>JAQPZY010000198.1:0-68406 GCA_029931535.1 Margaritifera margaritifera
CTATCTAAAATGTATTTTTGAATCGGCCTAAAACGATTTTCCATATTTATCAACACAGATTCCCGACCATAAAAGGAAAACTAATCTACTGTTAAACGTCTCTGAGCGGTTCATGTTGGTGTGCAATAAAAAATAGTATTAAAAAGTATCTCCTATCAACCTTCTATTTTATGATTTCGCTTTTTTTCTGTCAAAATGTGATATGTCAAAGATAAATGAACGATGAATGACAGCACCTGTTTACAAACCCTGTTGCATAATCCTTAGAAGATAAAAGTAATGTATACTCTCAATCGTTCTGTTTCCAAGAGGGGTCGTTTCCTAAGTCCTGATCGTTTATGCTCTACCTGTATCGGTGATCAGGCCACTAATTCATTGTTCCAGCAGACGTAAATGTTAACTGTTTTGAGAAAGAAAAACAACAAAACTTATTGGACAATAATTGGCCCAAGTAATTATGCATTTCTTGATTGAAGTAAGCACAAACATTACTGTAAAAAATCAAAATGATTTGCTTCGCCAGCTCATTTTTACTCCGAGATATATACTACCTAAAGACGGCTACGATGAAATCTACCTTAATCATAAATTTCCTGCCTGGAACAAATGTAAATAGTGGTCAATGCCACAAACAAGGCAACCGATAAAAAGTAATCGCGGGCCGAATGTTAAAAAAAAAAAATTCCAATGCTGATATTTCATATTATTTAAAAAAAAATTCAACGTTTTTTTTACTTGAACACTGTGCTCTCAAAAAAAAAAAAAAAAAAAAAAAAATAAAAGTTGTGCTTATTTAATAATAACTCTCAGTTCATTTCTAGAGTGTACAATCGTATTAAAGAGGTTGTAATATTTTTCGAACTTGTTTGGTTATTTAGTTCAATTAAATGTAGTCTTCATATAAGATTTAGTTAACTAAGAATATTTCATAATATATTGTAGGTCTTTTGATTCATACAACTATTGCAACTTATTTCAATATATATTTGTCAACAATTACTCTTACAATCGCATTTAAATAGTTTAAACTTACACCTTTATCATTTATATTTTTGTTCCCACAAATGCCAACCTCACTGTCCTAGAGGATTTTATGTCCCCATGGGTGGGGGGGTAATTATAAATCGGAACTGCACCATTTACTACCCAAGGGGGGAGACCCCAGACATATCTAATAGTAAGATATATATCTAACGGACTTTGAATCGGGACTTCTGTGCCAACGATTAATTCCCATTACTGATAGTGACTATGTCACGTTGGGGGCTCTTCCTGGCGTTAGACGCTCAAAGAAATTTGTATAAATGGTTTGTATGCGCTTTTTATATGTTACATGTTGACGTCTTAGTGAGTGTATTGCGTAATAAAATAAAGACACTGTGTTTCAGGACACTAGTGCAACATTGTAAATAATCATGACTACCAGTTTAGTGTCTTCTTCCTTCTATAATAATTGTACGATATATGCTTGTACCACGAACCTTACTTACCTAACCACTATGCATATTTACTTTCATACCAGCAGACTTAACTGGCCTAGTCTCGTAAGAACAACAACATTTTTTGAAACATCGCATTAGTAGGCTTCCCTTACACAATCTCTTAAATCAATCAGGTTTGATCATTTTTAAAACAACAATTCTGTCATTTATTTTTGCAACGTTTCAAATCAGTTGTTGCCAGTTCGGTTCTTATTTTTGACTCTGTGCATTGTAGTCTAAAATAGGAGAGAAAAACATTAGCATGTGATGCAAAAGTATGTTGTCTGCAACTAAATTGGAATTTAAAACAAGTCGACAAGCCTTGCTAATGATTGGTTAAAAACAGAGCCCAAGACAAAACAAATAAATATATCACAAAATAAGTATTTGTAAATTGTATCCGCAATTACATTAGAATCTAAAATAATCTGACAATATTGCTAGTGATTCAGACCAGAGTCTATATGAAAAATATTGATTTAGTGAAATAATGCTTTGCTGCAACCTGAAGCAACTAATCTGTTATTCATATTGGGGCATGAATGAAATTATTTAACTGCTAGTTTGGCGATGAGCCAAAAACCTAGCGTCTAATAATTATATATATATATAGATATATATATATATATATATATATATATATATATATATATATATATATATATATATATATATATATATATAACCAGCAATATTCTCGAACTTACAAATTGAGATGTAAATACATATAGCTCAAACTCTCCGGTTACTTACAATATAAATTTCGTAAGGTCGCGGGAGTGGGGTGGGAGTCTGAGTATTTTGTATTTTTGTCTACATCCCCAATTTGTAGATAAATAGATGATTATTTCTTTGACTGGGGAGGTTCGGTCTTGGGGAAAAGGTTCTCAGACATTAATCTATTAGGCAGTTAATAAGTATATGTCGTTATACCATGTAATTCTCACGTGACTAGCTATAAGGAACGAGGGAATAATTCAAGGGAGATAACAATCCGCCTATTTTGATCGCATCAAAACCCTTTATAGGGAGGTATGTAGAATCTTATATCAAAAAAGTTCATGTCACAAAACTATATATTTGACAGAAAAGAGTTATTTTGCTGCAAGTTATTGCTTCCAATCGCTCTTGGCTCTTTGTAAGAAGTTATAGAAATGTTTAGAAGCATCTGGAAAATAGTATAAAACCTTGTGAAAAGAAAGTTTTAAAGTCTCAGTCGGGTCGGTGCCGTGTTGCGTAGACACATTAGTCTATTATGGCATCAAAATTAACCAAAGTCTCTAGGCAAAACACCTAAGCAAACAAAAATGTTGTGCGTCTCTAATGTATATCACAAAGTTTATAGGCTAAGTATATTAAAGCGGTATAAGCCTAAAATAACCAATATTTTTTACTGTGTTTTTATTGTCGGGGCTGTGGCATTATATTTTGGACCTAAATATCCTTGGCAGACGTATCGATGGTCAAGGCAATTTGTTAGTCCGCAGCATAATGCAGTTGCTACAGTAAAAGACGGAGCGATACTTCCTTGTCCAGAAATTTTAGGTAGTCCTTGATGGTGAGTAATGGGGCTACTCTGGAGTGCAGCAGAATCTCGGTGTGCAGTCCCAAGTGAGCATTTATGGATTTGTTAGAAAAGGTAGAACGTATGATGTGTCCAAATATGAAAATTCGGTCCGACTGGCAAGACGTTTCTGCAATGCGTATGTATTAGTCAATGACTAACAATCTGTAACGTCTTTCCATAAGTGTTTAGATTTTCCCGCAAAATTATGTCGATTGTGCCAAAAATGAAAATGCGCCAATACATCGTTCCTATTATCATAACACATTCATATTTTAATATGCAGTAATGTCTAAATTCTTTTAGATCGGAAAACCGCAGTTATTGTGCTGCATGGTCCGTATTTTTCATGACCGGCAGTTACATAAACTGTTCTATAAATAATATTATACAAGCGACGTTATCATGTGGGACTTTCATCCGATCAGGAAAAGTCCTTAAGGTGCATAGTTGAATTAGCGGTCAGTCGTTTATATTTTTCGTTAAATTAAAGCTGTATTGAAAGCACTTTTTATAGAAAGAAAATAGTTTTATTGCTATTTTGAAAACATTCGTAACTAACAAAAGTCTTTGTTACCATGATTCTTTAATAGCCCAAAAGTAGTAATATCGGCCACTTGGGGGCACTACGGGGAATAATATGACGCCATTGGTTTACAATAAGAAACACTTGGGGGCACAATGGAAATCCTATGTTAAATATGTCCATCGGCTAACATTGAGAGTAAATGGTAACATTGCTAGAAGTGGTTGACCTCAATTGACAGGGGTCTAACGGGAATTTAACATGGAGGTGGCACTATGGCGTCATAACGGGAATTTAATATTGGGGTACAGTGTAACATTTTTAGAAGTGGTTGACCTCAAACAGGGTTACATTGTTATATTGTTAAAAGTGGCTGACCTCAAATGACACACATAGTATCCAACACGCCGCGTGTAGGTACCTGCTGCTTAATGGCTATATGCATATATCTGAGATTTATATATAAAGCATTACCTATGTCTCAAATGATGTTGGCGGTGTTGGGATATTTGCATGTATTGTACTGATTCTATAAATAGCTGTAATAAAGGAAACTAACTCATAATAACAAAAAAATGTATGTGACAAAAATTAATACTAAATTTACGAAACTGTCCCAGAATTTAACGGAGACTAGAACAAATCGCGGAGCATTACGTTACATTGGCTTACACTAAAAGTAGTACTCAAAATTACGAAAATGTTCCGGACTCTAGCGGAGACTGATAAAAAACCTAAACATTATATTAAAATAACCGACTCTAAAAGTAGTACTAGAATTTCGAAATTGTTCCGGAAAAACACTTATACTAAAATTAGTACCAAAATTCAGAAACTCATACGGACTTTAGCGGAGACTGAAATAATGTCCGGAAAGAATTTAAAATATGTTCGAGGCTTAAATTAAAACCAAAATTTCTAAACTAATACAGAATTTAGCAGAGATTAAAAGGCAATTCCCCCCCCTCCAATGTAAAACTTGTAGAAAAAAGTTTTACAAATTGTCAAAAATGTTTAAGAGTGAGAAATTTACGAATTTACAGCTTTTTTTACAAATAAAAAAAATAGAGAAATCATACGGAATTTAGCGAAGACTGAAAAATGTCCGTACAAATTAAAAATTGCAACAGAGTTTAAAAATATATGTATAACAATATTAAAAATTTTACGCTGTTTGCAGTGACCAATAACCCACAGTTACTAAGCAAACGCAAAAGGTAGAGTGACCAACACCCAGTCATCTACTATTCAAGACCCTACATGTACTATCCAACACCCCAGCATTAATATACAACACGTCATTTTGTGTCGGTAAGAGTGTTTGGATATCGTAATTAATCCATACTGAAAGAGGAAGATCAAGACAAAAGATACACTTACGTTTTCTTTCGTATATTCTTGTAAAATCAGAATCACAATGAAATTTTATAAACACAAAGTCCACCTTTTTTCACTGTCTTTCTCTTTCGAATCTTTTTACTGGTCTGGGTTCTTCCTCTTCTAATATTTCTTCTGATTGTCTCGTCTTTTTGAATTTCTTTACTGTAATGGTTATTCTTCCGTTTATGCTTCTGAATGCTCTCTTTCTTTGTTTTTTGTCCTCTTTTTTGGACATTCTGAAGGCAAATGTCTTTTGTTTCCTGACATTGATAACAGGTATCTTTACTTTTGTCTATCTTTTCTCTTGCATAGAGGTTTATTTTCTTGACGAATGTGGATATTCTAGAACCCACTGTCCCCTTTTCCTGACAGATAAAGCAGGGTATCTTGACTTTTATCTCGAGAGGAGTCTTGTTGGAAGTACTCTTTCGAACATATCTATGTAAATATCTGACCAGAAGTGCAATCTGTTGTGACCCTTTCCTTTTTCGCAGAGATTGAAAACTGAATGTGTGTATTCTCTTTGGTCGATGGGGTGCTCAATATATAGAGAGAAAGATGTAACCTAGTCAAAATAAATTTGAATAATCTACAGTCATGAAACGATCACGCATTTCTAGAAGCCAAGCAAGACGATCGAGGTTCTGTGTCACCCAACAATCGTCAAGAAGTGTTGGGCAGAAGTTCATACTAGAGATTTTGAAGAAGACATGATTGTACCCATATCCAACACCATCAACTTCCACTGGACAAAGAGAGTCAAGATCAGCCAAGAAAGATTGTTGGTCGGTAGCTGCTGAAATTTTTTTTTTTCTTCACATTCCAGCTGCCTCAAAAGTGACTTCCAGAAAATTTAGAACGACGGTTTACACTTACACTGTTAAAATTTAAGTAGTTCAAGTACCAGTGGGTTGTAATGTCTTTGCATGTACTGTTAATACATTTGTCACAAAGAATCCGTTTGATAAACGAAAGCTAACACACACACAGGACATGGCGTCCACAATTCAAAGCATCTTCTCGTCTTGTGGAATCAGTTCTTTAAACAGTACTTGAAAAATCCACTAAGTCTTGAAGAGTGTCATTGACTTTCTTCCATAGAATTTCGGTGTAACACTCATGACAGAAGTTGTGGCATGGCAAGTCTTATAATGTCTTTGCAGTTGAGTTGATCAATGTCTGACCATTTGAACATTTTCAAGGTATTCAGTCCTATTATAACTTTCAGATACAATGATTTTAAAAGTCTATGTCGTTTCGGAGCAAATTGTTCTTTGCATTTCACTTGAATATGTCCGAAGTAGTTGTAAATACATTCTGACAGCTAGGAGGTAATGTGTTCCTCTAAACTGTCCATTCCAGGAATGTCTTCAGACAATTTGAAGTTTTTTTTAAAACTAATCAGCTTTTTTTTATAGCATTCAGATACCAATGTTTGTAAAGGATACAATTGTTCTTTTCGAAACGCAAATTTTTAAAACCTCACAAACGTGAAACTTTGTTGTTATTAGTACGAAACATGTTCCCACAAGCTCTAGTGTATTTATACGCTACTATCAAACGGCTATTTTAATATTTATGAAAATAAAAATGTTGCCTCTCACTTGTAATAGAAAATGTATTACTGGTAAAATATTCTATTACTTCTAAACTATAAACTAGATATATTAGCAACACCGCGAATGTCCAAAGCTAAGAGGGGTTGTAGATGGAAATAATAATAACTAAAGAATGGATATACGAAAAATCTAGTCAACCGAAAATTGATTTGAGAAATTCCCAATTCCAGTAAAGTACGCAATATAGGAATTCTGGACCACTAATTAATTTAAAAGATTGGGAATTTATCATGGAGGCTATGAATTTTGGTTTTGGGTCTATGACCTCTAACGTGAAATGTAATCTTAAAATGTCCATAGGTTTAAAAATATGGGTCTCTATGCCCTGTAAGGGAAAATGTAATGTTAAAACTACACTTACTAACTAATACACCGTTTCGAGTGATCGACACTCATAATATTCTATCCAAAACCCAGTTATTTTCTTACCAGCATCCACGCTATACCACCAACACTCCATTTGCAGTGACAAAAACCCATGTATTTACTACCCAGCACCAATTTATCTACTATTCAATACTCACACTATATCATCAACACGCAGCTGGAGCGACCCAATACCCACCACTTACTATCCAATGCGCTGTTAAAAAGCGACCAACACCCAGTTATCTATTATCCAACATTCCCACATTTACTATCTATCGAAATTGGTTGGAATATACACAAACTATACCTTACAAACACATAAATATACTATCACTCAAGAGGACTAGGAAGTACAAAAGGAAATGAAATGACTCACACACAAACAAGCAAGGATAGGAGGCTTACAAACACTATACCCACAAAATGCGTATATACTATCACACAAGAGGGTAAGGGTGTTTAAACAATTCTGTGCTTTTGTCTGTTCCCATCTTAGAGGGTGTCGATCATTTTATTTTAATTCAAGTATTAAAGCTCGCACTAACCCTGAACTTGTTTAAGTCAAAGTTTTTTCTTCAGATTTAATTTTCAATTTTTCATTTTTCAACCTTCATTTTCAAATTTAGTTTCTACAATTTTATCTTTACATTTTCCTTTTTCAATATTCATTTTCAATTGTGTTTTTCAAATTACATTTTTTCAGTTTATTTTCAAATCTACTTTTCAGTTTTGTTTTTCAATTTTCATTTATGAAATCTTCATTTTTTGTTTTCATTTTAAATTTCCATTTCATATTTAGTTTTTCAAATTTCCTTTTTTAATTTAAATTTTCAATTTTAATTTTCAATTTTTTATTTTCACGTTTCATTTTCAAATTTAGTTTTTCAATTTTTGTTTTTATTTTTTCATTGTTAATTATCATTTTCGAATTTAGTTTTCAAATTGCATTTTTATAAATCTTCATTTTCAATTTTCATTTTCAAATTTCATTTTTCTAAATGTTTCATTTTCAATTGCTCATTTTCGTTTGCAAATTTAGTTTTTCCATTTTCACGTGTTTCCATTCCATTTTCAATTTTTCATTTTCAGCTTTATTTTTGTTTTCCATTTTCAATTCTTATTCTCAAATTTAGATTTTGAATTCTCATAATTTTTAATTTTCATTTTCAATTTATCAATTTTAAATTTCATTTCTAGATTTATCTACCTCTCCTTCTCAGAGTTCCTCTCTTCAAGAACTATAAAGGACTGTAGGTGTGGCGTGCAGAACCTGTCCCTAAAAGTCAAATCGTCTTTTTATACCAAATCTTTGTGGTGTAAAGTGTCATCTGAGCAGCGATTGCAAATTTGAGTTTTGCAAACAGTGAGACAAAGAATTGTGGACAATTTTACTTAGCAGTAGTATTGATTATCTTCTACCCAGTTCGTCGTTGAAATATACTGACAATAACGACAACATCAACGGTAGCCTTGCTGCCAACGCCAGTCATCATTCTTCCAATCACAGTAGCATCCCTCTTTTGGAACATTTGGAAAATCTTTAGGACAATGAGCGACTCTCTCGGAGACCAGAACCATCGAACTATAAATAATCAATTTTGCTTATCATTAGCTAGTGACAGTTCTAAGGATGTGTTTCCCAACAACACATTATATTGTTTCACAGTCCAAACTACCTCAAGCCATACTATTGGATCACGAAGCTCTTTACGAAGTAGGTTTGGTAAAAATTCATTTATCCCACTCAAGTTAAGAATGTGGTTGTAGATCAAACCACTTTCCTCGTCGAATATTCAACAAACTAGTTCAAGAACACTTGTAGAAAAATTATCCTGGTTATTACGAATCAAGACATCATCACCAGCGATATCCCCAGCTGAATATCTATTCCATGCAAATTCCCCCAGGATTTTATTTTAATACTCAACATCTCGTCGAAACGATTTCAGATATTTTCAGCAATCAAATTTGGCAAAGCCCTAGAGAAAACTTGCCGAAGTGTACTGATCGAGTACTATAAATTTGATCACCGTCTTAAAATGTATTTTTTTCGATGGCAAAACCCTGTCAGTTAGATTAGCTCACAGTTTGTTTGGTATTCTGGGTGGAAACACGAACATAGCACGGCATTCAAAATACGTTCACAACAGCGATTGATTCTACAAGTATTTTCGCTTCCCTATCGAATTGAAGGAAAGTGAGTTTTGTTGTTGTGTATTATGATGTCGTCGAGTATAACGTCGTAGGAAACACAGCTGCTCCGTTGCTGAGAGTCATTCCTTTCAAAGTGGATTCTGCCATATCTACTTTCGATGAAGCAGGAAACGCATATCGCGTTTAACAACGAGATTTGTATATGGTCATTATCTTCCTGTCAGTAAATCGTATTTTGACAGTGTCAATATTAGTATAAAAGAAGATCTTGGACAAAATATTGTATTCTCGAAAGGAAGGAAAAGTCACCGTGAAACTGCATTTTCGAAAACGATTATCCAGTGAATTGTAAAAACAGATGTATCCTGTGTACCAAAGAATCGCTCGACAACGCGGGACGTGGTTTAGGAGATGTTAATAATCAGCTTTTGGAACGGTAGTACCCATCTTAAAACCTATGGTCACTCGAGGTTTTCAATGCTTTAAACGATGCATCTTTGACGAAGGGAAAAGAATGTCTCCAAAACGTACTCATCGATCAACAAAGTCCTAAAAAAAGCCTTAATGAAAGCTGGAAAAATGTGTTGCTTCAAACTAGAAAATACCTTTTGGGTCGCCAAGACACCCCTATAAATTCGCATCACGCTTCTGGCGAAGGCATTAATTCCGCGTCTACGCCACAGAAAGGACAAGGTAGACAGAGACGTCTAAAACCTTTCAGACCTCATATCCACGATTAGAAAAAGAATAAGAAAAGAAGAAGAGCATTTTTTCAGAGAATTTGATGTTTTCAATTACTAACTGAAACAAAAAAGGAAGGAAAAAATGATGCACTGAGATTATTGCGAATGTTCCAAGTCAGAACTCGATCTGTTTGCCATGTCACCAACGATGATGACGGTGGAAGAAATCTTAATGGGTAGAATTTCATCCTGTGTCGTCTTTGACTATCTCAGCCCCCTATCGAATTTGAAATCAAGTACAAACCGAAGATTACATCAATTTTAATAACATTTATTTGTATCTGAAAGTCAAAGTTCTCAAAGTAGACAACATCAATCCACGGAAAGATGCCAGTGTAGCGTGCGTGAAAAATTTTATGCATTCGTTGTTCATTGAAGTGGATCTGTACTTGAATAACAAACTAGTAAGCAGCAGCATGGACACTTAACCTTACCGAGAGTACCTGAAAAAATCTCTTGTCCTACGAAAAAGAAGCCAAACAACACACATCTGGATGCTTCCGTGATATGGAAACCTGACA
The DNA here is from genome assembly GCA_029931535.1 of Margaritifera margaritifera. Classification (NCBI taxonomy): domain Eukaryota; kingdom Metazoa; phylum Mollusca; class Bivalvia; order Unionida; family Margaritiferidae; genus Margaritifera; species Margaritifera margaritifera. Next base: position 10,358 of record JAQPZY010000198.1, read on the forward strand.
CAGCGTTGACAGAAACTGACGATCCTCCCAATGTTGGATTTAACGACCGTCGAAAGAATATCAAACAAGGACGCAGTTTAGAAATGATGGATCGTTTACATTTGGACATGAGGTTTCAAGACAAATGTTTGTTAAATGGAGATTATGTACGCGTGAGATTGAATCAAAGTAATACCGTATTCCATTTGATGGCTAATGTTAACGAGTACAAAACAATCATTGAAGAAGCCAGACTTTACGTGCGCTGTGTGGAAGTCTTACCAAAAAGTGGGAAGCGACATCAGTCAAACTTTGAGCAGAACGACAATCAAGTATCCTTTAAGACGAGTGGAAGTGAAGACCTTCATTATTGCCTCCAGCCTCCGATCCAAGATCAAAGATCATGTTTTCCAATGATAGCTACCCAAATGTTTCTCATTGGCATCGTCAGCAATGTAGCCCTCACAATGTAACCCTCAACAGCCATCGATCAAAATCCTTTCGAGTTCCAGCACTTCAACGTGTCCAAGATATGGTCACTCGAGATGGCCAGGCATTGTGTATCGGACCCTTTGAACCTAACTTTGGCCACGTGACAGCTAGATACCAACAGCAGCGACGGCATACCACGAATCTGAAGGAGGATATGTTTTGTGGGTATTTGATTTCACTCCAGACCAAGGCAGCGACGAAATACATTTCCACCCTATAAAATCGGGTCAAATTCGTGTTGAACTTCAGTTTTCAGTAGCTCTGGCAAACAGAGGAACGCAATCTTGCATGCAGAATTTGCCAATTCTCTGGAAATCAACAGTTTGAGAGAAGTGATCCTATACTATTAGAAAAGATAGAACATGAAGAACCTATGAAGATAGGCGATGAGAATGTTTTTGATCCAGAACAATTAGACAAAAATACACTGATGATGTCAAGAATGGCAGAACACGAACATCATTTAGTCTCCTGTTTTGTCACTGACTTGGCTGAAAGAATTATAGGCCTGACCAGAGAACATTGTAGTGGATCATCCTAGTCAGAAACAAGACGACAAATGATTGATGATGAGTCTAGAAGAAAAATTGAAAGAGTATCTGGAAGAGGCATGGACACTGATCTCAGAAAAGAAAACTTAAAAAAAGTAGTATAAAGTCTTACGTGACCATTCCTTACCTCCAAACGCATTAAAGCTCTAGACGTATATGGCGGAATCGCCGAACACGTCTTTAATAGAAACAAAGTAAGTAAGTAAGTAAGCAGTCTTGCTATCCATCGTGGACTTTTCAACGCAGAAGAATGAGCAGCCAGAGTATGAGCGGCAGATTAAGCGAAACCTTAGTGCATTTGGAGTATGTGCAGCATCTCCTATCTCCTAGATCACGTGAAAGATATGTAACTATATCCCAATAGGAGAGCTTTCAAGAGAGGAATGGGCCATTTCAAAACAGCTAAAGTGTCAGTGGTCTCTTTATTGAAGGAAAAAGTGCAGAAAGTAAAACAAGAAAATTGGCAGAGGAGAAGATATAATAAAGGACAATACAATCTCTTCCGTCAATGGCAACATCAACAGCAACAACATCAGAAGCCTGAACTCCTCATTCTACCAATGGTAGACTGGGAAAGTGAGGCTAACCATCTGCACATTTCCCCTCCTGCATACATCAATCATTGGGGTGGGGATAAATAGAATAGGAGATGTGCCGTCTGTGGTGCCCGACTCGGGAGGTGGCAAAAAATCCAACACCCCTTTTCAGGGGCATCTCTAAGCAAAGAGATATACTAATCATATTTGCCAAAATAATTGTGTTTGTGTATGTCTTTTGTGTATGTGTTGTGTATGTCTTTGATTTTCCCCACAACAACTAAAACTTAAAACCCCTTCCCATTTCTCTTGCGATAGTATGTGCGAGGAGGGTATAGTAGTGTGTCTATAAACACTTCCTACCATTGTGTGTGATAGTATGCTCGTATATTTGTGTGCGAGAGCATGTGCATAAACACTCCTGCTCTTTTCGTTGGATAGTAGCGGTGTGTGCTTGGATAGTAATCAAAAAGCGGGAGCTGGATAGTAGGGTGTGTTTGGATTGTAATCAAAAGGTCGGTGCTGGATAGTATATGTGGTGTGTTTGGATTGTAATAAAGAAAGCGTGTTGCAGGATAGTAGAGGTATTACTGGTATATCGGTTTACCGTGGTATTTTGTTCTGGTGGTACGTACTACGGAATTTTTTTTTTACTGTATTGGTATTTCGGTAGTTTCAGTCGGTAAGGAATGTACGGAAATTTGCGAGTAATCTTGTCACGAATTTTATGATATCAACAGCATGTTTTCATTTTTTCATGACAAAATAATTCAAAAAATTATTTGTATTGTTTTACAAAGTTGTATTTGTCACAAATTAGTTTTGAATATTACAAATATAATTATATTTATGATCCTTTAATCACATGTTTGACACGTGACACGTATGACAACCTAGTGGCCAAATAGAATGTTTTGACAGATATTCGAGCCAAATTCAACTTTTGGAAAAATTTCGGATTTTAACAAAAATGTCCTTTTTTAGTGATTTACTAGCGTATGTTAATGTGTTAAGTACATGTGTTCCTTTGTAAGACTTCAAATCATCCTACGATTTTCAGTACAGCAGTTGTTTTCTGTTTAAAGTTTACGTAATTTCTCAAATCAGCTAATATTTTCTCCTTTGTTGAGTAAGTGTGTTTAAGTTTCTGTCCCCCTCTGGTAAATATCTTGCCCGTGTTTGGGCATCCCACTCACAGTTTCCCTGCCTATTATATCAATAGTGTAGCTAGTAAATTGTATGCTTCTGTGTCAACACTTCCTTTTTTATCAACAAGCTCTCTAATGTCAGCGCAATGTCTTCCACAGGGTGTCAGCTATAGTATAAGCTTAATCATCCCACTTTAGTTACAGTTTTGAGGTGACAACTTATACAACAATTAACATACACATGACAAATTCATCTACTATAAGGTACTGACCATTTAATTTGGGGGGAGGAGGGCTAAAATGTTTCCTTTTGAACTGATACATTTTTTAATTTCAAAATAATATTTTTGTTTGCAAATATTATAATGAATATAATATGAATGCTATTTTTCTATAAATCAGAACAAGATATTTTTACACCTATTGACAGACGGAGGTTAAAAAAAGTGTCAGGCCCCTGCCCCAGAACAATAAATTGTTGTTCCCTAATGTAATTGGAGTATACCGTGATACCTATCGTGGTGTATTCAGATATGCCGCGGTATACCGCGGTACAACATTTTTTTTTGACACCCAGCTCTACTGGATAATATATGTGGTGTATTGGATTGTAATCAAAAAGCGGGTGCTGGATAGTATATGTAGTGTGCTTGGATTGTAATCAAAAAGCGGGTGCTGGATAGTAGGGGTGCGTGTTTGGATTGTAATCAAAAGCAGTTTGCTGGATAGTATATGTTGTGTGCTGGATAGTAATCAAATATTGGGTTGCTGGATAGTAGGGGCGTGTATTTGGATATTACTAAAAAAGCAGTTGCTGAATAGTAGGGATGTATGTTTGGATAGTAATCAAAAAGCGATTGCTGGAGTGTAGGGTGTTGTTTGGATAGTAATAAAAATTATTTAACATTACCATTCCGACTGTGCCCCCAAGTGGCATTTCTGTGTTAAATTTCCGTTGTGCCCAATACATTTTTCAATATGGAAAAATGACTATTACTAAAATATTAACATAGGATTTTCCGTTGTGCCCCCAAGTACCATATCCATGTTACATTCCCGTTGTGCCCCATAAATTGTTCAAGAACTAAAAAAAATTAACATAGGATTTCCTGTTGTGTCACCAAGTTCTTAATGTAAACCTATGGCGTAATGTTATGCCCCGTAGTGCTCCAAACAAGGCCAATTCATATTGCAAAATGTATGGGGCACAACGGGAAATTAACATGAAAATGGCACTTGGGAGCACAAACTTTCCGTTGTGCGCCCAATTGATTCTTAATGTAAACCTATGGACATATTTAACATAGGACTTCCCGTTGAACCTCCAAGTGTTTTTAATGTAAACCTATGGCGTAATGTTATGCTCCGTAGTGCCCCCCCCCAAGTGGCCCAATATAGCTACTACTAGATGAATTTGTGAGTATAGGCGAAAGGACTGTTTCTAACCGCATTTTACCGTACAAATAGTAATTTTCCACACACGTAGAATTTGAAAATGTTTGTCCAACAAATAGTAGTTTGAATTGTGAGAATTGTGTTTGAGCGATTGCAGATGTACAAAGGTTATAATACAAAAGGTGATATATTTGGACAGGACTTTTTTCGCAGTCTAATTTTAGGGCTACTAAATTGGTTATATATCTATAAACGTTAGTCCCCCCCCAAAAAAAGAAATAAATAGAAATAAAAAAACTAAAAAATAAAAATTTTTAACCCCCGCCAAAAGAACCCCAACAACGACAACTAAACGTTATATGGTATTTAATTTGACTGTTGAGAATCGAAATCATCTGGGATGTTCTTGAGAAATGCCATTATAAAATGTTTGGGAAAATTTATTATTATACGTTTTAATTAACATATTCAGAAGTTAAGCGTAATACTAAAATCAAATTCACTATCTTCCACATTGAACGTGAGGTCACGTATGTCAATTCACTAACCTCGTCTCAGATATTATACAGTTGCGGCGACATTCCCCATGTACACCAATAGTCTTTGCTTAAATTATTTGACTTGGTATTAGAGTTCACAAACCCAGCTTATAAAATTGTCGTTGGACAGAAAGTCACAAGAACATGTATCTCATTTAGTATGGGATTCTACAGATAAAACAACAAATCTGGTCTGGGTGTCATCAATATAAATTGAGTCTGGACTTAAACTAGAGTCTGCAATCCTGCTATCTGATTAGCTATAATTAAGTCTGACTTAAAATTGACCGATCAATTGTCCTAAATCAAGACTTAAGTTAACATTTTTTATTGTTGAAATAGGGACCAGGCCTGATAAATATCCATGCATATTTGTTTGCTGTATAATTGTGCCAAATAATTAAAGTTCGAAATCTGTGTCATGACTTTTGACCCTGAAACAAATTGCGTATAGTCCGGACTATCGAACGTTTCTGATATCCTCTGAAATGCAACCACATGCAAAATTTGTTAATGATCCACTGTTTTGCATTTCTTTAACCGAAAGTAAAATGTATTCACACGGTTACTGTAGAACAAAAATGTAAATGTTGACCCCGAACACGACCCCGAGGTCAGGAAAGATTGGCTGTACAACTCATCCTAGATATTTCTGACAAAAACCAAGACACCAAGTTTGATCAAAATGTATTCTCATTTGTTCAACCTAATGAAATTTACAAGCAATTGCAGTTTAAAATCCTAGATCATGATTCCTATCCTTCAGCCGAAGTTGATAGTGTGCTGTGTATGGAACTTATTTGAGACATGACTGATGTATACTAAAATGCCATTTTGGGCCAAGATCCCATGATATTTCCTCAGGGTATTATGTTTGAAAGCTTATGGAGGTGCAACAAGTCTTAGTATATATCTTTGATCTCGGTTTAAAGAGAGCTGCTGATCAGACTTATTCGATATATAGCTTAAATAGACAAAGATATCGTGTTTATTCGAATCCACTTTTCATTCGTTTAAATTATTTGTTTACATACGATATTGCATTTCTCAAAACTGTCACAATCATTGAGCTTGGTATAAAGGTCGCACATTATCGAACTCATCAGAGACGCGGCTAACATGTATTGACGTGCCAAGTTTGATCAAGACCCATCTGTGCCTGTTCCAGTTATTGCGTTTGCAAGCAAAAATATTAATAGCGATTTCTTACCTTGACCTCAGTATCACGGAGGGCTGATTATCAAATCCGTTGGAGATCTTGCTGAGAGATACTGAGATACCAAGATTTATTGTACAAGTCATGGAAAACACAAGTATTGTGTAAATTACCTAGTCAGGATTGTTGATATTGAATCTAAGATCACGCAATCCATATTATCAAACAAATGAGAAATGTTTTTGAGATGTACTCAAATGTAAAGTCTGGTCAACATCTGTGCGGAAATGAAAGTTATGATCTTTGTCCTCTTATAGCCAAGTTTACGGTATTATAGAAAACTCCTTTACGATATCGTCAATATAATGGAGTTTGACAAATGGAATTAGAATCTACTCATTTTTGCACCCTATTGAAGTCACAAGCCCCATTAGTTCACAAATCTAAGTTACGACCACTTTTATTCAGCCCAGTGTTATAGATTGCCGTTTACTGAAGTCATGTGGTTGATATGTAATAATATACAAAATACAAAATTTGATCAAAATCCATTTGTATTGTGTTCTAACGTTTCCCGAAGTGCAAAATTCCAAATTGTCACTTTTGACCTTGAACCCATGGTCGCAAAAGTTAAATATAGAACAGGTCTGAGGTATTGTCAACATTCACACGCAAACTAAGGTATTGTCAACAGACACACGCAAACTAGGAAAAGAAAAACATTTTAATTAAAACAGATATAAAAAAGTTAAAACAGATTTTAAGACTTCTAGATTGTATCATTTTCAACTGATCTCTATGGAATGGAATGAAACCTTATACTGACGATGCTTATCTCAGTCCACAAATAGGGTCAATAGTCAATACACTACATCTGTTGCACAATGTGCCAGTATTATCCAAAACGATGCAGAAAGAGAAAACAAGATACAAGGATCATAAATGTATATCTCATTTAAAAGCCTTGTTTCCCGACGCATAGTTTTGTCATAGATGATTGATCAACAAATTATTACTATTAGGTATGCAATGGTAGGAAAAATTAATATTACTGGTGACAGCAACAACGGTACTAAATGAAGATTGGGTGAAGATAATGTTTTGACAGTCAGTCCTTGGGACAAAAGGCCTAGAAATTAATTGTTAATTTTACAGAGCTTTAAAGACGCTTTTATCTAATATTACGAACGGGTCGAGCAAAACTTTGACTTAGGAGCGGGTAATTTTTGTCTTTTGACATAAGAAAATGATTATGTTTTGGCAGTATATTCACATATTCCAAAATACTTTAGAACAGAGAAGATTCAAATGAAAGATATTACAAACCATTGAAAACATTTATGCCATATCTCTCATTAATATTATACATTAATATTAATAAATAATTGGCACTCACGCTACTCTCTCTCTTTCCACTGTCAGTAGAATCAACGATGAGTATAGTGCAAAGTCTACGAATGTTATAGGGCATATGATGCACAGAGAGAAAGCTATATAGTAAGTCGTTTCTCTTACCCAAACCCTGAAATGCAATTATATACATACTCTGTGTCGACGTCATTCCGGTTGATGCTACATGTAATATCGATGTTGGTGCTTTTGTAGACGCTGAAGTTGTCTTTGCGACTGCCGTTTTGGGTAGTAACAGCTGCAACAACATAACCATCAAGATGCAATGTATATATTTTCAGAAGACAATGCAAGCAAACTTAATTGTTCTCGAACTCATATAATTCGAAACTAACCTACTTGATCTACATGACCCAGACAGCGTAAACAATAAATGAGATGCTTGCGTACCACAACACTACCATGAGAGAGCTCGAGTTGTAATGTTGTTAATGGTCGAATATCAGCTTTGAAACTTTTTAAGGGTGAACACTCGAGAAGAACGCAATCAAATTTAAATAAGTATATCCTTCCCTTTATTGACACAAAGTCTGACAATTGAATTCAGTTTAAGTGCCCGCGAAAAGAAATCAAAGGAGAATATTCATCACATTAGCACGACCTTGTTAGCTTTTAAATTGCCTACAAAATACATATGATGACGACCTGTGGACTTCATATCTACGAATGAACATATCGGTCATCAAAAAGACATCATCTTTGTGAAGAGAAATTTCAAGTATCTTTATATTACTCTGCGAATTTAATGATAGATAGATAGATAGATAGAAAGATAGATAGATAGATAGATAGATAGATAGATAGATAGATAGATAGATAGATAGATATATATAGATGTAGGTAGGTTGGTAAATGAATAAATAAATAAGTGAAAAGCATTGGATCTTTAACGTAAACATTTTTGTGTTATCATTAGGAACCAATGGTAGAAATATTTAGTTAAAGGAGAAAAATGGTAGAAAGATTTAGTTAAAAGTGAAAAATGGTAGAAAGATTTAGTTAAAGGAGAAAATTAGTAGAAAGATTTAGTTAAAATGGCAGAAAAATTTAGTTAACGAGAAAAATACATTTATTCGCATCGTGAACAGTTTCAAGGTCCAAAGTTTAAACAAAACAAAATGAGCATTTTAAAAAGTAATAGAAGAATTAACAACACGTGGACAATTATAACATGCACAACTTGATGTTATAACCCTCCTCACCTGCTTGGTTCGAAGGCCTGTGAAGAAAGAGGAAACCTTCCATGCAATATCTCGTCTTTTTTCTTCAAATCATTTTAATACTTAAACATTTAAAGGTTAATAGAAAACGCTATTTCTAGATTAATTTCAAGACCACATTCAATGCGCAAATACAATTAAGAGTACATTTCAATTCGTCCGCATTAGTTCTAACTGCTTTGGTTCGAAGACATTTGCGGCTGCTGTAAGGGGAAGGAAATTGAAAGAAAGACAAAGGAATGACTGACACACTACAACGTTGAAGAACTTTTCTTGCCTATTCTATTTGGTGGATCAGGAGGAATTACAGTGAACAACTTCATGCTGCAAACCCTAAAAGCATTCCTAACATCGACTCATATTGTATACCTTAAATCTATCACACATTTGTGACACGTGATAAGCACTGCCAATTGATTAGACTAAATAATGGTGTACTATCGCATATTGCAAATCAACCCCTTTACTGTTTGTTCGCTTTCAATGTATAAAAAGTACGAGTTAGGAATATTTTTCAAAATTGCTAACAGTCATCATTATCGACATGTAAAATCGAATGTACAGGCACAGTGATTACTATCCTTACGGATTGAGAGAAGCAGCGGTTCCATTCATAAAATATGAAAGAACAGACTGGGTGTGACGAGGACTGGTCCATGATAAAGGTCTTTGCATGACTGATATCGTTAATATGATGTGTATAATATAGTCATAACACATTTTATACGAGTCAGTATATGTTAAGTGGAATATTGATTATGGCAGGTTAGAAAATACAGAAAAAGTATCAATCCCGAAACCTTCGGAACAATGTACGAACGTGCTGATCATTAAGCTATTCGCAGCACGACAGTGGACGTAGTAAGTTCGGTGCATAAACATAACTTTACCACAAATTTGAAAGTACATTTTGCATTTTAAGTTTAGAGCACAGTGAAGTACCTCCGTAATTGATAGCTAAAAAGAAGCATTTTAATATATAAACGAATTGCCAAGGTACTCCCATGTGCTTTATGATAGTTTTATTTTGAAGTCGGGGAAATCCTTTAGAATATCTTGGTAAGGAGAATGACTTATCTGATCACTTATTTGAGTTTCTTTTTTATGGAACAGTCTCACTTTATGATCTATTTCCAAAATACGGAGATAATTAAGTACAAACAGTACGGTTGACAATAGATAAGATACCCGCCTTGTAGTTAATAGTCTTTATGTGGCCACTAGTAGGGCATGGTAGTCACTGGAGATTATTCACCAGTCGAGTCTCAATGTACTTGAGCTTTGGTCAAAGTATGCGGTTTTGAGTTAAACATATCATGCAGAAACCATTATTTTCTTATTAGACTTACCATGACCTTGATCTTTAGACCCCAGAATATATACGTTTATTCCGTACCGTACATGCAAACCATCCATATATATATATATATATATATATATATATATATATATATATATATATATATATAAGTAATTGGTGCTGTAAATTGGTAGGTATGCGGGAACACAATCGGAATGTCTGCTTCATTGTGCGACTTTGACTGGAAAATGAGTCTGAATAGTATACTCGGCGCCCATGCAATGGATAACGACAACAATGCAGCTGATTTTGTTTAGCTAGTTTCGGAAATTAGTGTTGTGTTTGGACCCAGGGGAGGCAAAGACCAATTTGGAGATCTTTTGCTTAATTTGCCATATCAGATAGATTTCCTGCATAAAGACATTGAAATACTTGACCCATCCATATATGACGAGCCTTTTGAAGTGGAAGAAATGTCACAAACTGAGTTATCAAGCATTTTGAATGAATCAACACCAGTTCAGTTGCCAGTTGAACATCAGGATGACCACATACCAAAACGCTTTATATCTGTTAAAGATGATAATCTCTTAAGTATCTCAGAGCAGCGGTACTCAAAATCCTCGAAGAAAAACACTCTGCTGTTCATTAATCTTGGTTCAAATAATATTGCTTGTTACTTAATTTTGCTCTTAACTGTCATTTTAATAAAGTATATGTAATGAAAAAAATCAATATGTTGTTTATGTGTAAATACAAAAGCAAGAAAAATATGCATTTGAAATCTTTAACACCATTTTATATCAAAATAAGACTTTATTTGTTCTGCAACGAATCAAATGTAGTTTATCTGAATGTATACGAAATTGCAATGAATGTTCAAAATGCATTCTTTCTTCTGTATAACTGCTTTGAAAGCAATGTTTGAAACTTTTGAAAAAAAATAAGCATACTGTCAATGGATATTTTTCACAATATAAAAATAGAACAGATCTTTTATATTAATAGATTTTATGGAAAGGAAATATGCATGCATGATTTTCCCAAAAAAATCTAAATATTTAACTCAGTGTATTAAAAACTAATTACTACCAAGCTGAAAACCATATGAATTATCTCTCTATCCATTATGTTACTCGTGGATTAGAATTCCAGAGCCAGTTAACACCTACCAGTTTTGAATTCAAGTTTGATGAAACAGGGTTGAATATACAATTTTGATCCACGAAACAGTACAGAAATATCATCAGGGGAACTTAAATCCTAAGGAGGAAACCCTTTCTTGCCAAGAGAATGTATGCAACTGGTGGTCAAAAACTTCCTGGTAAAATCAGTAAAATACTACCTCACACGCATCAGTCTAAAAAGCTGAATCTCAAATTCCAAGTTTTGTGAAACATTGCACACTGCTAGAAGTGTTGAGCATAGACAATGTAGTAATTGTATGCCTGACGTATGCAGAAATGCCAATATTTATGCAATATATACTGCGCACTCTCTTCGTGCGACAGCTTTGAATGCAATGACAGATGCCAACCTTCCGTCTAGGGACATATGTCTTTGTCTGACCACTCCAATGGGGTTTCATTAAAAATCCTACACAAGGTCCAGTGCTCAACATAAGCAACACATGAATAACATTTTGTCCAATGTAAGTTCAAATGTGGCACTATTTTTTTCCATATTTTTCTGCAATACCATCCCAGGCCTCAGTAAATGTTCAAATGACCCCTACAGACCCAATCAATACTACTCAAGTAATGTTTCCTGCATTTGCACAGAATCCCCTTCAAGCACACTCACAAAATACAATAAAATCTATGACAGGTTTCATCACACACTCCAGATGCCATTTCAATAGCTGCACCTTCCAGTTTTTAATTCCAACTAAAAACTTCACGTGCCTTAACAAGTTAAGGAAATACTTGCTTTTCAATTAAGTGCCCTGTGTCAACCATCCATGCCAAAATAATGATAATATAAAAACATGTATCACTTCTGGTTTTTATTATAATTTAATGGCAATTTCCAATGAATAATTATAGACTGATCCAGAAAATGCAGACCGAATACATAGATACAAGTACAAATATTAAAATAGTAAATACATGAATATGTCATACATTTGTTTCAATTTTCATTGCTGTGTTGTAATTATTATTACATTATATTTAGAAGTTGAGTAAACAATACACAAAAATTTCAAAAACATAATAATTAGGCCTGCTGTTATTATTTTCTGTCTGAAATGCTTAACTTGTTACAATAAGAGCACTCTATATTAACCATCAGTCTCTATTTCCATCTGTCCCCCTGTGTGTCTGTCTATTTATTTTCTACACAGAAGTCATATATTTGATTGAGGAGGGGGATCAGGTTATAAAATTGTTTTATTTTTCAATGGGAAAAAATCCTGGAATAACTATAGGGATCAAATAACTGCTCATTATTTTATAAATGTGTGTGTGTATATATATGTGGACAAACAAAACTGATTACATAGCTTCCATAACCTTACATAACGCATCTAAAGGTATTAGCCAGCCGTTTTTAAACACGAAAATAGGTTTTGAAAAACGAAATTAGATCACTCATCCGTTTGGACAGTGATGAATCTGTCAAACCACTTTCAGTCCGTCCATGAAAGCATAACTTCCTAAAGTCATTTTTATGTCGAAAAACATGTTCATTTTGAATACTGAGCTTCCACTCAGAATACATATGTATATTTCGGTAAAATATAAAAATCATGCTAGGAATGTTCAAAACCTTAGATTGTCTATTATTGGTTAGAAATACTCGTTTGATGATGACGTAGTTGATACGATAATGCTGGATAATCCATTGTGCTATAAATAGCTACGTACCAGAAACCCAAAACTAGTATTCCTAAGCTGAATGGAGATTTAAAAAAAATAAATTGGTGTGAGCACGATGACAAAAGGAATGAATACAATTAAGTTAAATTTCAATTATAACAGTTTAATGTTGTTTTTTCTGAGTTTATCGTGGTATATACTGTCAGTTGCCGAATCATACAGCAAATAATGCCCGAAGGGTGTTATGTAAGCTGTGTGATTTGGCAACTGACGGTTTATACCACGATAAACAAAACAAAACTACAACAACATTAACTCTTAAGTGGTACTAATATATAAAAAAGAGCATGATATGTTTTCTGCAATTATTTCTGATTTTTTCTTTTTTTGCATGTTTTCTCTCTTCGTATCAAGAGATTCAGAATCGGCAAAAGTAACATATGGAACTTGCATTTGGTCTTGATAATTTTTTAAAACAAAGTAAGTTATGTTTTTCACTAGGGGATACCACTTTTTGTCCATCTTCATTTATTCCTTTTCAGTTTTCGATGTGACTATTTAGTATATCTTTTTTTTACCAAAAAAATTTCAGGCAATAAAGACAAACATAATGTTTATGTTCCCTTAATGAATATTTATGTAAAATCTGGAAATATTCTGCTTCCAAAGTTAGTGGTAGTTTGTTTCTTCTTTCATTACTTTGATATTAATAATAAAGTATTGTGTTTTACATTTTTATTTCAAATTTAGTTATATATAGTGAATATAAACGATTATCATATCCAAACATATTATCACGTAAATTGTGTAATTTTTCAAATTTAATAATATCCTTGATCATTACAGGAAATTAAATTGTATCAACTTGAGTTCTTTGCGAATAATTTTTTATATTTGGTTGTTTTATTCTGCATGTACTTCCTTATGATATGATGCGGCTAAAATAATCATTCAACACTACGATTACCGTCATTCATTACGTTATATATAGTTTCGTATTTTTATATTTGGTGAGAAATCAATAGATGATGCCCCCCGGAATGGTTACTATTTTGATATATTTAGATTTCAATATAAAATACCTGAAAAAGTCCTGTGAGAACCTTGTTAATAATACTCAGCAACATCACCAGCAAATATTACATAACATGAAAACAAAGTATCATCAATCTCGCTATCATTCAAACTAGCATTGGACTTATATACATGTGCCTCAATTTCATCACCATTCTCTTTTATAAATTGTATTTTAATAACTAGCTGGTATCTTAGCGATCTTTGTTCATTTATTTCTTTCTTTTAGCGGATCGCGGATAACTTTTTATTATTGTACAAGAATATTTTTATATTCTTTTGTTCTTTGATGTTCGTTTTTGATGGTATAAACTTATAATTAACTCCAAATGTATTAGAAATTGTTCTTTTACATATTATATTAAACTTTATAATCATCATCAATATAAAAAAATTATTTTCTAACATACTATCAGCATATTCGCTAATTAGCAAAATCTGTATTGTCTGTTCACCTCTGTATCTGTGTATGATATAATACACACAAGAATAACTGCACATTATACTACTAAAATGTTGTATTTTAGAAGAGTTGTAAACAATTTGCTTGCCACTCATATACATGTATTTTTTCAATAATATCGGGTGGAGGAAACCGAAATGAATCAAAATATGTTATTTCTGTGCTTTTGGGATCATTATAAATAGCTACCCAATGTATTCCATGTTCTTTGAAAAGTTTTCTAAATTAACTACAATACTTTTTTTTGTCTTATTTTATTTGGAAGCATATCTTTACTTAAACAACTTCTAAAGTTTTTATATATTTGTTTTCATAATCGTTTAAATTTGAATATTACTAAGAGGTTTCAATACCTTTTAATAAATGGTGTTTCTGGTAAAAAAAAGGCATTTTCCTCTTGTACCTGACAATTTTAATCTTTTTCGAAAAAATATTTTCCAAAAGACCAGGTAGAAGATAGCGTGCTGCCAACGCAAGTATAGGCAGCATAGGAAGTAACCCACTTGTTTCTTGAATTGTGTCTGTGAAAACTTTATATCTACATGAAGGCGTTGGGTTTTTGCTTTCGTAATTCGTTTGATTCGCGTTTTTGGCATTTTATATTATTGTATTATATTAAAATCGTTTTTATTGGAACTCATCGTTTAGATAAACCAGAATCTTGGCTTGGTTTTGAAGTTGCACCACCAACCCGCTACTGTGGCTGTTATCAAACCTAAAGTTGGCAACATATTTCCCAATGTTGTTACTATCTTCGGAGCAAGCGCTTTTACAAAAAGGTATACTAGCGAAAAAGATAGAAACACCTCGTTTTAGCATATTGTTACTGCTTTATATTCAAAATCATAATATCTCTTTCTTACAATCATATATTTCCATTATCGTGCTTTATTCGGATTAATTTTATCGTAACCATATTTTATTTGATTCGCTTATATTCAAAATCATAATATCTCTTGCTTGCAATCATACATTTTAATAATTGTGCTTTATTCGGAATACTTTTATCATAACCACATTTTATTTTATGCGCTTTTAATGTTTTTGTTATTGGTTGATTTGTTAAATAAGCATTTTTTAATATATTTGTTGTTGATTTGATAATGATACAGGAAATTTGGTATAACTGATTATAATATATGGCTATACACTAACATCCATTTTACCATTGATTGCATTTAATATTAGGTAACGGTCACTTAAGAAAACAGCATAACAATGATATGGAGTATCTGCTAGAGGATCTCCATATTGAAAATTACCATCTAACTCACATGTAACCTCAGTATCACTGGCACTCGTTAGAATGTTTTCATCATGCTTGTTAACATAAAACTAAAATATGGAATATAGAGTTCCAAATTTAAGAAAAAAAAAATTGATATTTTTTCCAGTGTCAAGGTCTGTGTATTTATTTACGGCATCTTGAAGCATCATATACGTTCCTGAATAATCTCTATTTGATATAATACAATTGCAATGTAACGCGCGCTCAGGATATTGAACACTATTAATTCTAACAAACTTCGTCTTATATTTGCATTATCAAATTCCGTATTGTTTTATTCTTGATGAATATTCAGGTTGTACTCTGAAATTCTATAAGCACATGTTTTGGCAATTGTTCAGATGCATTTGTGGTGATTCTACATGTTGAATTAATTCATTATGGTTATATAGTTGCCTGTATACTTTGTTACGACTTTAGGTCTTAAAAATATGTAACCGAAAGAACGTGAAGCCAACTATGTAAGTAAAATCAACAAGCAATTTACTTCTAGACTTTTAAAGTGAAAATTCAGGAGACACTTACAATTTGTGATTTAAATTCCAAATACTCCTAAATGTCCTAATCGCAAGTCCAAAATAATAGAATGTTTCGAATGAATTCCAATAGCCTTGAATGTCTTGATGTACCAAAAAGATGTAATCCAGAATGTATTTTAACGAGTTCACAAAAATCCGCAAATCCAGTATTATTCCAAAAGTCGATGAGCACTTTAGTATTTCCAATGAATACTGTAAATAAATAATTCCCCTTTTATTATATCTGATTTCAACAACATAACTAAAATAGATTCCTTGGAGACTGTTCTTTTAGAACCGAAATTCTAGAATAGGAATGAATGTGTTTACTAAAATCTGTATATGAATACACATGCCTACACGACCGATGTCTCATAAGTCTAAA
The DNA here is from genome assembly GCA_029931535.1 of Margaritifera margaritifera. Lineage (NCBI taxonomy): Eukaryota > Metazoa > Mollusca > Bivalvia > Unionida > Margaritiferidae > Margaritifera > Margaritifera margaritifera. The sequence continues at coordinate 26,631 of JAQPZY010000198.1, forward strand.
TGCGAAATGAAAATACTGGCCTACCTGACATATGCCACAACAGTCTAATTGCTAAATCCCTATGAAATACGATTTAAAAAACTGGACAAAAGTTAAGTATGTAAACTTCATACATAACACCTCCCCTCATAAAGAAAAAGAGAGATTTATGCAATAAAGCTTTCTTTTAAATATGCATCTGATACTATAATTATCAAAATTACACAGAAAAATGTCTTATGAATGATATTCAGCTGAATTATACAAAATATACACAAAATAAAGCAATATGGAACTTCTATACACGGGACAGTGCAATTGCAATCAAATTATCTTTAATGTTAATGCTGTAATCTTCCAGCATTAAATTGCATCTCAACAATCTCCGATTTGTATCTTTCATTTTGTTAATGAAAGTAAGGGGATTGTGATCACTGAATACAATAACCAGAGCAAGGAGCCGACGTAGCATACACTTCAAAATGTTGTAAAGCCAGTATCAAAGCCAAACATTCTTTCTCAATTTCCGGAATAATTTTCTGGTTCTTGTTTAGTTTTTGTTTTAGAAAAATAGCACACAGGATGATCCACACCATTTTTGTCTTCTTGAATCAATACTCTACCAACCCCTACATCACTTGCATCAGCAGTCATTTTAAACAATTGGCTGAAATTTGTCGCAGAAAGAACTGGTGCATTTCTAAGCATGGCTTTTAATTTATCAGAGGACTCCTGATACTAGTCAGGCCAATGAAACTTGGATTTCTTACTCTACAAATTTGTCAAAGGTTCGGCAATTATGTATAAACATGAAAAAAAATTCCGATAATATCCAGCCATACCTAAAAATTGTATCAGTTGCTTTTTACAAACAGGCACAGGGAATTTAGAGATAGACTTGACCTTAGCTTATATATGTTTAACTTGACCTTGTCCCACAATATGTCCTAAAATGTGACACAAGCCTGTCACAACTCACTTTTGTTCAAATTAATCGTCAGATTTGCAGCACTGAGTCGATCGAAGAATTTCCGAATGGTTTCCAAGTGATTTTCCCGAGTGTCGCTGTGGATGAGGACGTCATGAATGAACGCTTTACAGTTATCTAGACCCGATGTTATCATGTTTATATTTATAAATCCCATCTGGAGTTACAAATGCTGAAATTTCTTCTGCTCTTTCTGTGAGTGAAAAGAGTGCGATTTGCCAGAATCCTTTTAAAAGGTACAACTTGGTGACATATTTCGCATTTCCAATTTTCTTAACGCAATCGTCCATTCTTGGGGTTGGAAATGAATCCGTTTTGGTGACACTGTGGACTTTTCTCTAGTCAGTACACATGCGGAATGTAGTACCTGACTTAGGCACAAGAATACATGGTGAACTCCAGTTAATTTTACTTGGTTCTATAAAATCATTCTCCAGTAAATATTGAATTTCTTTTTTCAAATATACCTGTTTGAGAGGATTCATCCTGTTAGGATGCTGTTTCACAGGTGTAGAATCTACAATGTCAGCGGGATGATGGATTGTATTTGTTCGTGTAGGAACATCAGGAAACAAGTGCTCATACTCATGTAATAGCTATTTTAGTTCACTCCTTTCATTTTGTTGCAGATGTGACATTTTCTTGTCCAGATTTTTAAATATTTCTCAATTCTGAAGTTTGGATGAAAGAGACTCACTACAGTCAGATTGTATTCCATCGTTAAAATCCTCACCGAATGGGACAGGTAGAACTAAATTGATTAAATAATTAACAGAGATAGCTCTGTAAAAATACACCTTTAAATATTTATGTGACAAAGTCATTTACTTTCTTTTCAATGGTATAAGGACCATAAAATTTAGCCCCAAGAGGATTTTGAGGTATGGGCAAGAGAGCCAGAACTTTATCACCAGGTTGAAAACTCTTTTCCTGTGTATTTCTGTCATACCTTAATTTCGCTTTTGACTGAGTAGTAGTTCTTGCTACTTCACAACTTATATTTGAAATCAGACACATAGTCGAGAATAGTAATCTTTGGATCTTCATTTGAAAGAAGTTTCTCTTTTAATAACTTCAATGGTCTACGGACAGTTCAAAAGGACTAAAACACAATGATTCTTGAACTGATTCTCTAACAGAAAAGAACGGCAAATGTACACCCTCATCCCAATTCTTTCTTGTGTCAAAGCAATATGACCGAATCATATTCTTCAACTTCTGATGAAATCTTTCCAAAGCACCTTGACTTTCAATATGATATGCAGTAGATTAAACTGTTTAATGCCTAATTCATGCATACTTTGTTGGAAAATTCCAGACAAAAAGTTGGACCCCTGATCAAACTGTGCGGATTTGGGAATGCTAACAAGTGTAGAAAAAACTGTCCCAAAGTTTTACAATGGTTTTAGTTTTAATATTTGTCAAAGGAATTACCGCTGGAAATCTTGTAGACACACACATTATGGTCAACAAGTATTAGATAAGTGACCAGCACAGCCTATCATTGTTCTACTAAATGGTTCGTCAAAAGCAGGAATAGGTTGCAGATGAGCCTTATGTATCTTCTGATTGTGTTTTGCTACCATTTGATAAGTGTGACAAGATCCGCAGTATTTAGAAACATCACTTTTGAGTTTCGGCCAATAAAAATGATTTACGATCTTCTGATAAGTCTTATTGACTTATAAATGACAAGCCAAGGGAGTTTCATGGGCTAAATTAAGAATTTCCTGTCTATATGAACTCGGAACGACAATTTGATAGCTCATTGACCACTCGTCACCAGCGAGTACCTCAGGTGGTCTCCATTTTCTCAGAAGGACCCCATTATGATTACAAAATAACTAACTGGGACCTGTGTGGCTTCAGTTTCACTAATACTCGTCTGAAACAAACAAGAGATCTCAGGATCTTGTTCCTGTTCGAAAACGAGTGATTGTCTTTTGTCAGCTTGATTAGAATAAAGAGAATGAGTTGTAAAAAGCAGATCATTGTGCTCAATACTTTTGGATAGATCAATATCAGGAGAGAGTGACCTCATCAAGAGACCGACCAATAAATGTGAAGGAATAATTTCCTGATCAACACCATTCTCAAGAGTGTTTTTTGCCATAGCTCTAGTAACTGCACAAGCAGGATATAAATTAGGGATTTCAATCTCAGTAGTATCAACTCTTTGATTCAAACAAGACTTGTCAGTTACAAGTGGATTAACCATGACCTTATCTCCAGCTAGGTCATTGCCTAGTACCAAATGGATACCTTCTACAGGTAAAGAATTCACTGCCCCAACAGTCAAAGGTCCGGTAACTAAGTCTGATGCCACATTGACACAATGGAGAGGAACATTTACAAAGGCGCACTCTATTCCCTGAAAAAGTACACTTTTACTAGAAGAAGATTTCACAGAAAAAGCAAAGTACCTGATAACAAACGACTCTGAGAAGTTCTTGTGTCCGTTATTATTTTAATCGGGATAGGCTTGGCAGAATCATCAATATGTGAAATAGAACCTTTTGACATGAATGGTTCATAAGTCTCCAAAATAGAATCAGACTAGGGTTTGTTTGACCTAACAAATGTATTACATTCAATACAAGACCGTGACCTTGACCTCTGTAAAATAAGAGCATTTGGAGTTGCTCTGTCTTTATTCAGTTACTTATATTTCAAGCTGAAGCAATCAGAAATGACGTGCCCTTTCGTTTTACAATAAGTGCGCGTAGGAACAGATAAGGATTTCTGATCAGTCTTATCAGATGTTTGATTTTTAACAGTTGTGCTGTTTTGAAATTTAGAAGTACTCGTTTGAGACTGAGGTGATTGTTTCCAAGAAAACTACTGAGAGGGAGACTTAATGACAAATGAACTTTCTTGAGTCAAGGAATAATCATCAACCATACGAGCAGCATTTTCCAAAGTTTCCACTTTTTGATCATCAAGATAGGTCTTGACATCACTATGAATGCACCTCTTGAACTCTTCAATTAATACGAGGTGCCTCAGGTTATCGCAATCTAGATCAACCTTCATGGCGGAGCACTACCTATCAAATAGTTGTTCTTTTTCTCAGTTTGTCAGTTGCTTTTCTACTATTCCTAAACTATTGTCGAAATGCTTCAGGTACCAACTCATAACCCTTCCAGACGTACTCCTTAATCACATCATAATCAATATTTTGTTGTACTGACAGTGAAGTGTAGACTTCACGAGCTTTGCCAATAACTGCACTTTGCAGTAACAAAGTCCAATGCTCTCTGGGCCATTTTAAGTTTTCAGCAATTTTCTCAAAGTGAAGAAAGTATTTATCTACTTCTTTTTCCTGAAAAGTTGGTACTAACCTAATATGTCTAGTAACATCAAAACTTGAACTTGTGTGTAAAGGGAAGGGGGGTGGGGGGTGGGGGCAGTGCTCCGCTTGTCAGTTCTAAATCTTTTAATTTATTTTGCATTTCCCTTTCCTCTCTCTCTCTCTCTCTCTCTCTCTCTCTCTCTCTCTCTCTGTGTAACTGTATCTCCTTCTCCTCTCTCTGCATTTACCTCTCCTCTCTCTCTCTCTGAATTGTCTTCTCCTTTTTCTCTCTCTTTCTGCATTTACCTCTCCTCTTTATCGTTCTTCCTCTACAATTATCTCTCCTTCTTCTCTTTCTGAATTTGTAGTTCCATTATATCTTTCTGAAGCTGAAACTTTCTTACTTCTAATTCCATCTGTTTTTTTTAGCTGTAATTCCATTAATTTCCTCTCAAAACCAGATACAGACTTGTCAGTTAAACCCACTTCATTATTATCCAAAATTTCCTTTGACACCAAATATTAAATTAAACTATTCTTTATCTCTTGCTTTGTCAAAGACGCTTTCGCTTCAGAAAGATCATAATGTCTGTCAAGCTCAAGCAACGCGTCTTTTTTCATAGACTCTAACCCTACCTGGGTAGGAGTTTAAACAAAATTCTCAACCTTATATGACATTGTGAATGCTTGCTGGTTTTACCAAAGATTTGTCAAATGGGTGAAATAAAAATCTTTACCAGCGACAATTAAAATTCCAAACAAAGTCAATTTAAATTGTAATTGAAAGAAATTCAGATCCAGCACTAGCGCCCAATTTCTGTTACGACTCTATGGCCTAAAACTATGTTACATAATTCAAATGAAATCAGTTAAATGAAGTAAAATCAACAAGCAATTAATCTGTACACAATGAAGATGAAAATTAAAAAGACACTTACAATAACGTGAATAGGTGTACCTGACAATTCTCACATCAAACTATGAGTACATTTTTTTATATAAAATTACTTTGTGTACCTGACGTTTGACACAACAAAACATAGAAATAACAGTCCAGCTGCCAACAAAACCGGCAAAATGACCATAATCTGACTGAAGAACAACTTACAATCATGGGCACATATTATAAATTCAATATGTATATAACAATGCATACAGATCACTTGGATGAAACACTTTGCGACACATGGAGAAGGACTTTGACAGAATCTGGGTAGTTTTAGGAAATTTGGGAGTCATCCAGATATTAAAATTAAGGGATACAAAATGAACTGAGATTAGTAAATCTCTATGTATGAGTAATAAAACAAGGCAAGCTGTTTTCTTGCCTTAGCAACATGGAAAGGAGCCCTCGGCAGTGGAAAAATACTTGTCACATGTTATTGTAAAAGGTGTTGATATTAATAACTTTCATTCCTATACAAATGGTGGTCAAATGGAACAACATGTGTGAGACATCTCTTTGCTAGTCATGGATCATTATTAAATGTTGAAGCACTACGTGAAAACGCTTTCACTGATAATTTCTCTGAATATTTCTCAATTATTTAAAAAGTATCTGGTTACTTGAAAAGGAAGATTAACAGTTATATCCACAATGGAAACACTGTTATGAATGTAAGTTCAGAAACAAATTATGCCATTAGCTAATGAGAATTTAAAGCCTGTATATTAAGATATGGTAAAGAATAATACACCTTATGGAAAACATGATGTTTGGTACGGACAATTAAGGTGCCAGATAAGTGATTAAAACAGGAGAAAATATTTAATTATAGCTAAGAAGTGCACCGAAGATGCAAATTAAATTACCGGTCAGTTTAAATTCATGCATAGAATTATTGTAACAAATACATTTAAAAAAAAACAAAAAAGAAACAAACAAACAAACAAACAAAACAAAAAACAACATTGATGATGATACATGTACTTTTTGTAACCAAGAAGTCGAAAATATTGAACACTTATTCTATGAATTGAAGATTTTTGGAAATCCTTTTTGTATGGATTAGGAATTATGTGATGTCTTTCTTGGAAATGACAACTTTGATGATCTAACTAATTTTGTTGAATCTGATTGCAAAATATCTAATTTATAGGTCACGCTGTACTTAAAAAAAAAAAAAGAAAAAAAAAAAAAAAAAAAAAAAAAAAACAAGAAAAAAAAAAATTTTCAGGTGACAAAAGTAATGCTTTACACTGCATAGAAAAAAAAAAGGAAAAAAATTAGCAAAGCTGTATAATACCACTTTTACATTTAAAACAAAGTGGACTCTTTAAAACTTTAATAGCTTGTAGAATACGTATCAAATATTGAGCGTTGTAATTTTATGCATCATTTTCCAATCTGTCTACACCCTATTTTTATTGTTATTTGTTAAGACTTAGGTATATTCTTCTTTTGTGTCTGATAGTGTTTGTGTGTCTGTATGTTTGGGAGAGAGCGATAAAGAGTTTTTATGAAATATTTCTTTGTATTTATATTTATTAATATAAACTGTGTAAACCAAGAACCAGGACTTTCCAACAATTATGCAGACCTCCCAAAACACTGTGTCAGGTGGCGCTAAAGGGAATTTGCGAAATTCTGGTAGTCAAGATGCAATTAAGAAAATCTATTCAAATTGAATTTAATTAAATTGCGTTGAATAGATAATTTTGTATGATATAGTGCATTTGGCGGCTAAGATCATGCGATATCAGTAAACAAACTGGAATAAAGAATGGTAAGTGATGTCAAAGTCAAAGTCAGCATCAAATACCTGCAATTAGTGTACAAAAACTCCGAATATTATTTTTGTTGGAAATAATTTCACACTATCTTTAAATGATGACTGCACACATAAAATAAAGAACGAAGCTTTGAACAGTTTTTTCCTGTTCTGTAAGACGGGAGGGATCATGTAGATAAGAAGGAGAGTACTTAGCCTGTTCTAATTTCTTTCGCTGGTATTCCAATAATGTTTAGAATCGATTGGGGAGGGGAATCATAATTTAATATGCGTAGTATTGTCTGCTTACACATATCCATACTGTGAACCTTATATTCATTTGTTTGTAATATTAAGGGATTAATAACGTAATATTATAATTGTTACACGTTTTAGTACCGCATTTGATAACAGGCATCAGCACAATAATTACTATATCTTGGATACAGACGATATATAAAATAATTTCAATGACAAGAAGGTGACAAATCATACAATTGCTTCAGTATGCTGTACCAACCGTTCCGTTCTTGAATGGATACTATTTGATACTATATGACATGTCAATCCCGCATACACATTAGATTCACCTATTCCAAATGAATGAAGTTTCTTTATTCTATCCAATTTGTCCCAATTTATGAACGTTAGATCTTTTCTTTGCAGATAGATTAATATATGTGCGATACACACTTGTTTCCAAATCTAATGTTCATAATATGGTTTAAACTGAATATAACTGAAGCTAAAATATGCTTTACCTTAAATTCACTATGAAAGCATTATAACTTACCAAATAAGCACAGAGCGATATATAGATGTTTTTCATCTTTCTGTTTGTGTCGGACCTTGCTAGAGTAATGATGTAGGCTAATATGTAGAATACCGCAGCAAGACAGCATCAACTGAGTAGTATAAACATACCAACATGGAGCGGTAATCTAGTCTAAGCAGTCTCCGATGTAAAAGTCTGAAAAGAGCCAGATAAATACTTTTTACACTTTGGAAATAGAATATATCTGAACATGTAAACAAATAAGTTGCTCTTAAATGATATCACGCTTTCTTACTGTTTTGATTTTTATTTCTTTTTTTGTTAGATAAATCACTGTTAGTCTTCTGTCTGTTTGTCTTTCTATCTATTTTGTACGTTCAGTTAGTTTTTATATAAATCCGGAATCAAAACTTTCACAGGTAAAATTTTAATTAAAATGTAAACGTAAATCACTCCAACAAGTTATTCATAATATTAATATATTATTTAATACTTTGAAGAACAATTGCTTTCCATCGATGACCATGGTGGAGTTCTACGAAAGGTTTACACCTGACACATAAAAAGTACTTTATATAATAGAAAAATCACATTCATTATTTGCGGTAAATTACATATAACTTTTTAATGAACCTTACACTTCAAAGTCTCTTTGTTTAACAAATGACATTCATTATACGCATTACGGACAAGCAGATGTATTAATATCTAGGATAGCTGAATTTATTGTTGTTGTTGTTGATAATGATCTTGAAACCGAATTTTGATTCTTGTTAAAAGGTAGGCGACATTTTTTTATTACAACCAATTTTTTTTCTGAGCCTCACATGAATCGAGTCCATAAAATATGAAGGAACTAATCATGGGAGGCTAATTTTTTCCCTTTTTTGAATCCAGGAATTTAGAATTTGTGACACATATGGATAGTTTTGTCCGTCCGACGTTGCGTGAATGCGTCCCTCCGTCCATTAAATATTCTCTACGTAACCCTACGTGCTGCACAAACAGCATGATATTCATATTTGTATAATCAAAAAGCATATGTTAGACCCATTGGTTTCCTGGTTAAAATGATGATGAAATACTTTTCAAAGCTACTTCTCATCTTCTCGAATTTGTGTAGAATTTCAATAAATTGTAGCTTGGAAAGTATGTAACAAATTTGAATTAACGTGTACCACCATCGTAATAGGACTAATGCAGTTTGAAATAATTGCAAAGGTTATGACCTTCAAGTGTTTATGTAAGTGACAAGAATTTTAATTATTTTAAGAGGCGTTAAAATATTTTCCTTGTACATCTTAAAACCCTGACGAAGCGATCTAACCATAAATCGCTACGAGTACAAGCTGTGTAAAATAAATATAAACAATTACAATTGGTTCTTTGTGCTTTCAGAGCATCATTTTCCTTGGCACATTTTATCGCTGCAATATCAATTAAAACAAGAATGAAAAAAGATTTTAAAAAATATTATTACTATTGTCATACTTTATAGTTTTTAAAGTTTTATATTATTTGTACAGAGTGGTAATTTCCATGTGATTTTCATAAGAAATCTAATTCTTTAGAGTTTTTAAATCAAGGAATTATGTTTCTCTTTATTTCTTGTATCGAAATATTGATACTTTTTAAGAACGTGTGCATTTTTTCTAACGTTTTGTCTTTCTGTTACTATACTAGATCATACCTTTACACCATATAAGAGTGTGTATAAGCAAATTCAATATAAGAACTTGAGACTTGTTCTCAACGCTTAAGCTTTGTTCACTACTCATATTAGTTATCCAACAATACATTTAAATTAATGGATGACAAGAATTATTTAAGATTTCTATATTTTATTATCCAAAAAGGTCCAGTCACATATAGAAATATTAAACAAGTATGGAGTCAGATAAAAACGGATAACAAATGATAGAATACTCTGAATTAAATAAACGGCTAAATAATCAGGGGACATGCACACAACATAAACAGGCACAAAATAAATTTCCAATTAGAAAGGTTTATGTTACTCAAACTGATCGTTAATGGCAAGCAGATATTGATAATATGAAATCATACAAAATAAGAAAGGTATTGGATATACATTTATTTTAATAGTTATACGTTTGTTTTCTATATAAGCAATGGCTGCAAAATAAAATAAAGGACAGGAGAAGATGTTTTTAAGCAAATGTTCGAAAAAAGAAAACCAGGTAAGTTACAGTTTGATAAAGTAAGTGAATTATATAACAAAAATGTGACGAAAAGCAATTCTTAAAAAGAAAAAAAAGAATACTTTTCTATATTTTCAGTATAATTGTAAGTTGTATGGTTATTTGAAAATACACATACTTAACGTTTCACTAAAAGGTAGAGTTTGCAAATATTTTCCAAAAAGTAAAAAGTGAAACTAGAAAATGGATAGATGTTGTGCAAGTCTTAATTTATCGATATAACAATACTTATCGACCATGACACCAGTTGAAGAGATAAAAGAGTAAAACAGATAAAAAGTATGGTGTAATTTGTCTGGTAGGTTTGGAATACCTAAAAGCAATATTGCACAGAATGTTTTGATTTTGAGCTATAAATAAATTTTTAAAAGTAAAGTATATCTTCCCAATTTTAGAGAAGATGCTTTTAAGATTAATCGAGTAATTGTAGGAGACCCTAGTGTGAATAAATTAGAGAATTTAGATGTTGAGGAAATTAAGGGAACATTCTACAAAGATGAGTTATCTCTGTAGACTAAACAGGAGGGGATACTTAGGATTTACAAAACATTAAAGAGTAAATGTACCTATGTAAAACACTGTTTAGGTAAATGGACAGGATTTGTTAATTCTTATAACAGTAGTGATCCATCAGAAAATATTAATTTTAGATGAAAAAAACATGAACTGAAAAAAAAAAACATTTTGCAAAAACTTAGTATTGAAGAAAATGTATTGAAAAATGTTTGTGAAATAAATGGCATCCTATTACATGATAAAATTCCCAAATCCAAAAAATATAAATTGTTACCCTCATTAATTAAGTTTCCTTGCAAATATTCTTAAAAGCAAAAAGAGAAAACTTGTTGCAGATTGAACTTTCTGAAAAATATAAACAAATATAGATTTTATAGAGAGATAATTAGAATCTGTATATATTTTTTTCAGATGTTGAACCATTGTTAAGAAAAATAGGCAGTAGAAAGAGTGGGACTTTGAGATTGTTTACTGTTTAACGCGACCTACTTTTTGTTATTAACAATGAGTGATGAATATAATGATAATGCTTTAAATGTTTACCAGATAACTAGTAATAGACACAGTAACTAAATAAGTAAATAGAATAACAGTAATAGACACATCCGGAGAGATCCTTGGCAAGCATCGTAGAATAAAGAAGCCTTGGGTCACAGCAGATATCCTCTACCTCTGCGATGTGAGGAGAAAACTGAGGAGTAAGCGAGGAGATCACGAAGGAGCGGAATAATACAATGGGATTAACAACAGGATTAAGAAGAGCATAAAGAGAAGCTGGTTAGAGGACCAATGCAAGGAAGTCGAGAAAAGCCTGAACCAGAATTACAGTAAAAGGGCATACCAGTTGGTGAAAAACCTGACAACAGAGAAACAGGAAGGATCTAATACGATTCAGGACAAGGCTGGTAAGAGTCTGACAGAAAACCAAGACATTCTTAACAGATGGACGGAATACTGTTCGGAGCTTTACAACCAAGAGAATTCTGGAGACCAAGCTGTACTAAACGTACCACTGACCCCAACAGAGGCTGATCACCTGATCCTCATGCACGAAGTAAAGGCTGCAGTAAAGGCACTAAAGAAGGGGAAGTCAGCTGGGGTAGACAATATACCAGCAGAACTTGTTAAAGCAGGAGGAACTTCCATGATTGATGTCCTCACAACAATCTGCAACCAAATCTGGCAAACAGGAGAATGGCCCACCCCATGGACCCAGTCTCTGATCGTGACTCTTTCTAAAAAAGGGAATCAACAACTGTGCCAGAACTACCGAACAATCAGTCTCATCAGTCACCCAAGCAAGGTTATACTTAAGATCATCCTCAAAAGACTGAAACCACAAGCAGAGCACATCATTGCGGAAGGACAGGCATGTTTCAGAGCAGGACGTAGCACTACAGAACAGATCTTCAATCTTAGAATCCTCTGTAAAAAATATCTCCAGCATCAACAGAACCTCTGTGATATCTTCATTGACTTAAAGAAGGCTTTCGACAATGTATGGCATGCAGCCTTGTGGGCCACCATACGGATATACTACACAAACGCAAAACTAATCCGCACTATAGAAACCCTGTATGACAAAACGACTAGTACAGTTCTCGTCAATGGCAACATAGGAGACTGGTTCAGAACCACAGTCGGAGTCAGACAGGGGTGCATTCTCTCACCCACTCTCTTCAACATCTACCTGGAAAGGATCATGTCCGACGCCTTGGAAGACCATGAGGGCAGTGTCAGTGTTGGAGGCAGAACAATCACCAACCTGCGCTTCTCTGATGATATCGATGGCTTAGCAGAAGATGAAGAAGAAATGGAAACCTTAGTGAACCGTCTCAATCAAGCATCACTAAGATATGGGATGGAGATCAACGCTGAAAAGACAAACCTAATGACAAACAACCCGAGTGGCATTCAAAAGAAAATAAGAGTGAATGGTCAGAAGCTGGGCACAGTAACAAGCTTCAAGTACCTAGGTGCTATCACCTCTGATGAAGGTTAAAAACCCGAGGTTCTTTCCAGGATTGCGCAGACAACAACTGCTCTGGCTAGGATGAAGCCTTTTTGGAAAGACAGCAACATTACACTTGGGTCCAAGATCAAGCTTATGTACTCCCTCGTCATGTCCATATTCCGATATGCATGTGAGACATGGATCCTAGCAGCAGAATTAGAGAGAAGAATCCATGCCTTAGAGATGAGATGTTATCGAAGGATCCTGAAAATCTCATACTTAGACCACGTCTCTAATGCGGAGGTGCGCACTAAAATCCAAGGTGCAATTGGACCTTATGAAGATCTGCTCACCACTGTAAAGAAACGCAAACTAAGATGGTATGGTCACGTCTCACGCTTAACTGGCCTGTCAAAGACAATCCTACAGGGCACAGTGAGAGGAAAGAGAAAACAAGGCAAACAGAAGAAGAGATGGGAAGACAATATCAAAGAGTGGACAGGCATGGACTTTGCAAAGTCCCAAAGAGCAGTGGAGAACAGGGCAGAATGGAGAGAGATTGTCGCAAAGTCATCAGTGGCGCCGCTACGACCAGCAAGGTTACGGTAGAAATGAAAAAGAAAATGAATGAAGATAACTAGAAATATTACATAATAAACAGAAAACAAATGGATGTTGTGATTGAAAGGATATTTAAAACATTACAAAAAAGAAATGAAAACTTGGTCAAGAAATAAGTTGTGATTCAAGTGTAGTTTTTAATTGAGTAAACTTTTTAACTCCGCATGTGGGTAAGGGTGATCCTATAAGAGCTTGCTCCTATATAGATTTACCAGATTGGGTTAAAGGTAAAAAAGCCTGCAGCAGTGTTGAAAGTAAGGATAACAGATTGTTCCTTTATGTTATTGAGTTTGTCATAAATACTACATTTGATCATTCGGACAGACCAAGCAAACATACCTTAGAAAATACTCGAGTAAAACTGCCCAATTATGATAAACATAATGATAATGTTAAAGATAAATTTAATATGTCAGTGAAAGTTTATGAGAAATTTAGTGAGAACAACTCATAGAATGTGAAGGAAGCATTCATAAGACCAGTAAGATTCTGTGAAACAAAAAGAGATGCACACGTAAATACGCTAACTGTAACGGATTGGCGATAATTATCATTACTGTAGGATAATTGATTTATATGACTTAATATCTTTGCAGATAGATGATGATAGAAATACAAATACTTTTGTAAAAAGAATTTTTATTTGTATGATTTAGACTTAAAATTATATTGTCATAAATGTTATGTTAACAATGCAATATAATACCTGAAAATGGATCTGTAGTAAAGCTTAAAAAATATTAAAACAATTTAAAGTGATATTTGTATTGAATTATGATATTGACAGCATAGATAATTGCCAAGAAAATCATAATGCATCATGGAGAGTTGTGAACAGCGAGGAATGTTGCATCAATATATTGTATACACATAAAGTCATTTATAAATCAATATAATCCAATAAACGCCAGAGACATTATATTTGCAAAAGAAGATAAGATAAAGTATACCTCTATTAATATTTGTGAAAAGATCTATATTTTGGTAATAAAATAATTGATGGACAAAATAAATATAAAGTGCGATGTCATTATCACGTAGAGGACCGGCGCATAACAACTGTAATCATATTTACAAATATCCAAAGTTTATGACTCTCTTTGTCAGTAATCTGTTGGGATATGAATCACGTCTATTCATAAAGATGCTGGCGACAAATAATGCTAAACAAGAAGTCACTATTATACCAAAAGTATGTGTAATTTTTTTTTAAACGTTTGTAGTAGACAGGTAAGAAAAATATGGAAAAGAGTTTCTTTCTAAAATGAACAATACGATTTGTTTACTTTTGTATAGGAGAATATTTAAAGCAATTTGCAACAAATCTTAGTGACGAAAAGCTTTGCAGAGAAAATCGAATTGTCGTAATATGAAGTCAAAATATTTTTAAAAAAATACATTATCCTTATAAATATATGGATTCATTTGAAATTTTTAATGAAATTAAACTACGTAAAATTGGAAAAGATATTCCAATCTGGCTGGACCTATAATTAACAAAGACAAATACAAACATATTAAGGATGTTTTGAAACATTTTCATTTAAACCTTTTGAGATATTCATGATTACTACGTTGACAGGATTCGCTAATTTTGAAGAATTTATATCAGCATGCATAAATAACTACAAATGAGATCATGGACATTATCGAGTAGCACGTGATGCTAATTAGAAGATAACTGGAGTTTAATTTGAGTTATTGACATATTACGACAAGTTTTTAATGATAAAATCAGGAATATGAGAGGAATAAGAACGATTCCACGCTGATATGCACATGCAAACCATGAGGTTTATTCTAGTGCTGAAAAGGTAATAGATAATGGAGAATATAACAACCGTTACGGAATTATACATATGGAATCTATAGTGTGCTTCAGCTTTTGGCCTATGACTCTACTTTCACTTTGTGTCAAATAGCGAGTCATATTTAAGTTGGGTTTAGTCGTACTATTAATTAAATAACAACATGTTTACTGACCTTTTGTTCAAGGTCAGAGTTGTTGATCTTTCTTCAGTAAAATTCCATGAAATAGACGTATTTGGTATTGGATTCTGGGTCACAATATGACACGTTTCCTGTTGTGAAATGTGCCATTTGCAAGTTGTATAAAAGACCTGGAAATACGAATTAATTCCATTCCATTTTAGATCTTGAGTTGAAAAGAACTGTTTTTTTATGATCAGCTTTTTGGAATCATCAGATCGTTTGAAAAAATAGGCGAGCTGGAATCATGTTGTAATGCAATGCCATGCTGTATAGATAATTCGAAAGGATTTATTTATTGGACCATTCATCAGAGCTACCTGGAGTTATATTTAGGACTTTCTCGGATGCCTCTGAATTTCTTAAAGATGATCTGGATTATATTATCATTGGAACATCATGACAATCCAGACTCATTCATTCGGAACCATCATTTATTCGAAACATTCGTTCAGTACGAGACTCATTCTTTTGGAACATTCGTTCATTACGAAGATTCATTTGGAACATTCATTAACTTGGAACATTCATTCATTTGGAATATTTTATAGTTTCTATATGTACAGGACTTGTGATTAGGATACTAATAATTGTTGGCTAATTTGGATTTTAATACACGATACTGTAAGTGTATTTTGATTTTCACATTAATTATTTAACATAAATTGTTTGTTGATTTTTACAAGCATTGTTGGTTTCACTTTCTTTTTGTTACGTTTGTTCGAGCCATAAGGTCGTAACACAACTCACAACCAAAATCTAATTTTGATTTTTATAAATATAAGCAATCTATGTGGATGGACCATAAATAACTTTAGATGGACAGATAAGCAGCAGATAAAACAATAAGGAAGCTATGATGCATTGGAAAGATGATAATGAGCTCGGTGGTATTTTAGAAGTTAATTTACAAGTTATAGTACAACTTAATGACTATTTTAAGGACTTTTCTCTATCACCTGAAAGATTAACCCCATATTTATCTGAGTTACCTCCATTGCAAAATACATTTGTAGACAAAAAGAAAGCAAGAAAACCCTCAGTAAGTAAATTATAATGTGTATTCAAAAGTTAATAAACAATGTTATCCACCACGTTATTTAAAGCTGTATATTCAGTTAAGATTAAAACGAATCAAGATACAGAGAATTATATTATTTGATCAAAAACCATGGATAAAGCATATATTGAATTAAATACCAGTTTAAGGCCAAATGCAAAATATAATTTTGAAAGATCTTTTTTTTAATTTATGAATAAATCTGTCTATGGAAAACAAATGGAGAATCTTAGAAGAAGATCTGACGTAAGAATATCTGCGAAAAAAAAATATTTTAAAGATAAAAAGATATTTCTTATGCAATAAGAAGCAAAAAATAAGAATATATGGTATTAGTAATTATGAAAAATAAAACAATAAATAAAAAAAAACAACTCATGGTGGTTGTAAAGTCTAGTCGTTGTTATGTATGACGTTTATTTTTGGTAAATAATTTCATTCTTGTTTTAAACTTCCTGTTCTAAGATCAGTCTGAATTTACAGTTGTGTTGTTGAAATCAGATATAATTTGAGAGGAATTATTTATTTAAGATATTCACTGGAATTACTTAAGTGCTCATTGACTTTTGGATTAATACATGATTTTTGGATGTATGTGAACTCATTCAAATACATTCTGGATTACATCTTTGAGTTACATGAAGGATTTCAAGACTATTTGAATTCATTCAGAAGATTCTATTATTTTGGACTTGTGATTAGGACATTTAGGAATATTTGGAATTTAACTCACAAATTGTGTGTCTTTTGAATTTTCACTTTATTTGTCTGGAAGTAAATTGCTTGTTGATTTTACTTCATTTTATTGGTTTCAATTTCTTTTTGTTACATATTGTAAGACCTAGAGTCGTAACAGAATAAGCAAATGGTTTAAGTATGACTTCTACTTCAAAAGGCATCCCTCCCGACCCCCCCCAAAAACAAAAAACAAACATAAAAAAAACAAACAAAACAAACAAACAACCAAGCAAACAAAGAAAAGAAAAACAATATGGTAATAAAATTAAACTTTTAATGATGGAAGGAGAAATGTATTATGAAGAAGAATATATTAAGTTCTTTTTACATAAGTGACTACAAAAAAGATAACATATTTGGTATCCGAGAGGTAAAACAAAATACCACAACTTTTTAAATATGAATTAAATGGTATTCTTGTGCAAGGGTTGTTTTGGAGTAGGAGGTAAGAAAAACGCTTTGGGAATTGACATAGGTGAAACAAAAGTATTCACAGGTTTTAAAAACGTGTGATTAAAAAGAATTTAAAATGATAATTGTACAAAAAGTGTGTTTATTTTTTCAAATTACAAATCACCAAGATATGGGATTAAATAGATCCTGCTATCATCAGATATACAACGCTGGTAAAAAGCATTAAGTTTAGGTTTTCTTGGAATATCTAGAACAGCATCATGTTGAGTAGAAGAACAAAGAGACAAAGCCCAATCAAAATTACTCAAGTTCTTAGTAACTGCACCTAACTCTCTTTATTGTTTCATTCAGGTAATCTGGTGATTTTGCTATTTTTTTATTTTACAAAACTCATTAGTTTTCGATTGGAATTCAACTGCTTTGTCATGTTTTAACTTTTAAACATTTGCACCAGTTGGATTAAATAATTGAAAGAGAAAATGACTTAATGCGAATGTTAAGGATTTAGCAATTGCCATTTTTTGATACTCGAGCTTAATTCCTATATAGTGCTAATCGATTGATACTGTATCCTATATCAGATTAGAAAGCAAACGTTTATACCCGTTGATCAGCTCTTTCGATTGCAAAAATATAATACTGATGTCTTCAAAATAAAATGTTTGTTTGTATATATATTTACTCTTTGAAACTTTCTTGTAGGTACTTTATCTGTAGGTTCTTTAGGGATTTTTAATGTGCAAGAAAGATTTCAATGACACCTACCCGAAATAAAAATATTCTTCAATATTAGTTTCTTATCTAATGTTTAAAAATTGTATGTAAACTTGATTTATTGATTTGAATTACATAAATATTAATATCAGATAATGAATATAACTTGTATTCAATAAACGTGAAGGAGCAAAGTCAAATCAAAGAGTATCATCTATCGTTTGTGGTTTTGTGTAACCAGACAATAAATCAAACATGGCAAATTTGTTTATATAGTCGCCATTTTCAACTCTAGCGAAAGAGAATCATAGTGGGTTTAATGCAAATGTTACAATACCAAGATTTAATATATTTCTACAATCTTAAAGTAAAACATAACCAGGTATATGCTTCTCAGAACTTGTTAGCATGTTCTCATCAATTACAATTAATCTTTCTTTAATATCATTATTTGAAGTATTTATTACAATGTCCCTTATTACAGTTTCTTTGATTAGTTCGGTTTTAAATGTTTATATATCTCCTTTTCATTCTGGTTCAATTGGATAAATTCATTAACTTGACGCCAAAGTATTTTGTGTTTGTTTCTGTCGTTAAATTTTCTTCAATATTATTAAAATCTTTTTTTCATCGTTTCACCTTTTCATCTAATTTGTTCATACTTTCTTGTATAACGCCAAAATTATTAAAAATTAACAGCATGTTTTTTGTTATCTGTTTTGGAATTTTATATTCCAGTAGTAATCTCATTTTTTAAATTTGGCAATATTTGATCATTTATCAATTCTATTTTATCACAATAGAGAAATCATATATAGTTCCAATGAATCTGACCATAGTTTCACTCACAAATATGTTGTCTTGTTTTCATGTATGGTTTTGGCTGTTGCTATTAAATCATTATCTTTTTGTAACTGCAAGAAAGTATTCCCGTTAGCAGCCAGTTTATTTTCTAACTTTATCACACCAGCTTTCAAGTCATCATCTAACTTTTTAATCTTAACAGTGTTATATTTATTCTCATCGTTTAATGCTTGTTGCAATTGTTGTAATTGAGACTCTAGAGTATTGTAATTTTTCAGAGACTTCCCAATTTTCTCTATGTTACTCTCTAAGGCAGATATATCAGCATTTATTATTTGTTCAACTGGTTGAAAGTATTGTTGTGTGTTTTGTATTTCTCTTTAACAGTTTGTAAAGCATGTAAAGCACTGGATATAATAATTAATCACCTGCTAAATAAAAATCTTGAGCATCTGAAATCTTCCTCTCGTTAATGTTCTGGCGGTCTGAGACTTGAGTTGCTTTTGTCTTTTCTACAAATGTTAAATCTCTTTATGCTTTTATATTTGTCAAATAGTTATCCTCTAAAGTCTTATGCATTTGTGAGTCAACACGTTTTTGTAGAAATAGTCCCGTCAGTTAATTTTAAAGGGTCACCTAAATTTGTAATACTATTGCTGTTTATATTTACTTCACCGTTTATCGTTTGATCTATCAACTTGTTCGCTTCTTCAATTAGTTTACGTATCTCTCTAGGACTTCTTAATGATATTTCCATTTACTCAACGCGAAAACAATCCTTTACAGTCGTTCCGTGAGAATATATTAATCTTAAATCTTCATCTTTAATGCTAATGCTTAATCTATGTATTTCGTCTCTGTGTAATTGCATGTAATTTCCATCAAGACCAGTGTATGAAATAAAATCAATGTGAAAAACGGTTTTGACTTGCAATGACTCTAATACAATACAGTAACTGCCATGAAAGTACCTTGTAGTACACCCTGTGCTATCATATACTCAGTTGTAAGCTGACTTAACGAAACTAGCATAATCAACTTTATGATCTCTTCAAAACTTATGTCTGATGATGAATCTGTTGAAAATTTAAATGACCTCTTTATATTCTTGATGTAACCATCAGTGACCTATAAATTTAATGCTGCAAAGAAAATAGTGATAATTATTACGCTTTGTCTCACTAGCTGCCAATCAATTTCTGAAAATATTCACACCATTTATGATAATGAATTTACCCTAAAAATAGAGACTTATCTACCTTCTTGAGAGCTATCAGCTTGCTAGCTTCTCACGTTGAGATTTTCTCTATAGAACTTGCTGGAAAATGTTATCTGTTCACAGAGATATTAAAAGAACTTTTTGAATTAAATATATAAATTATTCTAATAAAAGCAATTATCCTGCCAATATAAAGATACGGGTTATTTTGTTCTCTTGTTTTTGAAAAGTAGTTTCAAACTTATTGCTCTCTTTTATCTTTCTTCATTTTTAAAAATTCTTGAGAACGTTTTCCAAGTTGTCTTGAAATTTCAACTCATCGTGGATCTTTCTTCTTTTTTAAGTAAGTCTAATGTTCTTAAAATCTCTAGAATTTGTTCAATTCTCTAGTTTTTCTTTTACTTCCATTTAATTTACAGCAAACATAATACGATGTAAGGGCTTGTTGAAAATAAACAAAGATTGTTTGTAAATTAGTTAGGAGAACATTGACTAACTGTTATGTTATCTTGAACTTATCGGTGAGTTTACGAACAAGTTTTTAGAACTAACCTAATTAAACTATATTTCTATTATCACTGACTTACGAACTCATACTTATTTTAATTTATTTTGTACGTTTTTTTCTAAAAAAAATTTAACTTTATGGGACAGAGAAACTACTGTAAGAGTTAATCCATCTGCTCGTAAAAAATGTGCAGCTATTATAAAACATTCTAGTATACGTTTATTTAGGAATAATGTGAATATCTTTCTTACCTTTGTAATCAGAAACTTCTCACTCGCTGTGTTCACTCTTTTTACAATTAATGTGTTTAAATTTTATTAAGCTTGCACTCAAAACAGATAAGACTAATCCTGGTCTAAATGATAAACACTCAAATAGAATGTCTTATTCCATTTGTTATATAGTCTTCGTTCAACTATACATGTAAGGCTTTTACATTATTAATTAGAAGAAATGTACTCATCAACGGTGTTACCCCAAGTATTAGTATCTGTATCAATGACTTTTTGCTGATCTAGCATTTATAAAAGTTTGGTATGTTTTTTAAATTTGTTTTAGCCATATACGCTAAAGCCTTTTCTATTAATCGTTTTGCATACTTCATCCTGATGATGAAGATGGTCATTTTGATATAGATGACCAAGATTTGGTAATTAGTGGGCATAATAAGGATAATTTAACTGAAGATGGATTTCAAAATAGTACACTGTTATGCTAAATGTAGATGTAGTTGATTTATACACAAAATGTATTACACATGACTTAGAAGGTAAAGAAAAAGATCATTCAAATTTAATTATACCCCAATTAAAACAATCATAAAAACAAATAGTTTTACACGAATTAGATAGTAAAGAAATGCCATTTTCAAACTAGCTAGCATGCTATCACCAAACTCTATTGTTTAATATGGTGACATTATTTTTTTAAAGTCCATAGTTTGGATAAGGGAAGGAAATATATGGAAATCATTAAATCAAAGTATAATGACAGTTCTTGCGCAACATGCTCTTAATCTAATGATCATTCTGCGTCCTGCTGATATAAAAATAGAAGTATTGAATGATGCAATAGACTTACAGGATAACTTTTGTTAGCAAAATATTGATTTTGAAAGAGAAATTAAAAAATTATAAAAGACTTAGAAAGAGAAAATTACCAACTAGAAAATTTTGTGTGTGTGGTTATTTTTTCCACAGAAAGCATGTGAATTAAGAGGCTATTTTAGTGCTGTTGATGTAGTAAATTAACAATCAATATCAATGAAATTGAGCGTTGAACTGTTTGAAAAGAGATAAAAGATATAAACAGAAGATTTCAAAAGAAAACTATTAGTCGAAAAATGCACAATCAAAAGAACTACTACAAATACTGATAGTAAATGGGCTTGCAAATTTGATCATGTATCAAGAAAAAAAGAGAAGTCTTGGAGTAAATATTATTAAGATTAAACAAAAGGTAGGGAAAAGTTGCCATTAGGTAAAAGGTTAAAACAATTGTTTAGGAAAAAAGGTTTAACAATTTCTAATATTATTGCGGATATATACATATATATATATATATATATATATATATATATATATATATATATATATATATATATATGCGAATGCGATAATTCTTGCTTTATGCATAGCAAATTAAGAAGTTTAACAGGAGGCGCAAAGCAGCCTAGCTGTGTTGGAGGGGGAGGGGGTTGGGGTGGAGCAAGCCCTAGAGGTGGAGGTACTATACATAAGTTCCTTGAGGCATGGAAGAAGGGTTTAATAAATATTGCAAACTAATTGTTTGAGTTACCTAAAAAAAGCGAAATCAGAATTGCCTTGCATAATTGGGAGTGTAATAAGCTAGCTCCTAAAACGGCTAGACACATTATTTCTGCGAGATCTGAATATGCTATTTATCTTATGGCTGTACTTAGTTTGTTGTTTATCATTATAATCAAAGGTATGGAAACAGCAACAAAGAGAATACAAAAATGATAGAGAAGAACAGTTCGCAAGAACATGTTGTCTATAACTTTTTCAATTTTCCCACTGATCACAGATCGCCAGTTCTACTCCTACTTAAAAAGGTAAATTATACTAGCTTTTTCAGTCATAAACATAAATTTGCTTATTTGTTTCGTAAGAAAAGCTAGCATTTGGTTATTTATTTTGTTATATACAAAAGATTTATCAATTGAAGAAATAACTGCTGCTTCCTTGATATCAACATAATTCTCAATTACATTATCTTCTGTTACTCTGTACTCTATATTATTTCTAAGTTTTGCAGACTGCTTATTAGCTTTTGGTATTAAAAGCTTTGTATCGTCAGTATTTACATCAGCATGCAGTCTAGGAGTAAATATTCCATCACCACCAACAGAACTGTTAAGTCTAACTTTTGAATCTGGAATATATTGTTCAAACTTTTCATCTGAATCATATTCTTGTTGGACGAAAATTAAATTTGAAATTAACATTTTTGCAGTATCTTGTACTATCGATGCAGACAGTGTAATAGATGTTCTATTTTGTACTTGGCCACGTAATATACATATCACATAAGATACAATACTTTGATCTAGTCTAGATATTCTTTCAACTGTTAGTTTATTGCTGTCTTATAGAAAAGAAAAAAAATATCCCACTTTTTCATGATATGAGGAAAATGAATATATTATTTTCAGGTGACATTTTTCTCCAATATTCAACTATTCCAGCTCAATAATTACAATGTAGTTTATATGCGCTTAAACATTAGCTCGTGAGGTTCTTGAAATCCCTAATTAACAATTTTATATTCTTTATGTCCATTATCAATGAAATATTTATTTATTCCATTAATACATCCCCAGTCACTATAAATGGGAATATTAAAATTCTTACAAATTATTTAAAATACTTGCTTTAAATCTATAGTATTGTTTGTTGGATTATAAGATTTATCAGCGGGTAATGGCATTTTACATTCTGACAATAGGTTTTCGTATTTAAAAGTGAATGTGAAGCCTATAAATTGATTTTACTGACTCTGATATCCTTATATCAGATAAATGTCAGTAAGATAGTCTAGATCCTGATGTTGCCAGCAATGGTGCGAATGCCGGCACAGTTATAACGACAGACGGCGGGCTTTGACCTCAGCAACCTGTATAAGGTAGCAGTGCATATAATATTCCAAGTAGAGGTGCTACTTGTAAAAAAATTCCCAAGTTGATGGAACAACACCGATTTGAGAAAAAAGAGGAAACTGGCGACACGCACGCCGCTCCCGCTGTCCATCGTTTCGACTCAGTAAGCTCATCAACGACGTAGCAAAGGCTGAGCTTCTGGACGCATGCTATAATTAAACAAGGCATGATTCCTGCTAATATAATAAATTGTGCCGAATGGCCGTCCTTGTTATGATAATTGGCGGGGCAATCGCAATTCACCGGCTGAAACTACTTCGCAATGACAGGGCTTTGGAAATATTCCAGACCGCGCAGGCTGAGTAATCTCGCAAGCGCAAAGAGCATCTCGAGTACCTCAATGAACGGCTGCGCGACGAGAAGCATGCCGAAAAGACTTATGGTGATGTCGATGGCACGATGCGCGAGTACTACCTGATGACCGGCGGAAATACAGACGACGCCCCAGACGTTGGCAATGTGTCCAAGTTTTATGACTTTTACACGTAATCACACAAGCAACAAAATATACGAAATAATGTTTATTATCGGGTTGATGGTGGGGGAGGGGTAACGAGAAAGAGCTTAATTATTATCAAATCCAACAAATAAAATGCTAGTGTTAAAACGCTTTTAAAATTAAGTAATTTTTTCAAGTTTAATATATAATATAGCAGCTGCAATGACGATATTAAGGCACAAGTTAGTAACTCCGTGAATATGCTCATATGTAAGATCGCAGTGTATAGAGTATTACAGCTGGTAAAAAGGATTACGTAAAGAATGCTCGGAGCAACGTTACCCCAATGGAATTTTTGTTTTTCACAAGTATATGATAAATTAAGTCACGATATTTCGGTCAAGTTCTAATTTGCAGTAAATTAGGTACACTACTTTGGAAACATTCAAATATAATGGTAGATCCATACTTAAATATATGTAACTGTAATATTTAAGATTGCACCTCATCAAAAGCCACATGGCTTGCACTAAATTTAACACAAAATGCAACCCCATCAATCAAAATAATGATAAACACACACACACACACACACACACACACACACACACATACACATATATATATATATATATATATATATATATATATATATATATATATATATATATATATACACACACACACCATACACAAATAAAGAGAGACAGAGAGAGATCATAGTCCTTATGACTAAGGCACTGGATTTCATCAAAAATGTAGTAAAAGGAAGATGATAGATAATGATTAGTGTAGAAATGCCTTAAAGAGTAAACTTAGAAGAACAAATTTAATGGAGTATTGATTAGTTTTGTACACATTATAAATGCTAACATTTGATTATAATTGTGCACGTTTAACAGTGAAGATGTGTATGCGAAGAATGGTTCAAGTGCAGTACAGAGGACAAACCATTCTTTACAAAAACCTTCGCGTTGACAATGTCGTCGAGTAATTTTAAGATCTTGAGATAACATACATTACAATGCGGTGAATGAGAATATGAATAAAGGCAATATTAGCATCTTTCCAGAAAGTTTCAATAGGAGTGCTAGGCACTTTTGTGGAATTAATGTTGCATAAACCCTTCATGATTTTTCATTTTGAAATACATTGGGAAGTTTTGTTGCATTACTCTCTTGCCACATAACAGGTCCACAATGCTAACACAAAGGGGATCGATTATCATTGCAATACTTACTTCTTGTTTGTATTTATGCTAACGGAACGTGGATGATGTTTCAATGACAGAATTGAGGCAAGGAAAAATATGTGTTTAATTTAATGATATTACTCAACTCAAATTGCAAAGCAATTTTCAGCATTATCGAAGGAAAAGTAAGAACAACATCATTTTGCTAGAATGTCTAAAATAATTTGAAACTGTGCATACAGTTCCGAAGAAGAGTTAATTTAAACAAGTGCACATAAACCTTCTACATACATACATACATACATACATACATACATACATACATACATACATACATACATACACATGTAATGGTGCGATAAGAAGAAACTAGGTAAGTGAATGGTTATCAAGTAAATAACATGTAAAACAGTAACCAACCAACTCATCTGAAGAATCCAGAAAACCTTTATGCTAAAAAGATACCTTTAATGTTATTAATCTTCATTTGCATTGTTACGACTAAGAAAAGACTCAAACAAGCTTTCAAGATTTAAAATACAAATCTTTTATTTCCTAAGATATTAAAATATTTTAACAAACAATTAAAGTGAAAGAATTAAAAATAACTTACAGTATAGAATATCCTTAAAAGTCCTAAATTGTTTTAAAGTTCACTGTTCCGGAAGTTAATCCAACTATTTCGAATAAAAAAGCCTTCACTGTGCTAATATGTTGGTACGATTAAGTTATATCCAAATAATCCTTGTGAATCTGGAATCTCACAAGTTTTAGAAATGTTTCCGATAATTCCACGGAGCTGTATAATAATTCAGATTAAAGACAGTATTGAATCCTAAATGTACTGTATTAATAACAAATAAATCTCTAAATACGAATATCCCACACACAAACTGAACCAATTTCGTAATGACCTCTCTATTCACAAGTAACTACGAAGAATATTTAAACACAGGATTATTTCATATATATATATATAAAGCATTAATGTGCAGAATCGAAATAAAAACCCATACTACGTCTTCAATAAACAGGGTATTTCAAAATAATGCAACCCTCTCCGAACCAATCAGGAATTAGGTTATGCGTGATTCTGCTAAAGTGCTCGAGTACCAGTGTTTTAAACAGTAAACACTGTATTGATTCATTCTTCGAATGTGACCTTAAACTATAGTTCCTAGTCAATATAATGTTTACTCCTAAAAGTACAAGAACTAGGTCGAAAGTTCATTACTCTCTCTCGCGCGGAAAATACGTCACATGATTAAAGCTACAAGCAGATAGGTGAAATATCGATCGAGGCTACCGTATGTATACTCATAAGGCGACAGCTGTTTAGACTAAGAACAGAGATCATAAACTAATAAACTATACATTCATTAAAAGAAAAATATATATAATTCCGCAACAGTATACTGCATGATGTAATTTTCTTCATATTTGTACCGTCCAATGGTCATATACCATTGAGTATAAACTATACATGACATAAACGTTTACTTCAAGTTTTTTAATTGGAAGATCAACTTTGAACAGCATAATCTCCATCATTTTGAAGCTTTTTGTAAGTACCGTACAATAAGAAATACAGAGTTTTCGTCACTCACCGATTAACATTAACCAAATGAAGCGTGTAGTATTTTGTCCCGTTGTTGTTAATAAAACATATAAAAGTGTTGAGTCAGAAATGATTTGAAAATTAAACAAGAGTATTATGTGCATGAAGAGTGGAAGTTGTCAGGGGATGTTTCTTGACCGCTAAATGGATACAAATGCTAAATGCTAAAACTAAAATGAAAATAATGCATATTATTGTTTCATCAGAGGTCTTCTAGAGTGCTTTCAACTTACTACTATTCTACGTAGGAAAAAGGCTGGAAATCACCTTAACAGTCATTTGATGTATACTGCCTGAATCTTGAAGTATGCTACCCTGAATCACAAAATACACGGAGATCAGAGGACATATAAGTTTTCAACCTATATCTAGATGAAGATATTACGATCAGTATCGTCTAAAGTCTCTAAAGGTAGATATCGTAATAAATACACTAGTTACATTTTGTATTAACTTTGTCTCATTTAACATTTGCAGTTGTTGCCGTGATTAAACGCTATGTAATAGCATCTGAAGCTTTATACAGTGAAATGTTCAATGCAAAAACCTTCATGGTTAAGGTAAAATACTTATGCTTTAGGAATTTATTATACTCATAAAGACATACATAATGTGATAAACCTAGGGTATGTCCTATTTGTATTTGCGACTTCGTTTCTAGCTTTGTTAGATTTGGGTGACTATTTGTTGATTATGGGGAGTCGGTGTTGGGAATATATTTCTCAAACCGAGTAATTAGCCAATTTCTTGCAGCAGACGTAATAATGTAGAGTATTCATGAGACTTTATGGTAGCATGGACTAGTTTCCTAAAATGGACCCTCCCTAATTTCTTAACATGAGGAATTCTCAGGATATTTTAATGTATATGTGTTTAGTAACTTCAGATAGGAATAATTCCATGTATTAGCTGTTTGGGTAGTGTTTTGTGGTGCATAGCATAAAGTACCAATATTGGGTTTGAAAAGGCTTACGGATGAGTCATACAAATGTGAAAGAAGACAAACTGTGCAAGTGTAAAATTAGAGTTTCGTGATTTGTGGTAATTAGGTGATCAGAGGAAAATTATTTGTAGTATTTGTGCGTTTAAGAACCCTTCAGTTGACAACGACTGTTGTCTTGAGGTCCTTGGAAGTAGGGGAAACAATGGACCTCAAGCCATACTCACGCAGGTATTTGATTCGCTCGGTAGTGAGCCCCCTTCCGTGTAACAATATGTATATTAAACAATACTGGAATCACGGAATAGTTCTATATTGTTGAAAATGTAATTTTATTTTATATCTGATAGATGCACTGCCATCCCACCTTTTCTTATTTCAAATATGTCCGCATGTACTAATAGAAATGTGTCAATGAGTGAATGAAGAAAATACTGGTTATGGTCGACTTGCACATACATAGATGCTTATCACGTCAGGCAGATATATAGGTGGATTGGAAAATGAGGATAAATTGGTATGTCGAAATATAGATAGATAGTTATGTCCTTGTCGCACTTGTTCTTGTTGATATCAATTTTAGAAAGGGACTCGTGTATATCCAAAACTGCTGGCTGTTATTAGGGAACAATTACAACTTTCTATGATTGCATTTATATTTGAGTCTATGTGTGTGTGTTGTTAAGAGCACCTCTTTTGGAGAACATGATTGATGTAAAACAATATGTCTCTTTTCTTTCATTGCTAATTGCCGAAAGAATAGTATCCTTATTATTTCCAGTGACATTCTACGCCACATAAGTACTAAAGTAAGCTGTTTATTACCTTTTGATATTTTACGTTATAAGACAACCAAAGATAGCAAGCATATATTTGAACTGAGACTAAAAATTAGAATTTTTCTCTTTCTTGGAATGCACATCGTAATATTGATATGTAATAGCTAGTGTCAAAGAATGCAACCACATGGCTATTGTTGGTAACTCAACGTAAAAATAATTTGTACACACTATTTCCATGTGAAAACACCGGCAGGAAGAACAAGAGACACCTTAAGTATTGTAAAATCCAATCTATAATATCGTAGTATTAAAGAACGTCTACAATTAAGTCATATTTGTCTGCTTAATACATAATGCAGTAGCTGCAATGACTATCTTGAGGTGCAAGTTAGAAACTCCGTGAATACGTTCACATGTCAGGTCGCAGTACATAGAATATTACAGCTGGTAAAAGGATTATGCAATGAATGCTAGTAATAACAGTACCCAAATGGAATATTTGTGTTTTTCGCCAGTATACGAAAAATGCAGGCAAGATATTTTGGTAAAGTGCTATTATTTAGTACCTTGGGTAGAATACTTTTGAAAAAATTGAATATAGAGACAGATCTTAACATAAATAACTGCATATGTAATATTTAAGATTGCACCTCATAAAATACTGCATGACTTTTATTAAATTTAACACTAAACGCGCTTGCATAATTAGTGCCAGCCGGATTAAAAATAATAATGTTAAAAGCATCTGTACACGACTTAACACAGGATGAGATACAATAATTCTCCTATAAACCAGAGTGATTAAAATTAAACGTCAAATAGAGAAAAGATGAAATAATCTTCAATGTATCCCTAAACTAATTGAATTACTCATCGTTTATTTGAAGATATTATAGTCCCTAAGAAAATCATTAATAATGTTTATCTTATATTTCCCAGAATATCTACTGACCAGTAAAGAATTTTACCTGTATTTAATAGAAAGCACCATTAAAGCCTAAACAGAAAAAGCAGAAAAAAAAACAATTACAAAAAACATGTTTATTGAGTGTAGCCTCTTCGCTTTTGCATATGACGACTAAGCAAACAGATATGATTCGGCCGTATACGTAATGATCACTTGCAGTAAAAAATCAAAATGATATCATTCAAACACAACTTCATCCAGAAAATACAACATTAAACTCATGCTGAATGGATATCTATATATATATGTTTGTATCCATGTTACACAAGTAACACAGCTTATACCCAATGCACTAGATTTAATCAAATGTAGAACAAATGGAGGGAATATATAATGTACTTCATAGCAAACCTAAAAATAATTCTAATGTTACAACAAAAAGCTTGATTCTACACCTTTCTTCTGTCTGCTTTACAAAATTGACCACGATGATAGGCAGGATCAGTAGTGCACAGCAGAAACGATAAGTATTACTTTAGCTCATTATACGTGTATTAGACCAGGTGTTTAAATGTATGTGTTCGTAAAAAAAAAAATCAGTATGAGTGGAACTTGAAGGCGTTACAATCACTGTCTACGAGTATACTATATCCCTTATTATCTACTTCCTTATTGTTTACATGTAGCTTCTGTTCAGTCATAGTCTCACTGTTATGATAACTATGCTCTCTCTCTCTCTCTCCTTAAAGTACGGACTTGCAACATACATGGAGCATTTATTTCTGCTAATAAGCATCAATTTTATAACAAGGTTCTGGAAGTCGAGTCGCATGCAGTACAACATTTACGATCATGTATATAGCACAATATATTATATATTATATTATATTATATTATATTATGTTATATATTATATATATATATATATATATATATATATATATATATATATATACATATATATATATATACATATATACAGAGAGAGAGAGATTGGTGCATGGATAGACGGATGGATGAATATAAATGGAGGTAGTGAGCTTGTCAGCTACATGTAGCTAGAAAACGAATAAATCAATAACAATCCATGGAATGTGTTTCAAGAAGAAAGAAAGGTAAGTAACATGTCACATGTCATGAAAGTATAAGTTCGTGATTCAAGAAGAGAAACACGATCAATCAAAGTACGACCAAAAGCAAAACAAGTTGTGGCTGTGAATCAAACAAAATTCAAATCAAAAGTAAATATATTATATATATATATATATATATATATATATATATATATATATATATATATATATAATCACCGTTCAGATGGCCAATGGATCATTAGACCCTGAACTTACGTGAAAACATAACTTCTGTATTTAGCAAATTCAAACAATGTACAATTAGCACGATAGAAAGAGTAGTAGTATATGATAGTATTTCCAAGATACAACTTAACCAAATAAATTAGAAAATTATACCATAAACTAAACTGCTCAACCATTACCAAGAAGAATCGCAATAATTGGAATTTTCATCGCAGAAATGGAATCCATAAATGACGAACTGAAGTCAAGGGCCCAGTGATTGTGCAGCTTTTTGTTTCGAATTTACATTTGTTTTTGCAATTACACGATGTGGGTTAAAATACTGTTCGACGTAAACACTATTTGAAACAAATTATTTAGCATAAGAAAAAATGATGTGTTCCGATTGTTTAAATACCTGAAAATAATACAAAATATTGATTAAGTCCGCCAACAATGCCCGCAGAACTACAAAGTATTAATGGTCATATTAACGAGATAATTTCATTATTGGAACTGTGATAAATTTGACAAACACAGTGTTTGTAAAAGTAGATGTGTATCTATGTCAGTAAGTGGCACTCTCTTTGATTCAATTATTTTATGTCATCTATACAAGTTCGCATCTTGATATATATTTCTACTGACATTATTTATCTTATCTGATAAAAGATGTCGGCTGGAAAATATAATTTACTGGCTGCAATACTGGTTCTCTTCATCTTAATAACATTTGCAGCTCTGATTGTTTAGAATTAGATACGTTATAACGTTGTATATACTAATTACGTGTTGACAAAAAGTTGGTCATATAGTGATCAATGTATGTGTTTGCCTGGTAATCACCATCAGAATTTTGACACGGAAGCAGTAGCCAGTCACCTGTAAGTAAAACCTATCTACAGATTATTCCAAAGATAAATAGTTAATGCAAGGCAGTTGTTTTTGTTGCCAAAAATATGATACAAGTCAGAATATTTGTTTTGGAATCATTTAAAGTTATCAATAATGAATATGTCACAATCAGCCAACGACTGAGTAAACTAAACAGGGGAGATAATAAATACACATATTTCCATTTTCTGCACAGTGACAAGGTGGCATGAATTACAAAACAACTGAAACTTACTGTAAAGACGCTCAAGCAAGGTAGGGAGAATAATCGGTGTATTTTCTGCTGGACTATGTTACAGAGCGTGAGTGGGCGTTTAATGGTCGTGTTTACCACATGGGTTGTATTGGAATAGATAACTATTTGATAGGTTTGGATTTGCTAATCTTTATGCGGAGTAATGTGTCTGTCTTAGTACTGGATTGATGAAAAGTGGCATAACTGAAGGAAACATTCAGCCCCTTAGGGCGGTTTAGTTCTTAAACACTAACTGTATCTGAATGGGTTTCTATTGCATAGGCCTATATCTGGTGTGGATCTGTTAACAATGCTTAAAGATACATGATTTGATATTCAATGTAGAAACTTCGTCCGTTCAATAGCATATTGATTATATGTAATTATAAACTATGGTCCGTAAAACCAATTTAGTACATTGGTTCTGAACTTTAGCCATTGCTACAGTTTTAAAGTGTTCAATAAAAATGCGTGGAGTTATTCTAATAAATGTCAGTTTAAAAATTTACTGACCTTGTTCATGAAAGGTGTCCCACAATACAATTCAAAACATCCTTGGCTATTTCCAGTTATTGCTTGTCGTGAAGAAATCACAATTCATCCACCATTTGAATTTCCACTCAAAGACTAGAATATTCACGACTATTTAGAAACCTTCCTGTCTGTACTACGATTTCTTCCTTCTATAACCGGCTAATGTAGGGCCCGCCTGCTTTGATAACGGGATCATCAATCCACCCGTTATCAATGCATTTCGAGTCAACTAGATATAGAAACCTGATTGGGCCTGTCGCACTATACCTCCATATGGTGATTAGATAACACATTCATGGAAAAGATGACAAATGCAAAACTTTGCACCATATGAGACTGCCATCAACTGAACTCAATTACTCGAATTCTTTTTTATTTCGAGTTTTCAAGAAAAAGGATGGTCTTTTTCTTACGTAACTTTTATTATACTGCTTTGAGCGAGCAACGAAATGTAACGTGAGACTATCTTAAACTTTGTCAATTTTATTTCGTTTTTAGAATAAATTATAGCAATTTATAATAATTATATTTCACTATAATAACCGGCAATCTGATTGGCCAATCTGCTCTAAGTGTCTTTATCACTGGTACTACTTTTCGCATATTTGCAGAGAATCGTGAGTAAAATACACCAACAAAAATTAATGTGTGTTTGTTTACAGCGACTATGAGAGCTATGTTATTGCAAATCGTAGATTACATGTACTTCAGAAGTACTGTCTAAAGAAGAAGTGCTGTAAACGAAAATAAAACAACAGCAACACTGATAACAACAAAATAAAACTAACTGGACCTGAAAACCTCTAAAATATAAAGATGACTTTTCGATCGGTCAAACATTTAGATGAGAGAGAGAGAGAGAGAGAGAGAGAGAGAAAGAGAGAGATTGATTGATATTCTTTTATTTATCCATCTTCTGAAGAGTTTGAGATAATTTTAAAAAATGCAATGCAATACATAAAGGGAAGAAAATATGCAATTAAAAACTTATGAAGCCCTATGAATTATTTATACGTCAAGAGTGAGCAAAATTATAAATAAATTAATCCCGACACTTGCAATTACATATGCTTTCAAATATTACATTTGAAATACGTGTATTGTGCAAGGAATTATTTAAAGTCACTCGCTTTGAGTTTCTATCAGCTGAGATAATGTTTTCTGTTAAATCATTTAATATCCACCAGATATATTTGTATTATACTTTTACAATACTACACATCAAAAATAGTTAATATACTACTCACTTTGCAGTTCGATATAATTATTTCTTGCATTAAATTCTGTGTACGTTCTCTAATCACTCGAATATATAATATCTTTTACCTTACTTAGTAGGTGGTCTTATCACATTTATCCATGACTCGAGTTCCAATTGTTCTGAAATATCATTTAAACCACCAAGTAGCATAATCAATATATTATTATCTAACTGATCACAAAATTCACAGTAAATATCTCGAGGCATATATGTAAATAGATTTTCCATCAAATGGTTTCTGTCGTCCAAGGTTAAGGGCAAATTCATTGAAATATGTAAAATATGGTCATCACTTGTTTTCCCACATAGGGGACACAGTCCACATCTTGCTTTCATTCCTCCAATACAAATTAATGTCGCATATTCCATTTTTCTGCTTGAGTCAATATAAGCGAGTTTCCATAAATGGTGCATTTTTAATCCTGGATGAAATTTTAAAATTCGACCGAATCCCTCACATGGCTTTATGATACTCATTTCATGTTTTCTGTCCTCGAATACCTGTATTCTTTTTGTCACAGAATTGTATGATTTATATCAATATGTATATGTGATCAAAAATGTATTCGGGTTTCGTTTCCGACTAGAGCGTTACTCGAGGGTTGTTTATTTTTTTGGCTCTAGTTATTTGAAATACTGAGCGCGATTCACCCAATGCTGCACGTGCAAATTGCCTGCAGTGAAAATTTAAGTACCTAGCTGCTGCGCAGTTTTGTCACAGCTAGGGTACATATAGAGAAAATTCTCTATAAACAAATTACACTACGACGAGTCTTGTCAGAAAGCTTACCTCTTTACAGGAGCAAATCTTCAGCTGTAGAGGTATGTAAAATTTAAGATAGTATTCTTTATCACTATTCGTTTTATATGACATAATTGTTTCATATATTAGATGTTTTAGAATTTATTCTAAATTCTACAGAAAGTCAATACCTAGGTCATACAACGCCATGATATTAGAAATACTATAGTCTGGTACAAGTTATCTATTTGTTGTAACTGAACAGACGGATTTTATTTAATTATACGCAGCATGCTTTGAATGATTAATGTAATGTGTAACGAGATGTAATTCATGTGCGCGCATGCGCAACATATATCAATGCAAAAGTACTAACCGTGTCATATGTGCTACACGGTTTAGTTGTTATACTTTTAGCTGCCTTGTGTGCTGCCTTGTGTGGTGCCTTGTGTGCTGCCTTTGTGTGGTGCCTTTGTGTGCTGCCTTTGTGTGGTGCCTTGTGTGCTGCCTTGTGTGCTGCCTTGTGTGCTGCCTTGTGTGCTGCCTTGTGTGGTGCCTTTATGTGGTGCCTTGTGTAGCGCTTTGTGCCTTATATATGGTTTGGTGTTGTGGAGTCGCAGAACTGTGTGGTTTCTTGTGACGTATAACCTGTGTCTGGTGACGTTGGTTCGGAAGAGTGTACTGGTTTTCTCGATGCGAGGGACCAAGGCTTCTCGACCAGCGGGTCTGTGTTAAATGTGAAGGCTCTCGAGGGATCCTTCAACAGACTGGGAGGGGTGGACCATGCGTGGTGGCTCCTTGACCATTGACTAGAGCGGGTGGAACCGGAGATACATCTTGGTCGTCAAACGGGCGCCACGATAGTTATACATATTACGTGTTCCATTTTATTGTTATTTTCAATATTGCTATCTGTGCAAAATTACATGTATTCACATTTCAATATCGCTATATGTGCGACAGATTCATAATTTCATGCATTCCCATTTCAATATCGTTATATGAACGACAGATCCATAAATTCATACATATTCCAATATCGCTTGATGAGTTAATAGATTGATGAATAAATGAGTATCATATTGATAAGTGTATAAATCACATGCTTTGGTCACCCTTGGTACTTAATAAGACCTTGTTTACATTAGGGTGTAGATCATATACTCTTATTTGTTGATTGGTAATAGGATGTTATTCACGTATGTTTAAAATTCCATTCTTTAAATTCATCTTTGATTTTTCTCGTTGAGTTACTTGTTGTTGATAGTTCCATGTTGGGAACTTTATAATTTTCCTTATCTTTTTGTTATAATGATGTCAGATTTGTTAATCTTTAAATTGCGTTTATAAATAAACATCTTATTAACGCAGTTGCTTTCGGTGTCTTCACTAATCCAGTCCCAACCCGGCTTCATCCTGTGACACCTTTCCCAATTAAGTTTGTCCATGTTAATATGTCTACAAATCTTCAAGTGACAATAAAGTTGTTGAGATAATCTTCTAAATCATACTTTTTGATCACAGAACATATATTATATATAAAATAATTATAACTATGTTTGGGGTCAAAAATCAAATTGCCAACAGTCCAGAGGAAAATATTTTAAGCAGTTAAATTTGTCGATGTTCTACAAATACGACCTAAAAATATATAAGTTTTTGCTTATCTATGAGAGCTTCCATTGAAATCATTCTCAAGCGTGCTGTAGTGGATCCTATCGGCGATCTTTGAGGGAAACCTTGTACTCTCTGGGCGAAATATCGTTGTATTTTCTCCACTGTTTCAATGCCCTGATATGTCATATTGAACCAGTGTTCTGAGCCATATAATGCAGACGGCAATATAACTCTTTCCCAGACTTTCCCAGAAAGTACAGGGTTCATTCCATTTGCATTTAATCCAATTGAGTATAGTGAGTTTATTACACGTTTAGCTTTATCACAAAAATTGTCTACACGATCATTAATTTTCATTGACTGGGAAAAAGTAACTCCCGCATATTTCACTTTTTTGTTCTAGGAATATCCCCGTAATCCCAAAGTAATTCTATTTGACGACTACACTTCCTTGTTTCCACTGACTTTTTATCCAATTACTCTTGCTAGGATTATATTTCAATTTCCACTTCTGTGCATACTGATAAGCTGTATTTACGAGTATCTGTAATCCATTCAGAGTAGAACTTAGAGAGTAGTATCGTCTGCTAAAAGTACGCCAGGTATGTTCATCTGACCCATTATTGGTTCATTCAATAGATCATTTATGTACACGAGAAAAAGAAAAGCGGGACATTGCACACCCTTGACCAACTCCTCTTCGTAACGGCAATGTGTTCGATATATGTCATCTAAACGATATACAACCACTTGACTGTGTGTATGAATAGGCGATTATTAACCAAATGTTTGCATTAATTCCCAGATATTTTAAATTTTTCAATAGTCCACAATGCCCACAGTCTATTGAATGCCTTTTCGTTATCCAACATACACATTAGAGTTATTATTTATATAGTACGTTATATATTCTTGAAAGGTAAATGCAGCAGAAATAGCTTCTTACGAAATCCATACTGATAAGGATGAGGAAAGTTATTTTGTTTAGATAGTTTTGAATTCTGGTCAACAATATTTTTTCAAACAATTTTCCCAGACAAGATGTAAATGTTATACCACGATAATTCACCGGATCCACTTTATCTTTACCATTTTGTCTGTATATCCGTAGAATCATCCCACATCTATCTGCATTAGGTAAATTTTCAAACTAAATCATATAATTAAAAAATGCAGTCAGATGACTCATTAGATACTTTCCGTCATGCTTTAAATGCTGATTGGACACAGTGTCAATGCCGCGTGATTTTTTAATTTCGTAGAGACTTTATATTCTGTAATACATCCTCCTCTTGGAGAGTATCACATTTTATGTTATCAATCTCGAATTTGCTTTGACGTTCTCACAGTCAATATATTCCTCATCTGTTGTATCACTTAATTTCAGAAAAATACAGTTTCCATAAAGTGACACATTCGTTAGGATCATTTGATTCTATTCCACGAAATACAATATTACCATAATCTAATTTATATTTCCTACTTTCCCGTATGACTTAGTAGAAATTCGTCTATTCCCAGTTCTGCACTCTTTTCTATTTCTTCAAATAAGCACTCTTTATATACTTTTTTTCTCTAGCCTGTGTTTCTTTATGGCTTATCGTTTTGCGTCCTTGTTTTTTTTCTGTTGCTGTTACTGTCTGGGCCTCTAACGTTTCCTGCTTTGATCCATTCTCCACGCTCTTTTCTCATTTCTTTATGTAGCTTATCAAGGCTATTTTTCTTCCAATATGGTTTCAAATGTGATCTGAATTCAGACTTTGGAATACATCTTTCTGAAGCAGTTATTACACTTTTAGTTTTCAGTTCATTATACTTCTCAATATCTTCTACTGATTTACACGCAAATGTGAAATTCAAAAATGCATCAACATCAGTTTTCATACATGCTCACTTCTTAATGGATTCGCCAAGTACCATTTAATTCTTTGAAAACCACGTGTCTTCATATTTTCTTTCAACATATTTTTCAGAAGAAGTGCTGTTGTAATTGGTCGGTGATCTGAAATTGAAAAATCAATTCTGTTGTTCACTATGTGTCTTTTTAGATCACCCTCTGATTTGATCAGGTATCAAAATATAACCTAGTGTAGACGTCCGTGACATGTCTTTTGATCTATACGTGATGTAATGGTCATGGGGTTTTATCACTGAGGTAAGAATGATGGTTCTCTGTTCTATTCTGTTCCTTAGAGTCAGGTCGCTTCTGGATAGATTTGTACACAGAAGATCGGCATTCATGTCTCCTATGATTATGCATATATTTTCAACAGAACATTTATCATACACATCAAAAACATTATCACAAGATTGTTCAGTATTTATCGTCAGTTTGTATGGTGCTTAGTCTGCATAGTGATGATCGATAACATAAGGCAACCCCGCCACTACCTCTATATCATTTTGGTATGCGTTCAGAGGAAGCGCTACTACTTTAAAATCGACATGTAATTTATCTAAATAATGTTATATTCTCTGTACAAAAGCCAGTGTTCAGTAATAACAAACATATCAGTGTCGGGTAACAATTCAATGAACTTCTGCGTGATATGCATTACACCACGTGCATTCCATGTTGAGATAGTGAGCATAGTTACAATGATGACCCAATTACGAGTCCTATACCGATATTCATTGGCACTACGTGTTTAATTTATCATACGTTTTCATCTGATGGGTAGTCCTCTCTCCACTTTTGGTTGATATCCATTCCATACATTTTATTCCAGCACTCCAAAATGATGGTTTGTTCATCATGAATTCAAAATGTTTTTCCAGTACATTTAGTCGAAATGTATATACATTTGATCCATCCCAGTGGGATCGTTCTTTTATAAGGCGGACGAATGTAACCTTCACACCCTCCTCCTTGCAACGGCTTGTAATAGCTGTTTTTACAACATCTAGATCCTTTCTTTGATTTGACATTTGACAGAAAAATGCGTCTTATTTTGTTTCTTACGACCGATTCAAAAACATCTGATTCGTGATACTTTTGATTGGGTCTAGTAATTATAGTCTCAATATGCCTGTACATTGCATCTTTCTTTCTGCGTTTCTCCTCGTCGTTTGGAAGCATTCTTTGATCTTCTGGTGAGTCGATGAGCCACATTCAGTGCTTTATTCGTTGCTATTTCATTAGATTTTATTATTTAGTTCTTTCGTTCACTTCTTAAAATGTTTTGGTGAATTTCATTTCCTTGCTCTCTCTTGCTTTTTAGTTGAGACTTGCTGTTTGCCGTTTATGGCTCAGCATTTGCTGGTGTATTAATCATCATCCTTCCGTGAAAGCGTCGGGAATCCTTCAATAAAATTATAGGTGGCCCATTTCTAGACAATCTGCTGTAAGAGCTGTAGAAGGCTCTTTGTGTATCTCTTTAGGAAGAGATAATACATTTTCTTGATCAATAGTAGGAGTTGGATCGTATCTATTCTCCTTGCATGTTGATAATTCATGATTTCCTTTCAGTTGCAAGTCTTAGATTCTTCCACTTTCTCCGGTTAGCTTGATTGTAAAACGCTTGTTGTCTGTACAAATTGTGTCTATCTTTCCGCCATTACAGTTTATCCTTTTGAGGTATCACATCCAGATGTTGATTTACATGTGTAGTGATTCCCTTTATTTCATTTTCCCGGGTTGCCATAGATGACATCTGGATATACGTTCCCCGGTTATCCCTAATTAGTTGTTCCTCTTTACTTTAAGTTTGCTCGTAGTCTGAACTTTAGCTTCTTGGAGTGTCTTGGTTTTCTCAATTAAATCTGTCATCAGTCTCTGAATTTCATTCTCTCTTTGTTTGACAATTTCAACTATCTGGTTTTCCAACTTCTTCAAACTGTTCATTCATTGCCGCTAGTTGCACGAATATTATGCTCATTCTATCAGCGTTTTTCATCTGTATTTTTGAAAGCATCATCATTGAGTAAGAATTCGGACTTTGCGGTATGAGATGTCACTGCGCTGATGAGAGTCAAACGTTGTGGATGATCAAGGTTCATTTTACGCTTCATGGCCCATTAGACATGAAGGCTTTCAAGTCATGTAATTGTTCTCTTCCTTCAATGAAATGATATATAGTATAAATATCTTCTGACAACTTATCTGCAACTGGAGCACTATTAGATCGAGAATAACGTTCCACTAATCGACCATCAGGGCAATCATATCTTTTCCTTTTTGCCAGAATCAAACAGAGCTTGCCGCAGTATGTTTGAGACCGTTGACATCAAAGTGTTGACTTAATTTTTGTTTCATGATTGAAAGGCTCTTCTATTGGAAGAGAATCACCAAACTTGGGCTGCTGATTTCGCTCTATAAATGCCTGACATTGATTTCTCCTACATCAGACTCTTGTTCCTGCCTGCGCACTTCTCTTTGCGAAAAAAATAGTGCATCACCTTCGGCACTCTATTATCATTCTCAATAAACAGCTATCAGTGGACATTTTTCATTTTTCTTCTCAGTTTCCTTCGGATCTTACCCAAGCTGAGTCACCATTTGGTGTGAATTTAAATCATGTCTTGAATTGATATTGTCCTCAACTTCATTAAACTAACATGTCCTTTAGACAATCATCAAAGCTAATATTGAGACTCTCTATCAATGTCCACATCGTCACACAGCACCTCAAGGTTAAGAAATCATTTTTGTTGTCCTCTCTTGAAGAATAGCTACCAAGTGTAAATTCCAAATATATATTTCTTTGTTAACAGTATAATTTTCATTTCATTTCAGGTCACTGTTCCTAACTTATTTCCTTGCACAGTATACATTTCTTAACACGCTCACCCCCTCCACCCCCCCCCCCTAGATATAAACACTGATGGCGGATTGATAACATTACAATTACCAAGAGAATCCATATTAAGTCAACCAGTCAGCGCCGAAGATATGCAAACACTGTTTGCAGTATAACGCCAATAACAACGTAAACCATGATTCAGGTTGATGCTCCTAACATATATCTGCATGAGCAAAACACAACGCATTATATAAACGATCTGTGGAGGCTGAAAAACATATGTAACAAATGGCCAATATTAAAGGAAAATCATTACATCAAGTTTTGTAACATTCAGATGTCGTAAACTGAACTGCGATGGGTATAGTATCAGTGAAAGAAGGACATAAGTTCATTAGTCAAAACTACAACACGTTTGACCCATACTTTGACATTTGCTATCCCAAGACCAGCGGCTTGTCCGAAATTTCACAAACTTCAATTTCACACCTATTTGCCTGTGCCGACAGTAATTTTTCATGCTCTCCTTGTGACGGGACAGCAGAGTTAGTAAGTGTTATGTTAGTACATAACTTTATTACGTTTGGGTCATACAAGAAGTTCGTGGTGAAAAACATGGTGAGGTAAAAAGCTGACGTCAACTTTAAAAAAGCGATCGGGTGTTACCCCTTGTCTTTTATTCCGCATTTATGTGTTTGTCCGAGGTAGGTTGATCCCGCTCAGGAAATCCGATTAGCTGTTAGGCATTGAAAACTACCCGACACAGTGGTAGTCCTATGATCACCTGATTAGGAATGACATGTTTTAACTTTTAATTGGCTATAGAGGGTCTTCTTCTATATAATTGTAGTGAATAGTGCGTACTCCAAATAATCCTTCCATTCAACACATCA
>JAQPZY010000608.1:0-267860 GCA_029931535.1 Margaritifera margaritifera
TAAGTGTCTCCTGAATTTTCACTTTAAAAAGTATAGAAGTAAATTGCTTGTTGATTTTAGCTTACATAGTTGGGCTTCACGTTCTTTCGGTTACATATTTTTAAGGACCCTATAGTCGTAACAAAGTATACAGGCAACTATATAACCCATCAATGAATTAATTTCAACTTGTAGAATCACCACAATTGCATCTGAAACAATTGCCAAGACATGGTGATTATAGAATTTCAGAGTTATCAACTGGAATATTCCTCAAGAATTAAAACAAATACGGAATTTGATTAATGCAAATAATAAGACGAAGTTTGTTAGAATTAATAGTGTTCAATATCCTGAGCGCGCGTTACATTGCAATTGTATTATATCAAATAGAGATTATTCTGGAACGTATATGATGCTTCAAGATGCGTTAAATAAATACACAGGACCTTGACACTGGAAAAAAATATCAATTTTTTTTTTCTTAAATTTGGAACTCTATATTCCATCATTTTTGTTTTATGTTAACAAGCATGATGGGAAAAACATTCTAACGAGTGCCAGTGATACTGAGGTTACATTGTGAGTTAAGTAGGTAATTTTCAATATGGATATCCTCTAGCAGATACTCCATATCTTTGTTATGCTGTTTTCTTAAGTGACCGTTACCTAATATTAAATGCAAATTCAATGGTAAAATGGATGTTAGTGTATAGCCATATATTATAATCATTTTTACCAAATTTCCTGTATCATTATCAAATCAACAACAGAAATATATTAAAAAATGCTTATTTAACAATATCAAACCAATAACTAAAACATTAAAAGCGCCTTAAAATAAAATGTGGTTGATGAATAAAAGTATTCCGAATAAAGCACAATTATTAAAATGTATGATTGCAAGCAAGAGATATTATGATTTTGAATATAAGCGAATCAAATTAAATATGGTTTCGATTAAAATTAATCCGAATAAAGCACGATAATGGAAATATATGATTGTAAGAAAGAGTTATTATGATTTTGATATATAAAGCAGTAACAATATGCTAAAAACGAGGTGTTTCTATCTTTTTCGCTAGTATACCTTTTTGTAAAAGCGCTTGCTCCGAAGATAGTAACAACATTGGGAAATATGTTGCCAACTTTAGGTTTGATAACAGCCACAGTAGCGGGTTGGTGGTTGCAACTTCAAAACCAAGCCAAAGATTCTGGTTTATCTAAATCTCGTTGCGTTCCAATTAAAAACGATTTTTTAATATAATACAATAATATAAAATGCCAAAAAAAGCGCGAAGTCAAAACGAATTTCGAAAAGCAAAAAAGCCCAAACGCCTTTCATGCTAGAGATATAAAGTTTTCACAGGACACAGCCGGTCGAAGTAAAACAAGTGGGTTACTTGCCGTAATTGCTGCCTATAACCTTTGCGATTGGGCTAGCACCGACTATTCTTTCTACCTGGTCTTTTGGAAAATATTTTTTCGAAAAAGGATTAAAATTGTCCAGCGTTTTTTTT
The DNA here is from genome assembly GCA_029931535.1 of Margaritifera margaritifera. NCBI lineage: Eukaryota > Metazoa > Mollusca > Bivalvia > Unionida > Margaritiferidae > Margaritifera > Margaritifera margaritifera. The sequence goes on from JAQPZY010000608.1 coordinate 1,500, forward strand.
TAAAAAACAAGAGGGGGGAAAATGCCTTTTTTTTCTTTACCAGAATCACCCAATTTATTAATAAGGTATTGAAACCTCTTAGTAATATTCAAATTTTATAATCGATTATGAAAACAAATATATAAAAACTTTAGAAGTTGTTTTTAAAATTGTTAAGATATGCTTCCAAAATAAAATAAGACAAAAAAAAGTATTGTAGTTTATTTAGAAAAACTTTTCAAAGAACATGGGAATTACATTGGGGTAGCTATTTATAATGATCCCAAAAGCACAGAAATATAAACATATTTTGATTTTCATTTCGGTTTCCCCCATCCACCCGATATTTATTGAAAAAATACCATGTATATGAGTGGCAAGCAAAATTGTATTATCAACTCTTCTATAAATACAACATTTTGTAGTAGTATTATGTGCAGTTATTCTTGTGTGTATTATATCATACACAGATACAGAGGTGAACAGACAATACAAGATTTTTGCGCTAATTAGCGAATATGCTAGATAGTATGTTAGAAAAATAATTTTGTTTATATTGGATGATGATTATAGAAAGTTTAAATATTAATTATGTAAAAGAAACAATTTCTAATTACATTTGGTAGTGTAATTATAAGTTTATATACCATCAATAAACCGAACATCAAAGAAAGCTCAAAAAGGAGATATGTAAAAATTATTCTTGTACAATAATTAAAAAGTTATCCGCGATCCGCTAAAAGAAAGGAAAATGAAAAGAACAAAAGATCGCTAAGATACCAGCTAGTTTATTAAAATATCAATTTATAAAAGAGTGCTGGTGATGAATAATTGAGGCACATGTATATAAGTACCAATGATAGTTTGATTGATAGCGAGATTTGATGATACTTTGTTTTTCATGTTATGTAATATTTGCTGGTGATGTTAGCTGGAGGTATTATTAACAAGGTTCTCACAGGACTTTTTCAGGTATTTTATATTGAAATCTAAATATATCAAAATAGTAACCATTCCGGGGGGCAATTCATCTATTGATTTCTCACCAAATATAAAAATACGAAACTATATATAACGTAATGAATGACTGGTAATCGTAGTGTTGAATGATTATTTTAGCCGCATCATATCATAAGGAAGTACATGCAGAATAAAACAACCAAATATAAAAAATTATTCGCAAAGAACTCAAGTTGATACAATTTAATTTCCTGTAATGATCAAGGATATTATTTAAATTTGAAAAATTACACAATTTACGTGATAATATGTTTGGATATGATAATCGTTTATATTCACTATATATAACTAAATTTGAAATAAAAATGTAAAACACAATACTTTATTATTAATATCAAAGTAATGAAAGAAGAAACAAACTACCACTAACTTTGGAAGCAGAATATTTCCAGATTTTACATAAATATTCATTAAGGGAACATAAACATTATGTTTGTCTTTATTGCCTGAAATTTTTTTGGTAAAAAAAAGATATACTAAATAGTCACATCGAAAACTGAAAAGGAATAATGAAGATGGACAAAAAGTGGTATCCCCTAGTGAAAAACATAACTTACTTTGTTTTAAAAAATTATCAAGACCAAATGCAAGTTCCATATGTTACTTTTGCCGATTCTGAATCTCTTGATACGAAGAGAGAAAACATGCCAAAAAAAGAAAAAATCAGAAATAATTGCAGAAAACATATCATGCTCTTTTTTATATATTAGTACCACTTAAGAGTTAATGTTGTTGTAGTTTTGTTTTGTTTATCGTGGTATAAACCGTCAGTTGCCAAATCACACAGCTTACATAACACCCTTCGGGCATTATTTGCTGTATGATTCGGCAACTGACAGTATATACCACGATAAACTCAGAAAAAACAACATTAAACTGTTATAATTGAAATTTAACTTAATTTTATTCATTCCTTTTGTCATCGTGCTCACACCAATTTATTTTTTTTAAATCTCCATTCAGCTTAGGAATACTAGTTTTGGGTTTCTGGTACGTAGCTATTTATAGCACAATGGATTATCCAGCATTATCGTATCAACTACGTCATCATCAAACGAGTATTTCTAACCAATAATAGACAATCTAAGGTTTTGAACATTCCTAGCATGATTTTTATATTTTACCGAAATATACATATGTATTCTGAGTGGAAGCTCAGTATTCAAAATGAACATGTTTTTCGACATAAAAATGACTTTAGGAAGTTATGCTTTCATGGACGGACTGAAAGTGGTTTGACAGATTCATCACTGTCCAAACGGATGAGTGATCTAATTTCGTTTTTCAAAACCTATTTTCGTGTTTAAAAACGGCTGGCTAATACCTTTAGATGCGTTATGTAAGGTTATGGAAGCTATGTAATCAGTTTTGTTTGTCCACATATATATACACACACACATTTATAAAATAATGAGCAGTTATTTGATCCCTATAGTTATTCCAGGATTTTTTCCCATTGAAAAATAAAACAATTTTATAACCTGATCCCCCTCCTCAATCAAATATATGACTTCTGTGTAGAAAAAAAATAGACAGACACACAGGGGGACAGATGGAAATAGAGACTGATGGTTAATATAGAGTGCTCTTATTGTAACAAGTTAAGCATTTCAGACAGAAAATAATAACAGCAGGTCTAATTATTATGTTTTTGAAATTTTTGTGTATTGTTTACTCAACTTCTAAATATAATGTAATAATAATTACAACACAGCAATGAAAATTGAAACAAATGTATGACATATTCATGTATTTACTATTTTAATATTTGTACTTGTATCTATGTATTCGGTCTGCATTTTCTGGATCAGTCTATAATTATTCATTGGAAATTGCCATTAAATTATAATAAAAACCAGAAGTGATACATGTTTTTATATTATCATTATTTTGGCATGGATGGTTGACACAGGGCACTTAATTGAAAAGCAAGTATTTCCTTAACTTGTTAAGGCACGTGAAGTTTTTAGTTGGAATTAAAAACTGGAAGGTGCAGTTATTGAAATGGCATCTGGAGTGTGTGATGAAACCTGTCATAGATTTTATTGTATTTTGTGAGTGTGCTTGAAGGGGATTCTGTGCAAATGCAGGAAACATTACTTGAGTAGTACTGATTGGGTCTGTAGGGGTCATTTGAACATTTACTGAGGCCTGGGATGGTATTGCAGAAAAATATGGAAAAAAATAGTGCCACATTTGAACTTACATTGGACAAAATGTTATTCATGTGTTGCTTATGTTGAGCACTGGACCTTTGTAGGATTTTTAATGAAAGCCCATTGGAGTGGTCAGACAAAGACATATGTCCCTAGACGTAAGGTTGGCATCTGTCATTGCATTCAAAGCTGTCGCACGAAGAGAGTGCGCAGTATATATTGCATAAATATTGGCATTTCTGCATACGTCAGGCATACAATTACTACATTGTCTATGCTCAACACTTCTAGCAGTGTGCAATGTTTCACAAAACTTGGAATTTGAGATTCAGCTTTTTAGACTGATGCGTGTGAGGTAGTATTTTACTGATTTTACCAGGAAGTTTTTGACTACCAGTTGCATACATTCTCTTGGCAAGAAAGGGTTTCCTCCTTAGGATTTAAGTTCCCCTGATGATATTTCTGTACTGTTTCGTGGATCAAAATTGTATATTCAACCCTGTTTCATCAAACTTGAATTCAAAACTGGTAGGTGTTAACTGGCTCTGGAATTCTAATCCACGAGTAACATAATGGATAGAGAGATAATTCATATGGTTTTCAGCTTGGTAGTAATTAGTTTTTAATACACTGAGTTAAATATTTAGATTTTTTTGGGAAAATCATGCATGCATATTTCCTTTCCATAAAATCTATTAATATAAAAGATCTGTTCTATTTTTATATTGTGAAAAATATCCATTGACAGTATGCTTATTTTTTTTCAAAAGTGTCAAACATTGCTTTCAAAGCAGTTATACAGAAGAAAGAATGCATTTTGAACATTCATTGCAATTTCGTATGCATTCAGATAAACTACATTTGATTCGTTGCAGAACAAATAAAGTCTTATTTTGATATAAAATGGTGTTAAAGATTTCAAATGCATATTTTTCTTGCTTTTGTATTTACACATAAACAACATATTGATTTTTTTCATTACATATACTTTATTAAAATGACAGTTAAGAGCAAAATTAAGTAACAAGCAATATTATTTGAACCAAGATTAATGAACAGCAGAGTGTTTTTCTTCGAGGATTTTGAGTACCGCTGCTCTGAGATACTTAAGAGATTATCATCTTTAACAGATATAAAGCGTTTTGGTATGTGGTCATCCTGATGTTCAACTGGCAACTGAACTGGTGTTGATTCATTCAAAATGCTTGATAACTCAGTTTGTGACATTTCTTCCACTTCAAAAGGCTCGTCATATATGGATGGGTCAAGTATTTCAATGTCTTTATGCAGGAAATCTATCTGATATGGCAAATTAAGCAAAAGATCTCCAAATTGGTCTTTGCCTCCCCTGGGTCCAAACACAACACTAATTTCCGAAACTAGCTAAACAAAATCAGCTGCATTGTTGTCGTTATCCATTGCATGGGCGCCGAGTGTACTATTCAGACTCATTTTCCAGTCAAAGTCGCACAATGAAGCAGACATTCCGATTGTGTTCCCGCATACCTACCAATTTACAGCACCAATTACTTATATATATATATATATATATATATATATTATATATATATATATATATATATATGGATGGTTTGCATGTACGGTACGGAATAAACGTATATATTCTGGGGTCTAAAGATCAAGGTCATGGTAAGTCTAATAAGAAAATAATGGTTTCTGCATGATATGTTTAACTCAAAACCGCATACTTTGACCAAAGCTCAAGTACATTGAGACTCGACTGGTGAATAATCTCCAGTGACTACCATGCCCTACTAGTGGCCACATAAAGACTATTAACTACAAGGCGGGTATCTTATCTATTGTCAACCGTACTGTTTGTACTTAATTATCTCCGTATTTTGGAATAGATCATAAAGTGAGACTGTTCCATAAAAAAGAAACTCAAATAAGTGATCAGATAAGTCATTCTCCTTACCAAGATATTCTAAAGGATTTCCCCGACTTCAAAATAAAACTATCATAAAGCACATGGGAGTACCTTGGCAATTCGTTTATATATTAAAATGCTTCTTTTTAGCTATCAATTACGGAGGTACTTCACTGTGCTCTAAACTTAAAATGCAAAATGTACTTTCAAATTTGTGGTAAAGTTATGTTTATGCACCGAACTTACTACGTTCCACTGTCGTGCTGCGAATAGCTTAATGATCAGCACGTTCGTACATTGTTCCGAAGGTTTCGGGATTGATACTTTTTCTGTATTTTCTAACCTGCCATAATCAATATTCCACTTAACATATACTGACTCGTATAAAATGTGTTATGACTATATTATACACATCATATTAACGATATCAGTCATGCAAAGACCTTTATCATGGACCAGTCCTCGTCACACCCAGTCTGTTCTTTCATATTTTATGAATGGAACCGCTGCTTCTCTCAATCCGTAAGGATAGTAATCACTGTGCCTGTACATTCGATTTTACATGTCGATAATGATGACTGTTAGCAATTTTGAAAAATATTCCTAACTCATACTTTTTATACATTGAAAGCGAACAAACAGTAAAGGGGTTGATTTGCAATATGCGATAGTACACCATTATTTAGTCTAATCAATTGGCAGTGCTTATCACGTGTCACAAATGTGTGATAGATTTAAGGTATACAATATGAGTCGATGTTAGGAATGCTTTTAGGGTTTGCAGCATGAAGTTGTTCACTGTAATTCCTCCTGACCACCAAATAGAATAGGCAAGAAAGTTCTTCAACGTTGTAGTGTGTCAGTCATTCCTTTGTCTTTCTTTCAATTTCCTTCCCCTTACAGCAGCCGCAAATGTCTTCGAACCAAAGCAGTTAGAACTAATGCGGACGAATTGAAATGTACTCTTAATTGTATTTGCGCATTGAATGTGGTCTTGAATTAATCTAGAAATAGCGTTTTCTATTAACCTTTAAATGTTTAAGTATTAAAATGATTTGAAGAAAAAAGACGAGATATTGCATGGAAGGTTTCCTCTTTCTTCACAGGCCTTCGAACCAAGCAGGTGAGGAGGGTTATAACATCAAGTTGTGCATGTTATAATTGTCCACGTGTTGTTAATTCTTCTATTACTTTTTAAAATGCTCATTTTGTTTTGTTTAAACTTTGGACCTTGAAACTGTTCACGATGCGAATAAATGTATTTTTCTCGTTAACTAAATTTTTCTGCCATTTTAACTAAATCTTTCTACTAATTTTCTCCTTTAACTAAATCTTTCTACCATTTTTCACTTTTAACTAAATCTTTCTACCATTTTTCTCCTTTAACTAAATATTTCTACCATTGGTTCCTAATGATAACACAAAAATGTTTACGTTAAAGATCCAATGCTTTTCACTTATTTATTTATTCATTTACCAACCTACCTACATCTATATATATCTATCTATCTATCTATCTATCTATCTATCTATCTATCTATCTATCTATCTATCTTTCTATCTATCTATCTATCTATCATTAAATTCGCAGAGTAATATAAAGATACTTGAAATTTCTCTTCACAAAGATGATGTCTTTTTGATGACCGATATGTTCATTCGTAGATATGAAGTCCACAGGTCGTCATCATATGTATTTTGTAGGCAATTTAAAAGCTAACAAGGTCGTGCTAATGTGATGAATATTCTCCTTTGATTTCTTTTCGCGGGCACTTAAACTGAATTCAATTGTCAGACTTTGTGTCAATAAAGGGAAGGATATACTTATTTAAATTTGATTGCGTTCTTCTCGAGTGTTCACCCTTAAAAAGTTTCAAAGCTGATATTCGACCATTAACAACATTACAACTCGAGCTCTCTCATGGTAGTGTTGTGGTACGCAAGCATCTCATTTATTGTTTACGCTGTCTGGGTCATGTAGATCAAGTAGGTTAGTTTCGAATTATATGAGTTCGAGAACAATTAAGTTTGCTTGCATTGTCTTCTGAAAATATATACATTGCATCTTGATGGTTATGTTGTTGCAGCTGTTACTACCCAAAACGGCAGTCGCAAAGACAACTTCAGCGTCTACAAAAGCACCAACATCGATATTACATGTAGCATCAACCGGAATGACGTCGACACAGAGTATGTATATAATTGCATTTCAGGGTTTGGGTAAGAGAAACGACTTACTATATAGCTTTCTCTCTGTGCATCATATGCCCTATAACATTCGTAGACTTTGCACTATACTCATCGTTGATTCTACTGACAGTGGAAAGAGAGAGAGTAGCGTGAGTGCCAATTATTTATTAATATTAATGTATAATATTAATGAGAGATATGGCATAAATGTTTTCAATGGTTTGTAATATCTTTCATTTGAATCTTCTCTGTTCTAAAGTATTTTGGAATATGTGAATATACTGCCAAAACATAATCATTTTCTTATGTCAAAAGACAAAAATTACCCGCTCCTAAGTCAAAGTTTTGCTCGACCCGTTCGTAATATTAGATAAAAGCGTCTTTAAAGCTCTGTAAAATTAACAATTAATTTCTAGGCCTTTTGTCCCAAGGACTGACTGTCAAAACATTATCTTCACCCAATCTTCATTTAGTACCGTTGTTGCTGTCACCAGTAATATTAATTTTTCCTACCATTGCATACCTAATAGTAATAATTTGTTGATCAATCATCTATGACAAAACTATGCGTCGGGAAACAAGGCTTTTAAATGAGATATACATTTATGATCCTTGTATCTTGTTTTCTCTTTCTGCATCGTTTTGGATAATACTGGCACATTGTGCAACAGATGTAGTGTATTGACTATTGACCCTATTTGTGGACTGAGATAAGCATCGTCAGTATAAGGTTTCATTCCATTCCATAGAGATCAGTTGAAAATGATACAATCTAGAAGTCTTAAAATCTGTTTTAACTTTTTTATATCTGTTTTAATTAAAATGTTTTTCTTTTCCTAGTTTGCGTGTGTCTGTTGACAATACCTTAGTTTGCGTGTGAATGTTGACAATACCTCAGACCTGTTCTATATTTAACTTTTGCGACCATGGGTTCAAGGTCAAAAGTGACAATTTGGAATTTTGCACTTCGGGAAACGTTAGAACACAATACAAATGGATTTTGATCAAATTTTGTATTTTGTATATTATTACATATCAACCACATGACTTCAGTAAACGGCAATCTATAACACTGGGCTGAATAAAAGTGGTCGTAACTTAGATTTGTGAACTAATGGGGCTTGTGACTTCAATAGGGTGCAAAAATGAGTAGATTCTAATTCCATTTGTCAAACTCCATTATATTGACGATATCGTAAAGGAGTTTTCTATAATACCGTAAACTTGGCTATAAGAGGACAAAGATCATAACTTTCATTTCCGCACAGATGTTGACCAGACTTTACATTTGAGTACATCTCAAAAACAATTTCTCATTTGTTTGATAATATGGATTGCGTGATCTTAGATTCAATATCAACAATCCTGACTAGGTAATTTACACAATACTTGTGTTTTCCATGACTTGTACAATAAATCTTGGTATCTCAGTATCTCTCAGCAAGATCTCCAACGGATTTGATAATCAGCCCTCCGTGATACTGAGGTCAAGGTAAGAAATCGCTATTAATATTTTTGCTTGCAAACGCAATAACTGGAACAGGCACAGATGGGTCTTGATCAAACTTGGCACGTCAATACATGTTAGCCGCGTCTCTGATGAGTTCGATAATGTGCGACCTTTATACCAAGCTCAATGATTGTGACAGTTTTGAGAAATGCAATATCGTATGTAAACAAATAATTTAAACGAATGAAAAGTGGATTCGAATAAACACGATATCTTTGTCTATTTAAGCTATATATCGAATAAGTCTGATCAGCAGCTCTCTTTAAACCGAGATCAAGATATATACTAAGACTTGTTGCACCTCCATAAGCTTTCAAACATAATACCCTGAGGAAATATCATGGGATCTTGGCCCAAAATGGCATTTTAGTATACATCAGTCATGTCTCAAATAAGTTCCATACACAGCACACTATCAACTTCGGCTGAAGGATAGGAATCATGATCTAGGATTTTAAACTGCAATTGCTTGTAAATTTCATTAGGTTGAACAAATGAGAATACATTTTGATCAAACTTGGTGTCTTGGTTTTTGTCAGAAATATCTAGGATGAGTTGTACAGCCAATCTTTCCTGACCTCGGGGTCGTGTTCGGGGTCAACATTTACATTTTTGTTCTACAGTAACCGTGTGAATACATTTTACTTTCGGTTAAAGAAATGCAAAACAGTGGATCATTAACAAATTTTGCATGTGGTTGCATTTCAGAGGATATCAGAAACGTTCGATAGTCCGGACTATACGCAATTTGTTTCAGGGTCAAAAGTCATGACACAGATTTCGAACTTTAATTATTTGGCACAATTATACAGCAAACAAATATGCATGGATATTTATCAGGCCTGGTCCCTATTTCAACAATAAAAAATGTTAACTTAAGTCTTGATTTAGGACAATTGATCGGTCAATTTTAAGTCAGACTTAATTATAGCTAATCAGATAGCAGGATTGCAGACTCTAGTTTAAGTCCAGACTCAATTTATATTGATGACACCCAGACCAGATTTGTTGTTTTATCTGTAGAATCCCATACTAAATGAGATACATGTTCTTGTGACTTTCTGTCCAACGACAATTTTATAAGCTGGGTTTGTGAACTCTAATACCAAGTCAAATAATTTAAGCAAAGACTATTGGTGTACATGGGGAATGTCGCCGCAACTGTATAATATCTGAGACGAGGTTAGTGAATTGACATACGTGACCTCACGTTCAATGTGGAAGATAGTGAATTTGATTTTAGTATTACGCTTAACTTCTGAATATGTTAATTAAAACGTATAATAATAAATTTTCCCAAACATTTTATAATGGCATTTCTCAAGAACATCCCAGATGATTTCGATTCTCAACAGTCAAATTAAATACCATATAACGTTTAGTTGTCGTTGTTGGGGTTCTTTTGGCGGGGGTTAAAAATTTTTATTTTTTAGTTTTTTTATTTCTATTTATTTCTTTTTTTGGGGGGGGACTAACGTTTATAGATATATAACCAATTTAGTAGCCCTAAAATTAGACTGCGAAAAAAGTCCTGTCCAAATATATCACCTTTTGTATTATAACCTTTGTACATCTGCAATCGCTCAAACACAATTCTCACAATTCAAACTACTATTTGTTGGACAAACATTTTCAAATTCTACGTGTGTGGAAAATTACTATTTGTACGGTAAAATGCGGTTAGAAACAGTCCTTTCGCCTATACTCACAAATTCATCTAGTAGTAGCTATATTGGGCCACTTGGGGGGGGGCACTACGGAGCATAACATTACGCCATAGGTTTACATTAAAAACACTTGGAGGTTCAACGGGAAGTCCTATGTTAAATATGTCCATAGGTTTACATTAAGAATCAATTGGGCGCACAACGGAAAGTTTGTGCTCCCAAGTGCCATTTTCATGTTAATTTCCCGTTGTGCCCCATACATTTTGCAATATGAATTGGCCTTGTTTGGAGCACTACGGGGCATAACATTACGCCATAGGTTTACATTAAGAACTTGGTGACACAACAGGAAATCCTATGTTAATTTTTTTTAGTTCTTGAACAATTTATGGGGCACAACGGGAATGTAACATGGATATGGTACTTGGGGGCACAACGGAAAATCCTATGTTAATATTTTAGTAATAGTCATTTTTCCATATTGAAAAATGTATTGGGCACAACGGAAATTTAACACAGAAATGCCACTTGGGGGCACAGTCGGAATGGTAATGTTAAATAATTTTTATTACTATCCAAACAAACACCCTACACTCCAGCAATCGCTTTTTGATTACTATCCAAACATACATCCCTACTATTCAGCAACTGCTTTTTTAGTAATATCCAAATACACGCCCCTACTATCCAGCAACCCAATATTTGATTACTATCCAGCACACAACATATACTATCCAGCAAACTGCTTTTGATTACAATCCAAACACGCACCCCTACTATCCAGCACCCGCTTTTTGATTACAATCCAAGCACACTACATATACTATCCAGCACCCGCTTTTTGATTACAATCCAATACACCACATATATTATCCAGTAGAGCTGGGTGTCAAAAAAAAATGTTGTACCGCGGTATACCGCGGCATATCTGAATACACCACGATAGGTATCACGGTATACTCCAATTACATTAGGGAACAACAATTTATTGTTCTGGGGCAGGGGCCTGACACTTTTTTTAACCTCCGTCTGTCAATAGGTGTAAAAATATCTTGTTCTGATTTATAGAAAAATAGCATTCATATTATATTCATTATAATATTTGCAAACAAAAATATTATTTTGAAATTAAAAAATGTATCAGTTCAAAAGGAAACATTTTAGCCCTCCTCCCCCCAAATTAAATGGTCAGTACCTTATAGTAGATGAATTTGTCATGTGTATGTTAATTGTTGTATAAGTTGTCACCTCAAAACTGTAACTAAAGTGGGATTGATTAAGCTTATACTATAGCTGACACCCTGTGGAAGACATTGCGCTGACATTAGAGAGCTTGTTGATAAAAAAGGAAGTGTTGACACAGAAGCATACAATTTACTAGCTACACTATTGATATAATAGGCAGGGAAACTGTGAGTGGGATGCCCAAACACGGGCAAGATATTTACCAGAGGGGGACAGAAACTTAAACACACTTACTCAACAAAGGAGAAAATATTAGCTGATTTGAGAAATTACGTAAACTTTAAACAGAAAACAACTGCTGTACTGAAAATCGTAGGATGATTTGAAGTCTTACAAAGGAACACATGTACTTAACACATTAACATACGCTAGTAAATCACTAAAAAAGGACATTTTTGTTAAAATCCGAAATTTTTCCAAAAGTTGAATTTGGCTCGAATATCTGTCAAAACATTCTATTTGGCCACTAGGTTGTCATACGTGTCACGTGTCAAACATGTGATTAAAGGATCATAAATATAATTATATTTGTAATATTCAAAACTAATTTGTGACAAATACAACTTTGTAAAACAATACAAATAATTTTTTGAATTATTTTGTCATGAAAAAATGAAAACATGCTGTTGATATCATAAAATTCGTGACAAGATTACTCGCAAATTTCCGTACATTCCTTACCGACTGAAACTACCGAAATACCAATACAGTAAAAAAAAAATTCCGTAGTACGTACCACCAGAACAAAATACCACGGTAAACCGATATACCAGTAATACCTCTACTATCCTGCAACACGCTTTCTTTATTACAATCCAAACACACCACATATACTATCCAGCACCGACCTTTTGATTACAATCCAAACACACCCTACTATCCAGCTCCCGCTTTTTGATTACTATCCAAGCACACACCGCTACTATCCAACGAAAAGAGCAGGAGTGTTTATGCACATGCTCTCGCACACAAATATACGAGCATACTATCACACACAATGGTAGGAAGTGTTTATAGACACACTACTATACCCTCTCGCACATACTATCGCAAGAGAAATGGGAAGGGGTTTTAAGTTTTAGTTGTTGTGGGGAAAATCAAAGACATACACAACACATACACAAAAGACATACACAAACACAATTATTTTGGCAAATATGATTAGTATATCTCTTTGCTTAGAGATGCCCCTGAAAAGGGGTGTTGGATTTTTTGCCACCTCCCGAGTCGGGCACCACAGACGGCACATCTCCTATTCTATTTATCCCCACCCCAATGATTGATGTATGCAGGAGGGGAAATGTGCAGATGGTTAGCCTCACTTTCCCAGTCTACCATTGGTAGAATGAGGAGTTCAGGCTTCTGATGTTGTTGCTGTTGATGTTGCCATTGACGGAAGAGATTGTATTGTCCTTTATTATATCTTCTCCTCTGCCAATTTTCTTGTTTTACTTTCTGCACTTTTTCCTTCAATAAAGAGACCACTGACACTTTAGCTGTTTTGAAATGGCCCATTCCTCTCTTGAAAGCTCTCCTATTGGGATATAGTTACATATCTTTCACGTGATCTAGGAGATAGGAGATGCTGCACATACTCCAAATGCACTAAGGTTTCGCTTAATCTGCCGCTCATACTCTGGCTGCTCATTCTTCTGCGTTGAAAAGTCCACGATGGATAGCAAGACTGCTTACTTACTTACTTACTTTGTTTCTATTAAAGACGTGTTCGGCGATTCCGCCATATACGTCTAGAGCTTTAATGCGTTTGGAGGTAAGGAATGGTCACGTAAGACTTTATACTACTTTTTTTAAGTTTTCTTTTCTGAGATCAGTGTCCATGCCTCTTCCAGATACTCTTTCAATTTTTCTTCTAGACTCATCATCAATCATTTGTCGTCTTGTTTCTGACTAGGATGATCCACTACAATGTTCTCTGGTCAGGCCTATAATTCTTTCAGCCAAGTCAGTGACAAAACAGGAGACTAAATGATGTTCGTGTTCTGCCATTCTTGACATCATCAGTGTATTTTTGTCTAATTGTTCTGGATCAAAAACATTCTCATCGCCTATCTTCATAGGTTCTTCATGTTCTATCTTTTCTAATAGTATAGGATCACTTCTCTCAAACTGTTGATTTCCAGAGAATTGGCAAATTCTGCATGCAAGATTGCGTTCCTCTGTTTGCCAGAGCTACTGAAAACTGAAGTTCAACACGAATTTGACCCGATTTTATAGGGTGGAAATGTATTTCGTCGCTGCCTTGGTCTGGAGTGAAATCAAATACCCACAAAACATATCCTCCTTCAGATTCGTGGTATGCCGTCGCTGCTGTTGGTATCTAGCTGTCACGTGGCCAAAGTTAGGTTCAAAGGGTCCGATACACAATGCCTGGCCATCTCGAGTGACCATATCTTGGACACGTTGAAGTGCTGGAACTCGAAAGGATTTTGATCGATGGCTGTTGAGGGTTACATTGTGAGGGCTACATTGCTGACGATGCCAATGAGAAACATTTGGGTAGCTATCATTGGAAAACATGATCTTTGATCTTGGATCGGAGGCTGGAGGCAATAATGAAGGTCTTCACTTCCACTCGTCTTAAAGGATACTTGATTGTCGTTCTGCTCAAAGTTTGACTGATGTCGCTTCCCACTTTTTGGTAAGACTTCCACACAGCGCACGTAAAGTCTGGCTTCTTCAATGATTGTTTTGTACTCGTTAACATTAGCCATCAAATGGAATACGGTATTACTTTGATTCAATCTCACGCGTACATAATCTCCATTTAACAAACATTTGTCTTGAAACCTCATGTCCAAATGTAAACGATCCATCATTTCTAAACTGCGTCCTTGTTTGATATTCTTTCGACGGTCGTTAAATCCAACATTGGGAGGATCGTCAGTTTCTGTCAACGCTGTGTCAGGTTTCCATATCACGGAAGCATCCAGATGTGTGTTGTTTGGCTTCTTTTTCGTAGGACAAGAGATTTTTCAGGTACTCTCGGTAAGGTTAAGTGTCCATGCTGCTGCTTACTAGTTTGTTATTCAAGTACAGATCCACTTCAATGAACAACGAATGCATAAAATTTTTCACGCACGCTACACTGGCATCTTTCCGTGGATTGATGTTGTCTACTTTGAGAACTTTGACTTTCAGATACAAATAAATGTTATTAAAATTGATGTAATCTTCGGTTTGTACTTTGATTTCAAATTCGATAGGGGCTGAGATAGTCAAAGACGACACAGGATGAAATTCTACCCATTAAGATTCTTCCACCGTCATCATCGTTGGTGACATGGCAAACAGATCGAGTTCTGACTTGGAACATTCGCAATAATCTCAGTGCATCATTTTTTCCTTCCTTTTTGTTTCAGTTAGTAATTGAAAACATCAAATTCTCTGAAAAATGCTCTTCTTCTTTTCTTATTCTTTTTCTAATCGTGTATATGAGGTCTGAAAGGTTTTAGACGTCTCTGTCTACCTTGTCCTTTCTGTGGCGTAGACGCGGAATTAATGCCTTCGCCAGAAGCGTGATGCGAATTTATAGGGGTGTCTTGGCGACCCAAAAGGTATTTTCTAGTTTGAAGCAACACATTTTTCCAGCTTTCATTAAGGCTTTTTTAGGACTTTGTTGATCGATGAGTACGTTTTGGAGACATTCTTTTCCCTTCGTCAAAGATGCATCGTTTAAAGCATGAAAACCTCGAGTGACCATAGGTTTTAAGATGGGTACTACCGTTCCAAAAGCTGATTATTAACATCTCCTAAACCACGTCCGCGTTGTCGAGCGATTCTTTGGTACACAGGATACATCTGTTTTTACAATTCACTGGATAATCGTTTTCGAAAATGCAGTTTCACGGTGACTTTTCCTTTCCTTTCGAGAATACAATATTTTGTCCAAGATCTTCTTTTATACTAATATTGACACTGTCAAAATACGATTTACTGACAGGAAGATAATGACCATATACAAATCTCGTTGTTAAACGCGATATGCGTTTCCTGCTTCATCGAAAGTAGATATGGCAGAATCCACTTTGAAAGGAATGACTCTCAGCAACGGAGCAGCTGTGTTTCCTACGACGTTATACTCGACGACATCATAATACACAAACATCAAACTCACTTTCCTTCAATTCGATAGGGAAGCGAAAATACTTGTAGAATCAATCGCTGTTGTGAACGTATTTTGAATGCCGTGCTATGTTCGTGTTTCCACCCAGAATACCAAACAAACTGTGAGCTAATCTAACTGACAGGGTTTTGCCATCGAAAAAATACATTTTAAGACGGTGATCAAATTTATAGTACTCGATCAGTACACTTCGGCAAGTTTTCTCTAGGGCTTTGCCAAATTGATTGCTGAAAATATCTGAAATCGTTTCGACGAGATGTTGAGTATTAAAATAAAATCCTGGGGGAATTTGCATGGAATAGATATTCAGCTGGGGATTCGCTGGTGATGATGTCTTGATTCGTAATAACCAGGATAATTTTTCTACAAGTGTTCTTGAACTAGTTTGTTGAATATTTCGACGAGGAAAGTGGTTTGATCTACAACCACATTCTTAACTTGAGTGGGATAAATGATTTTTACCAAACCTACTTCGTAAAGAGCTTCGTGATCCAATAGTATGGCTTGAGGTAGTTTGGCTGTGAAACAATATAATGTGTTGTTGGGAAACACATCCTTAGAACTGTCACTAGCTAATGATAAGCAAAATTGATTATTTATAGTTCGATGGTTCTGGTCTCCGAAGAGTCGCTCATTGTCTAAAGATTTTCCAAATGTTCCAAAAGAGGGATGCTACTGTGATTGGAAGAATGATGACTGGCGTTGGCAGCAAGGCTACCGTTGATGTTGTCGTTATTGTCAGTATATTTCAACGACGAACTGGGTAGAAGATAATCAATACTACTGCTAAGTAAAATTGTCCACAATTCTTTGTCTCACTGTTGCAAACTCAAATTTGCAATCGCTGCTCAGATGACACTTTACACCACAAGATTTGGTATAAAAAGACGATTTGACTTTTAGGGACAGGTTCTGCACGCCACACCTACAGTCTTTATAGTTCTTGAAGAGAGGAACTCTGAGAAGGAGAGGTAGATAAATCTAGAAATGAAAATTTAAAATGATAAATTGAAAATGAAAATTAAAAATTATGAGAATTCAAAATCTAAATTTGAGAATAAGAATTGAAAATGGAAAACAAAAATAAAGCTGAAAATGAAAAATTGAAAATGGAATGGAAACACGTGAAAATGGAAAAACTAAATTTGCAAACGAAAATGAGCAATTGAAAATGAAACATTTAGAAAAATGAAATTTGAAAATGAAAAATTGAAAATGAAGATTTATAAAAATGCAATTTGAAAACTAAATTCGAAAATGATAATTAACAATGAAAAATAAAAACAAAAATTGAAAAACTAAATTTGAAAATGAAACGTGAAAATAAAAAATTGAAAATTAAAATTGAAAATTTAAATTAAAAAAGGAAATTTGAAAAACTAAATTTGAAAATGGAAATTTAAAATGAAAACAAAAAATGAAGATTTCATAAATGAAAATTGAAAAACAAAACTGAAAAGTAGATTTGAAAAATAAACTGAAAAAAATGTAATTTGAAAAACACAATTTGAAAATGAATATTGAAAAGGAAAATGTAAAAGATAAAATTGTAGAAACTAAATTTGAAAATGAAGGTTGAAAATGAAAAATTGAAAATTAAATCTGAAGAAAAAACTTTGACTTAAACAAGTTCAGGGTTAGTGCGAGCTTTAATACTTGAATTAAAATAAAATGATCGACACCCTCTAAGATGGGAAACAGACAAAAGCACAGAATTGTTTAAACACCCTTACCCTCTTGTGTGATAGTATATACGCATTTTGTGGGTATAGTGTTTGTAAGCCCTCCTATCCTTGCTTGTTTGTGTGTGAGTCATTTCATTTCCCTTTTGTACTTCCTAGCCTCTTGAGTGATAGTATATTTATGTGTTTGTAAGTATAGTTTGTGTATATTCCAACCCAATTTCGATAGATAGTAAATGTGGGAATGTTGGATAATAGATAACTGGGTGTTGGTCGCTTTAACAGCGCATTGGATAGTAAGTGTGGGGTATTGGTCGCTCCAGCTGCGTGTTGATGATATAGTGTGAGTATTGAATAGTAGATAAATTGGTGCTGGGTAGTAAATACATGGGTTTTTGTCACTGCAAATGGAGTGTTGGTGGTATAGCGTGGATGCTGGTAAGAAAATAACTGGGTTTTGGATAGAATATTATGAGTGTCGATCACTCGAAACGGTGTATTAGTTAGTAAGTGTAGTTTTAACATTACATTTTCCCTTACAGGGCATAGAGACCCATATTTTTAAACCTATGGACATTTTAAGATTACATTTCACGTTAGAGGTCATAGACCCAAAACCAAAATTCATAGCCTCCATGATAAATTCCCATCTTTTAAATTAATTAGTGGTCCAGAATTCCTATATTGCGTACTTACTGGAATTGGAATTTCTCAAATCAATTTCGGTTGACTAGATTTTTCGTATATCCATTCTTTAGTTATTATTTTTCCATCTACAACCCCTCTTAGCTTTGGACATTCGCGGTGTTGCTAATATATCTAGTTTATAGTTTAGAAGTAATAGAATATTTTACCAGTAATACATTTTCTATTACAAGTGAGAGGCAACATTTTTATTTTCATAAATATTAAAATAGCCGTTTGATAGTAGCGTATACATACACTAGAGCTTGTGGGTAACATGTTCGTACTAATAACAACAAAGTTTCACGTTTGTGAGGTTTTAAAAATTTGCGTTTACGAAAAGAACAATTGTATCCTTTACAAACATTGGTATCTGAATGCTATAAAAAAAAGCTGATTAGTTTAAAAAAACTTCAAATTGTCTGAAGACATTCCTGTAAATGGACAGTTTAGAGGAACACATTACCTCCTAGCTGTCAGAATGTATTTACAACTACTTCGGACATATTCAAGTGAAATGCAAAGAACAATTTGCATCCGAAACGACATAGACTTTTAAATCATTGGTATCTGAAAGTTATAATAGGACTGAATACCTTGAAAATGTTCAAATGGTCAGACATTGATCAACTCAACTGCAAAGACATTATAAGACTTGCCATGCCACAACTTCTGTCATGAGTGTTACACCGAATTCTATGGAAGAAAGTCAATGACACTCTTCAAGACTTAGTGGATTTTCAAGTACTGTTAAAAGAACTGATTCCACAAGACGAGAAGATTGCTTTGAATTGTGGACGCCATGTCCTGTGTGTGTGTTAGCTTTCGTTTATCAACGGATTCTTTGTGACAAATGTATTAACAGTACATGCAAAGACATTACAACCACTGGTACTTGAACTACTTAAATTTTAACAGTGTAAGTGTAAACCGTCGTTCTAAATTTTCTGGAAGTCACTTTTGAGGCAGCTGGAATGTGAAGAAAAAAAAAATTTCAGCAGCTACCGACCAACAATCTTTCTTGGCTGATCTTGACTCTCTTTGTCCAGTGGAAGTTGATGGTGTTGGATATGGGTCAATCATGTCTTCTTCAAAATCTCTAGTATGAACTTCTGCCAACACTTCTTGACGATTGTTGGGTGACACAGAACCTCGTCGTTGCTTGGCTTCTAGAAATGCGTGATCGTTTCATGACTGTAGATTATTCAAATTTATTTTGACTAGGTTACATCTTTCTCTCTATATATTGAGCACCCCTCGACCAAAGAGAATACACACATTCAGTTTTCAATCTGCGAAAAAGGAAGGGTCACAACAGATTGCACTTCTGGTCAGATATTTACATAGATATGTTCGAAAGAGTACTTCCAACAAGACTCCTCTCGAGATAAAAGTCAAGATACCTGCTTTATCTGTCAGGAAAAGGGACAGTGGGTTCTAGAATATCCACATCGTCAAAGAAAATAAACCTCTATGGCAAGAGAAAAGATAGACAAAAGTAAAGATACCTGTTATCAATGTCAGGAAACAAAAGACATTTGCCTTCAGAATGTCCAAAAAGAGGACAAAACAAAGAAAGAGAGCATTCAGAAGCATAAACGGAAGAATAACCATTACAGTAAAGAAATTCAAAAAGACGAGACAATCAGAAGAAATATTAGAAGAGGAAGAACCCAGACCAGTAAAAAGATTCGAAAGAGAAAGACAGTGAAAAGGTGGACTTTGTGTTTTTTTTATAAAATTTCATTGTGATTCTGATTTTACAAGAATATACGAAAGAAAACGTAAGTGTATCTTTGTCTTGATCTTCCTCTTTCAGTATGGATAAGATATCCAAACACTCTTACCGACACAAAATGACGTGTTGTATATTAATGCTGGGGTGTTGGATAGTACATGTAGGGTCTTGAATAGTAGATGACTGGGTGTTGGTCACTCTACCTTTTGCGTTGCTTAGTAACTGTGGGTTATTGGTCACTGCAAACAGCGTAAAATTTTTAATATTGTATACATATATTTTTAAACTCTGTTGCAATTTTTAATTTGTACGGACATTTTTCAGTCTTCGCTAAATTCCGTATGATTTCTCTATTTTTTTATTTGTAAAAAAAGCTGTAAATTCGTAAATTTCTCACTCTTAAACATTTTTGACAATTTGTAAAACTTTTTTCTACAAGTTTTACATTGGAGGGGGGGAATTGCCTTTTAATCTCTGCTAAATTCTGTATTAGTTTAGAAATTTTGGTTTTAATTTAAGCCTCGAACATATTTTAAATTCTTTCCGGACATTATTTCAGTCTCCGCTAAAGTCCGTATGAGTTTCTGAATTTTGGTACTAATTTTAGTATAAGTGTTTTTCCGGAACAATTTCGAAATTCTAGTACTACTTTTAGAGTCGGTTATTTGAATATAATGTTTCGGATTTTTCTCAGTCTCCGCTAGAGTCCGGAACATTTTCGTAATTTTAGTACTACTTTTAGTGTAAGCCAATGTAACGTAATGCTCCGCGATTTGTCTAGTCTCCGTTAAATTCTGGGACAGTTTCGTAAATTTAGTATTAATTTTTGTCACATACATTTTATTGTTATTATGAGTTAGTTTCCTTTATTACAGCTATTTATAGAATCAGTACAATACATGCAAATATCCCAACACCGCCAACATCATTTGAGACATAGGTAATGCTTTATATATAAATCTCAGATATATGCATATAGCCATTAAGCAGCAGGTACCTACACGCGGCGTGTTGGATACTATGTGTGTCATTTGAGGTCAGCCACTTTTAACAATATAACAATGTAACCCTGTTTGAGGTCAACCACTTCTAAAAATGTTACACTGTACCCCAATATTAAATTCCCGTTATGACGCCATAGTGCCAACTCCATGTTAAATTCCCGTTAGACCCTGTCAATTGAGGTCAACCACTTCTAGCAATGTTACCATTTACTCTCAATGTTAAGCCGATGGACATATTTAACATAGGATTTCCCGTTGTGCCCCCAAGTGTTTCTTATTGTAAACCAATGGCGTCATATTATTCCCCGTAGTGCCCCCAAGTGGCCGATATTACTACTTTTGGGCTATTAAAGCATCATGGTAACAAAGACTTTTGTTAGTTACGAATGTTTTCAAAATAGCAATAAAACTATTTTCTTTCTATAAAAAGTGCTTTCAATACAGCTTTAATTTAACGAAAAATATAAACGACTGACCGCTAATTCAACTATGCACCTTAAGGACTTTTCCTGATCGGATGAAAGTCCCACATGATAACGTCGCTTGTATAATATTATTTATAAACAGTTTATGTAACTGCCGGTCATGAAAATACGGACCATGCAGCACAATAACTGCGGTTTTCCGATCTAAAAGAATTTAGACATTACTGCATATTAAAATATGAATGTGTTATGATAATAGGAACGATGTATTGGCGCATTTTCATTTTTGGCACAATCGACATAATTTTGCGGAAAATCTAAACACTTATGGAAAGACGTTACAGCTAGTTAGTCATTGACTAATACATACGCATTGCAGAAACGTCTTGCCAGTCGGACCGAATTTTCATATTTGGACACATCATACGTTCTACCTTTTCTAACAAATCCATAACTGCTCACTTGGGACTGCACACCGAGATTCTGCTGCACTCCAGAGTAGCCCCATTACTCACCATCAAGGACTACCTATTATTTCTGGACAAGGAAGTATCGCTCCGTCTTTTACTGTAGCAACTGCATTATGCTGCGGACTAACAAATTGCCTTGACCATCGATACGTCTGCCAAGGATATTTAGGTCCAAAATATAATGCCACAGCCCCGACAATAAAAACACAGTAAAAAATATTGGTTATTTTAGGCTTATACCGCTTTAATATACTTAGCCTATAAACTTTGTGATATACATTAGAGACGCACAACATTTTTGTTTGCTTAGGTGTTTTGCCTAGAGACTTTGGTTAATTTTGATGCATAATAGACTAATGTGTCCTACGCAACACGGCACCGACCCGACTGAGACTTTAAAACTTTCTTTTCACAAGGTTTTATACTATTTCCAGATGCTTCTAAACATTTCTATAACTTCTTACAAAGAGCCAAGAGCGATTGGAAGCAATAACTTGCAGCAAAATAACTCTTTTCTGTCAAATATATAGTTTGACATGAACTTTTTTGATATAAGATTCTACATACCTCCCTATAAAGGGTTTTGATGCGATCAAAATAGGCGGATAGTTATCTCCCTTGAATTATTCCCTCGTTCCTTATAGCTAGTCACGTGAGAATTACATGGTATAACGACATATACTTATTAACTGCCTAATAGATTAATGTCTGAGAACCTTTTCCCCAAGACCGAACCTCCCCAGTCAAAGAAATAATCATCTATTTATCTACAAATTGGGGATGTAGACAAAAATACAAAATACTCAGACTCCCACCCCACTCCCGCGACCTTACGAAATTTATATTGTAAGTAACCGGAGAGTTTGAGCTATATGTATTTACATCTCAATTTGTAAGTTCGAGAATATTGCTGGTTATATATATATATATATATATATATATATATATATATATATATATATATATATATATATATATATATATATATATATATATATATATATAATTATTAGACGCTAGGTTTTTGGCTCATCGCCAAACTAGCAGTTAAATAATTTCATTCATGCCCCAATATGAATAACAGATTAGTTGCTTCAGGTTGCAGCAAAGCATTATTTCACTAAATCAATATTTTTCATATAGACTCTGGTCTGAATCACTAGCAATATTGTCAGATTATTTTAGATTCTAATGTAATTGCGGATACAATTTACAAATACTTATTTTGTGATATATTTATTTGTTTTGTCTTGGGCTCTGTTTTTAACCAATCATTAGCAAGACTGTCGACTTGTTTTAAATTCCAATTTAGTTGCAGACAACATACTTTTGCATCACATGCTAATATTTTTCTCTCCTATTTTAGACTACACTGCACAGAGTCAAAAATAAGAACCGAACTGGCAACAACTGATTTGAAACGTTGCAAAAATAAATGACAGAATTGTTGTTTTAAAAATGATCAAACCTGATTGATTTAAGAGAATGTGTAAGGGAGCCTACTAATGCGATGTTTAAAAATGTTGTTGTTCTTACGAGACTAGCCATTAAGTCTGCTGGTATGCAGGTAATATGCATAGTGTTGGTAAGTAAGGTTCGTGGTACAAGCATATATCGTACAATTATTATAGAAGAAGAGACACAAAACTGGTAATGAATTTACATGTTGCACTAGTGTCCTGAAACACAGTCTTTATTTATTACGCAATACACTCACTAAGACGTCACATGTAACAATAAAAAGGCATACAAACATTTATACAAATTTCTTTGAGCGGCTAACGCGGAAGAGCCCCACGTGACATAGTCACTATCAGTATGAATACTCGTAGCACAAAGTCCGATCAAAGACCGTAGATATATATCTACTATAGAATGTCTGGTCTCCCCCTTGGGTAGTAACTGGTGCAGTTCCGATATAATTACCCCCATGGGACAAAAATCTCTAGACAGTGAGGTTGGCATTTTGAACAAATATAATGATAAAGGTGTAAGTTTAACTATTTAAATGCGATTGTAAAATTGTGAAATATATATTGAAATAAGTCGAGTTGTATGAATCAAAATACCTAAATATATTATGAAATATTTCTTAGTTAACTAAATCTATATGAAGACTACATTTAATGAACTAATACCAAACAAGTTCGAAAAATATTACAACCACTTTAATACGTGTACCCTCTAGAAATGAACTGAGAGTTATAAATAAGCAAAACTTGAGCACAGTTTTCAGTATAAAAAAAAATGAAATATCAGCATGGAATTTTTTTTTTTAAATTCGCCGATACTTTTATCGGTGCTTGTATGTGCATTGACACTATTTACATTTTTTCCAGCAGGAAATTTATGATTAAGGTAGATTTCATCGGTAGCCGCTTTAGGGATATATATCTCGAGTAAAAATGCCGCGAAGCAAATCATTTTGATTTTTCAGAATGTTTGTGCTTACTTCAATCAAGAAATGCATAATTACTGGGCCAATTATTGTCCAAAAGTTTTTTTTTTTCTTTCTCAAACGTTAACATTTACGTCTGCGGAAAATGAATTAGTGGCCTGATCCCGTACAGGTAGACATAAAGATCAGACTTAGGAAACGACCCCTCTTGGAAACAGAACGATTAGAGTATACATACTTTTACTTCTAAGAATATTCAACAGGGTTGAAACAGGTGCTGTCATTCAACGTTCATTTAACATTGACATATCACATTTTGACAGAAAAAAAGCGAAATCATAAAATAGAAGTTTGATAGGATATACTTTTTAATAATATTTTTTATTGCACACCAACATTAACCGCTCAGAGACGTTTACAGTAGATTATTTTTCCTTTATGTTCTGGAATCTGTGTTGATAAATATGAAAATCGTTTAGGCAGATCAAAATACAATTTAGATAGATAGAGTTCTTGGTTTGAATGATGTCCAGTAAAAATTAAAGATATTAAAAACAAGAGGTCCAAGTGGGCACACTTGGGTAGTTGTCATATCTCAATTTGTGAATACAAGTATTTAAACTGTAGAGGAAAGGAAAAGCTTACAGCACATAGTTTCTAAATTGTCTATTAATGTTGGTTTGATTTATCTTCTTTTCTGGATCATATATATATATATATATATATATATATATATATATATATATATATATATATAATTATATATATATATTTTATATATATATATATATATATATATATATATATATATATATGACCACTTTCTCAGCATAAAAAGGACACGTTTTAATTTGTATCCCTCCCAGCCCATGGAGGCTAGACCCTAGTATATAACGTTGAAACTATTCACAGCCCGACCCTTAAAGTATATTCTCTTACTTTTGTTACGGAATCATACCTTTTTATAATGATTTAATTTACTAATTTATGATTTCTGTTTTAGTCTGAATAGGAGTTAGCATATCAGTATAGATACGACTACTGCTCGATCAATAAGTGGTCACATGATCAATTGCTCGGGAAATGAAGTCGACCTGGCTTTGTACTTTTTAGAAATCAACATTGAAAGGTCACATTCCATACTACACAATAACATTATGTTTACTCTTTAAGATTTTTAGTACACTAGACCTTTGGGTAAATGACGCGTAACCTAGTTCCTGATTGGTTCTTAGAGGGTTGTGTTATTTTGTAATACCATAAGACGGCGAAGGTTTTTTTTCAATATCTGAGCACTTGTAGTAATATATATAGCAACTTCTCCAGTAATAAATCATTCTTTACAATTGCTTGATCGAGGAGAGGTTATTGAAATTATTCAGTTCTGTGTGGAATTTATTTAATTAGTAATTCATCTGAATTACTATACAGCTCCGTGGAATTATCGGACATTATTCTAAAACTTGTGAGATTCCAGACTTGCAAGGATTATTTTGGATTACATCAGAACTTATCATTTTCAGCATATAACAGGCTTTTTCATTCGGAATACCACATCCGGATTATTCTGATTAACAACAGGAAGTGAACTTTAAAACATTTTTCGACTTTTTAGGATATTCTATACTGTAAGTTATTTTAATTCTTTCACTTTGATTGTTTGTTGAATTATTTTAATTCTTATAATATTTTAGGAAATCAAAGTTTTGCATTTTACTCTTGAAAGCTTGTTTGTGTCTTTTATTCTGTTACATTACCCCTAGAGTCGTAACACTTTGGATTACAAGGGTCAGTCCTTAACTCCTGGTGCCCTGTCCCTGGAACCATAACTTCAAAAAGATTGAGATTTGCACCAAATTGAGCTGCGATGAGTCAGTGGTGAAGGCATTGGAAGCTTGACCAGATGATTGTAGATTTGAGTCCCACCATCTGATCAATCTGGATCGACTGCCACATTGCTCAGGATAGTTTAAGATCAAGGGGTTTTTTGCTCTTAGGAATTCATTTTGTAAGTGTTTCAGGAGGAAAGGATATTATATGAATTTTAAAAGCTACAAAGTACAAAATATGCATTCAAACAATTATGAGTAAAGTCACTGGATATATGAATTAACTCCATAAAATGCACAATAAATCTGATAACATATAAACAACAAATGTTTCTGCCACTTTAATACGAGGAGTATTCAAAAAGTTCTGAATATTATTGCGCTGTACAACAAAAGTACTCTGTTAGTGAACAGTACGTTAGTGTATTTCTCAACATATTCCCCATGCATCTCTATACACTGTCTTAGTCTGATTATCCAACTATAGAATGACATTTGTATTCAATGTTTGCTATGTTGTCCATACACTGGAAAAATTGCACTTCAACCCGCATGGCTTCTTCCAAATCGTCTCAGGTACCATTGCGCAGACATTAGACAAAACTTTGACATTTTGTTTAACAAAACTTTGTTCGGTACATTTGACAAAACTTTGGAGGCACAAAAATGTCCAGTGACACTAGCAGAGTCAGGCATAGTTATCTGGATAAGTGGGTCATCGATAATAATGCGTATACAATTCTCTTGACAGTCCCACTGCATCTGTGACAATTTTATTCAAACGTCTCTGGTTACTCTTTTATATTTGGCGAGTAGCTGTTTGCCGATATCAACCTAAGTCTGTTTTTTGATCAGTCGTCAACAAATGCGGGATCCATCTTGCACAAACCTTTCTGAGCTTCAAATGACTCTTCAATATATTACAAATAGCTGACGAAAATTAATATTCGTGATAATATAAATATCTTCATCAATTGCTCTCATCACCCATTTCTTTCTCACCAATCGCAGACAACGGTCTTCCAGAACCTGGTTCATCTTCTATGGATTCATGACCATATTTTTAAAAAAAATGAAGCCGCCTCAAAATTCTACGATATGACCGAGAATTACATCCGTAAACTTCAACCAAGTCGGACTTGATAAGAGTCAGAGTGTACCCTAAGAGCGGCCGGATTTTCCGGTGTGCTGTACGTGCAGCTGCAAATCATTTTGTAGAACTTAATTTGGTTTATCAATCGGCATTACATTTATTGACAGGTTCAAAGAAACAAACATAGTATAACTAAATATTCAGAACTTTTCAAAATACCTCTCTTATGGCAACACTTAAAACTATCAAACTGGAACTGAATTAAGCAACCTTGCTTTAATATATTCAAGAATTAAAACATGTTTTCACCGATAGTTCTCAGCAAACAATTTTATAACTTTGTACAATAATTTCTTTTCTTTAATCAAAATAATTTTTTTGCATTTAATTAAATATGTAAAGAAATTCTGATACTAAGATACTTTTATCAGTGTGCAGCAGAGACGCTTTTAGCTTTTCAGTCTAGATGCTACATTGCATTATTAGTATATTCCCGCACACCATTCTTCCTTAGGAAAAAATATTATTCCTGTACATCAGAGAGACACGATAACATTTCTAGTTTGTATAGGCTGCTTTAAGGTGTTTTGTCTAGCTGCTTTAGTTAGTTTCTTGCCTAAAGGCACAACGTGGTAGCCGACCAGGCCTGATCTGTTATTCTAACCCAACACTCATGCATAGGAGTCCAGCGCTAAAGCCTTTACTTTTACAACTTAGTTTTACAAATATTAATATATTAGCAAATTATTATCAACTTAGAGAATTACTGTTATATTAATATTTTATATCTTTCTGTTGTTTAAATTATAAATCATTTTTTATAATCCCTACTGTGTATTACGCTCCTGTTTTGAAAAACCTGAACAACTGAAATGTTTGCATCTTGCATGCTAGAAGTATTTTCTTATCTGTTATAAATATTGTTTCAGCAAATGGAATACTTCCGCAAAACACCAAACCTGCGATATTAAATAGCCCTTGTCAAGGGTTACATCCCTTGTTTTACTCTAACAAGACATCTAAGTCGATAGCAGGCTGCATTCTGTTCAAATTGTGTCCACTGCTGTTGATTAAATATCTTAGAAAACAATTTACCAAAGTTCCTCAAGTTTGTATCACCATCCAAATGTGATGGCATATTAGTACCATTTGTCTGATATTGCACGGCCTTTATGCCGCGACGACTTCTGCCAAGGTTGGTCAAATTCTATTCTGCATTCTTCTAGATACAGCTGTGTAAATCGTTTTCCTCTTTTATTAACGGCAGCCATAACTGATAGCGGAACAGCATCATTTGTATAAATCCAAAAGGCGTTCAAGCTAGGACAAGTTCTGTCAAAATTGATCAAAGTTTGTTAAGTGCTGTTTTAGACGAACTTGTTTTAGATTTTAATATCTTTAGTGGTAAAAGTGTTATTTGCTAGCAGATTCTAGTATAAACAAAAATTCCTTTCAAGCCATGATGCTTTCTGTGAAATATGGTCTCTTTTTGTTAAGTGGTTTGCAAGAGGACGTTCTTTCAAAGTGTTTCTATTTTAAGTAACGGCGGCCATGTTTGATGGCAGATCTGCATATTGTAACCAAACTTTCTTATTCCAAACCTTGTCAATTTCTGTTGAACTTCTCTTGAGAATAAGCTGAAAAAAACAATTGTGTACGGACGACGCACGACGAACAAAGGAATATAATAAAAGCTCACTTAGCTTTATGGCTAGATGAACTAAAATTAAAAATAAATATAATATGTCCATAAATGTTTATGTAATAGTAGAATACGCGTCGGTAGAACTCAGAAAGTACATCAATCCTTTGAAAATAACTGAAATAGATAAGCGAATACATGTAGACATGTTAATTTTAGCTCAATAAACTTTATGAAAACAAACATGAAAGAAACCATTACTAAGGAATAACAGATGTTGCAAAAATTAGCGTCATTACATATATATAGACGTCACGGAACGAAATTTCTCTGTACAAAATAGATTCAAATACATCAGACAAGATATCAGAACCCACAATATATATACACACACACACACACACACATATATATATATATATATATATATATATATTGTTACGACTAGGGGTAATGTAACAAAAGATAAGACTCAAACAAGCTTTCAAGATTTAAAATGCAAATATTTAATTTCCTAAAATATTATAATATTTCAACAAACAATCAAAGTGAAAAAATTAAAAATAACTTACAGTATAGAATATCCTTAAAAGTCCTAAATTGTTCTAAAGTTCACTGATCCGGAAGTTAATCCAAATATTCCGAATGAGATTCCGAATGAAACCTTTGCTGTACTGATATGTTAATAAGAATCAGTATATCCAAGTTGTATAAATTCGAAAAAATCCCTGTGAATGGAATATCACAAGTTCTAGAAATGTTTCCGATAATTCCACGGAGTTGTATAATTAATAAAGTTGATGAAACAGTACTAATCCAGAATGTACTGTATGATAATATCACAAAAGTAGAATATCCCACACACAAAAAGAACCAAATTCGTGTATGACCTCTCAATACAGTGTAGCTATGAAAAATGCCAGAATACTGCTATTAATCCTATAATATAGTCTCCCACTACGCAGAAACAAAATAAAAACCCATTACGTCATTGATAAACAAATGGACATTTCGAAATATTGCAACCCTCTCCGAACCAATTAGAAATTAGGTTATGCGTGACATCTCCAAAGTACCAGTGTACCAATGTTTTAAACAGTCAATAAAGTATTTACTTTAGAAATGAATAATAGAATCTAGGTCAAAAGTTCAACCTCACGCGCTGAAAACACGTGACATGACTAAAGCTTGTGAAATATCGATCGAAATTACCGGATATGTACTCACGGCAAGACGACAGCTGTTAGACTAACAGAGATCACAAACTAATAAACTATATCATTATTAAAAGAAAAAAAAAAAATATATATATATATATATATATTTATATATAACTGGAGACATAAAATGGCTGCAGAGGTTGCAAAATTCAAACACTTTTCACAATTATGAAAAGCTTTGGATGTTATATACTGTGATTTCGAAAGTACCATAGTACCAAAATGTTCCAGAGGTACAACTCCGAAGTTGGACATAAACTGTTAGGCTCAATTCTGTAGAATCTAAACAGCCAACCAATTTTCATCGGTGGTCTAATTTATACCTCAAATCAATCCACAGGTATATAAACGAATAGTTACAAAGGAAAATACAGTATTCCAATGTTTAACTATACGTTGAGAAATATAGCAAATTTAGTGTGCGAAGAATTAAAACCGAAAAATGTATGATGTTCACAGAGGAAGATAAAAAAAAACATTGTAATTCAATAAATATATGTTACATATATGAGAAAAAAATAACTCAAAACAACATAAGAAACAGTGAAGCACAAAAGATGCCCATTTTATAGGCAAATATAAAGGTCCATCTCATCACAAAATGCAATTTGAATTTGAAATAGCCAAGCTATTGTTTGTGGCATGTCCTGTTACGAGAGTCATATCTTCAACAAGACATTAGTTTAAAATTATCCAGATAAAGAGGTACAAATAATAGAATGTAACGACGAGAAATAAATATAATTTTGCAAGCATTTCATAGTCGGAAAAAAAGAAAAAGAAATCACAGTTAAAGGGACAATCAGGTTTGTAATCAGCTTAAGATTCAATGAACACTCCATAAAACAGTTTTTCTTGGTTTTTTTTTTCCTTGGTTTTTTTTCCCCCGTGTTTTAATCATATGACTATTATAGGTATAATCAGGACGTCACGGAACATTTCATCCTTGAAATGCTAGAAGTGACAGGGGGTTCTACAAACAAGAGTGACGTAATGAAAAAATTGAAGAAACAATTGGAAAATGGTATTTCGTGAGTAAACTACATGTCTATTTTGTGTTGTTGTCATTTCAGAAGAGAATTGAAATAATAACCAAAGATGGATGGTCAGTGTTATTACGTGCTAATCGTATAGAAAACCAAACTGTTTTGTCTTTTCCTTTTGTCTTCTCTTTCTTTCCTGTATGAATTCTCGGGGGGAGACCCCTATGTGTGTGAAAGATAATGTACACTTGGAAGCTTCCATACAAAAAGAAAAAAAGAAAAAAATTCAAAATATTTCCCCAAAAAGAAAGCATTTCCAAATACAACAATGGGTAGATTGTATTATCGTGTTCAAACTTCCTGATATCAGCAATATTATTATCAGAAAATAGTTTTTCCTGTAAATTGGTTTATTTACTTTTTATTACCTTTTAAAGATATGACATTGTAACAGGATTTTAAAGAATGGTATATCAATAATATCAATAAATTGTCTAGGCTTATGCGGTCAACTTTGAAACAAAAAATACACTACACATATTTTACAGGATATACATTTCCAAACAAAAGAGGAGAAAATCATTCGTGCCATATGGGGATACGTTTATTTTTAACCAATTTACTAGCTAGCCCAGGGGTGTTGCAATTTTATTAAACAATAATTTTGAATATAAATGAAACAATTTGATAATAGACACAAGCGGTGATAGCTTAAAATTAAATCAATAATAGAAGGAAAACTGTTTTTCTGGTTAATATATGTGGTCCTAACTGTGATTCACCTGAATTGTATACAGAGGTATTTAATGAAATAAGTACATTTTAAAAAGTACATCAACATGTTTATGTGATTTTGGAAGGTGATTTTCACCTAGTTATTAACCCTAATAAAGATACAGAAAGGTATGTTGATATAAATAAACTAAAGCTAGAGACAAAGTGGTAGGTATGACACATTAATTAAATTTAGTTGATATCAGGAGAGAGCTAAATATGGAAAAGAAAACATTTACTTGGAGACGAAGACTATCCACTTAAGCATGCAAGATTATATTTCTTTTTGATTTCAGATAAACTGGTATGTGATGTGGAATAAGTCAATATTGAAGCGTGATACAGATCTGATCACTCTTACGGCTGGGTTTAAGGACAAAAATGCTGGACTATATAAATCATAAGACGTAATGGAAATTTAATAACTCTTTATTACGAAATCCTGAATATGTTCTTTCTGCTAAGGGAAAACTCGAGGATATTACAAGACAATATGCTTTGCCTGTATATTCTCTTAACAATCTTTGCAACGTCCCTAGATCAGAAATACAGTTTACTATTGATAACCAACTGTTCTTTGAAGTTTATTGATGGAAATTAGAGACGTTACAATTTATGATGCATCCCACAAAAAGAAATAGAAGAGTAAAATATTTAATTCATGAAATAAATAAACGGAGCAAACTCAGAGACGTTCTGCATATAAATTAGACCACTATAAATATTATCTTAGAGTAATTAGAGATAAAAAGTGAGAGGAACTATAATTAGACCTAAGACAATTTGGATAGATGAAGGTGAAAAAGAAACACAATACTTCTTTAATTTGGAAAGTAGCAATTATGTTTCCAAACTCACTTCTTATTTGAAGAAAAACGATGGTTCGCTAATAAACGATCGTCATGAATTATTGTCTATTATGAGAATCTTTCTCAATTTAGAAAAGCAGAAGAGATACGTTTAAATAATATTTTTCATCAGCAATTTGAATAACCTAAACATAACTTCAATGAACAAAATTCAATTCAAGAATTAATTACATATGATAAATTACTGTCCAGTCCTTAAACAAAAATTAAAAACTATAAAAGTGCAGGCTCAGATGACTTTACCACATAATGTTTAAAATTCATTTGGAAGGATCTAAGTTTATTTCTTCTTACATATATAAATGTTTGTTTTCATAAGTGTGAACTATCAACTCCACAAAAAAGAAGGAATTATGACTTGCATTCCAAAAGGAAATAATGATAAATTATCTTTGTTAAATACTACTTAGAAACTTGGCTTGGCAGCCATTGTGGACAGAATTGTTCTATAAACATTGATACACCCAGATCAAACGGGTCTCATTTCTGGTTGATGTATAGGAGCAAATATAAGAATTATTTATGATATAATGCAAAATGCAGAAGAGAAAGATATCCCTGGTCTTATTCTCCTTGTCGATTTTGATTCGGTTTCATGGCAATTTATGGATAAAGATCTCGGCCCCATGGTTAAAAAAATGGACGGAAACATTTTACAAGGATATCAAATCATATGTCACTGCGACCAGTCAAGTTTCACACTTGTTTCCTATTGAACGCTGTTGCAAGTAAGGTGATCCCTTATTGCCATATGTTGTCATTGCATGTGCTGAGATTCTAGGACAAGATCAAAGGTATACAAACTGATAATACAGAATATGTTTTATATCAATATGCAAATGATACCTCCATTATTTTAGATGCTACTGAAATGTCTTTGAGAGCTACCTTAGATACATTGAAGTTATATGCAAACATTTCTGACCTTAGCATTAACGTTGAATAGACCAGGGTCGTTTGTTTGGATTAAAAGAAAAATAGCAGATAAAAGTTTTGTCAGGAAAAGGTATTAAATTGGGAAACGGGTGTTTACACACTACTTGGCATTAAATTCACATCAAATTAAAGATAAATGATAGAAGGAAACTATCAAGACATAATGAAGAAAAACAAACTGATGTTCTCGTACTGTTCAAAGAAAATGTATACAAATTATGGAAAAATTACTGTTATAACGAATCTTGCTGTTTCCAAGATAAATCACTTGATTGTTTGTTTATCTAATTCATCAGAAAATTCTATGAATATACTTAACAAAATGTTTTGTTTTTGGGGGGGGGGACTGTGGGGGGAGCGGAGTTGTTTTGTTTATGTTTTTTATAATTTCGTATGGAATAAATCAAATGATAAAATTAAAAGACTAGTATGTACTCAAGAATATTCAAAAGGAGGATTGAAAATATTTAAGATTAAAATATTTATGACGTCATTAAAAGCAACACGGACACATAGACATATTTTTTGATATAGCTAGTTGGAAAACCTTATTAATTCAAAAATGTCCAAAAATATTTGAATTTACTAGAAAGATTTCTAGAGATTTGAAAAACAATTTTTGGAAGGATGTTGTATTCAGTTGGTTAAAACTACAAGAAATAAACAAGCCTGACTCAGGGCAATCGTTTCTAGCTGAGCCAGTGTGGTTCAATGCTAATAATACAGTCGGAGATAACAGCATTTTCTATAAACATCTGTACTTTTGTCGAGTAAATATAATCGGGGATTTTACATGCAACACTCATTTTATTAGTTTTAATTCTTTGAAACAATTTATCTACGTCGACATAACTTTTTACAACAGCAGAGTATTGTAAGCGCTATCAAAAAGTATCTGAGGATGCAACAGTTAGAAGCATCAAATATTATCTTACATAGAACAACTATATGATTTCTGCTACGACTACGCACTCAAAAAAGAAAGGTTGTCAAAGTGTTTATTGATTTTTCTTGAAAATAATTTATATCCAAAGGCATAAGATACAATACATTATAAATGCCTGAAACACACAGAGCTTTAATAAATTGTTTTGATTGTTTCCCTGAACTTCAGATAACAAAATTAATATACCTTTTCCGGGAATGTACATTATCTTTTGGGTTCATTTGAAAGTGAATACCTTGTTCCGCAGACTGTTCTGTCAATTGGGAACCCTGGGAATAAACTATGTTGAGATTGTCTATATTGCTGAGTTGTAAACCTCTTCTGGATCACTTCCTCGTCTCTTTTACATATCAAAACAAGTTTCCAACTCATTCTGGGAAAATCAGATGTGAGATTTGCTAAATTAGCAGCTATGTCGATAATTCTCTCTCGTAATGTGGTTATAAAAGAAACCAATTCCATTGCCATATTGATCTTATACCGATTGAGTAATTGATTCCGAAGTAATGTTATAGTGCCGGAGACATATGTGTTCCGGTTCGTAATTATGGTTACAACCTTCAGTAATTTCTGAGGGTTCTGCGACTGTTATTTTAAATCTGAAATTCTATTTTAAAGTGCATCGATACAGTGGACAAAGATATGTTAGTATCTTGAAGTCCACTGGCGTTCCAAACCTCTTCCCATGCACACAAAAAACTGTACAGCTTCAGTACCTTCATTTTCTGTAATACCTGCTCCAATTCATATCTATCTCAATTTATCATTATTGCCTTTTTCAGTTCTATTTCTCCCAATGTAAATAGGTAACAACAAATCTGTGTATGTCATCAAAATGGTGTAGTCATTCAACCTGAAAAAGAGCATCGCTACCATATGCTATGGTGATGTCATTCAGAGCATTCTACGCAAACTATTTACCACTCTGTTATTATGATCTCCTTTTACCTCCATATCAAAATACACAAAGAAACCACCCAGTATAATCATGATATTTGGACTTATATCTGGAATTGCTTTTTTTAAAACTTGATGAGTTTTAATGTTGGCTGGTGTGCATGTGATACGATGATGTCTTGGATTGTGGTAATTTACTCCTTACGGTATATTTTATGCTTAGGAGTTATGTAATCTCCGTACGTTGACATCTTTATTATATATTTCCTACAAAGTCTTGCAACCAGCATACACACTAATACCCATAACAAGTGCAGAACATATGTACTCGTAATTTACTTGCTCGTTGATAGAAATTATGAAGCTTCTATTAGTCAGGTTGAACAAATTCAGAACAGTAGATGTTCAAGTTTTTCCTTATTTTCTGCGCGAGCAGTTAAGTCAAGGTGTATATGTATGTAGGCAAAAACATCTATCATGTTGTTTAAAGTCTGTATCACAAAATCTTGTTATCGCCAAATTGTATTCAAGTAATGTGGTGTCTTTGATATGTTTACATTTCACACTGCAGCTTTTCTCTGCAATTCTACAATTATGGGTCAAGTCTAATTCTTTCTTCATCAGATATATAATAGTAACTTTAGCAAATAATTATTTCCTGTAAATCATAGACCGTTAGTTATTGCAGCTCTGACAATTGTTCCTGCTATAGACATTTTATCCAACGATAAATAATAAACTGTTTGCTTTCTGCATACGCCATAGCTCTCTAATTATGAAAACATTGCTCTCACCTGGATCATATGTACGTGATTCTTTATTTGAGGACAAGGTTCAGATTCTTTATTTAAAGTCGTGTGTAAACAACATGTCGTTTATTTATTTCTAATTGAGTGAAAAAGTAAATTCAATACAGTCAAAATACATGTTGATATAATTAGTAACCTAGTCAGGTTTCCTAATTTTGAGACATATTGATGTGCGGTTTCTATTGTATGTAACTTGTATTCAGCAAAACATCGTTGGGCACAATTAACACAAAAAGGTAGCAGCTTATATGTGACTTTTTTCTTCAGCTTTACAAATATCTTCATAAGGGTCATTAATACTACGCATTCTCGAATATATACTACCGAAGCTATACCATCGGCATAATTCTGATTATGTACAAGCGAAAATCGTGAAGCAATATACAGTCATTAGTTTTCTTTCCTCTTTAAACTGCGTTTAGTTATTATCGATTAGCGTTATTAATTCATCTATTCCAACACCTAATGCAAGACTCTTTACGCCCATTTCAATCTTTACTTCAGTTTGAATGTCTTCGTGTTTATGTTTATTTTGGGTTTAACTCTATCAATGCTACCACTTCATGTAAGAGTTTGCTATCTACTTCAGTTTTGATTGCATCTGTTTGCGTTGTAAGCATTTGTTTTAAGTCAGTTAACTATTTTTATCATTTTAATTTTTTCTCTAATTCGTCAATAATGCGTTGTCCTACACTTATATTATTAACCACTTCTAGAACAACATTTTCTTTTGTCTCTAACCTAAGAATACAACTTGCTGTAAAACTCAGTAAATGTAACATCTTTTATTGCTTTGATCTTATTCTCAAGTCAGTAACTGATAAATCGTATGCTGTCTCCATAGCTTTTTTCCGTGCTTTTATTAACATTTATATTGTCTATTATGTTCTGTATTTTTTGTTTATCCGTGTCAATATTAATGTTCAAAATAAATACCTCTCCTCGATCTGGTGGACATATTTGTAATATTAGGCTCTGATCCGTGTACACCTACCCTTTCTAATATCGTTTGCAATATCTGTACTGTACTATATATAGTTGTGGATCTCTGAGTGAACAACTTTTACGCATCTAATTTCTTTTCTTTTTTGTATTTATTTTTGTTTTGTTTTTGTTTTTGTTTTATCGTCAAATCTGTTTTGAACATCTGAGGTTTGCTAAGCTCTTTCAGTATCACTATGTTCAATAGCAGTTAGTTTATTGTCAACTTGTTGGTTCCACGTATAACTCTCTTTCAAATCAGTATACTCCAATATATTATGTATTTAAATATGAACTCTTTTAACGTACAAATTTTGTTTTATTAATACATGTATTTCTTTGACCTATTGTTCCATCTCTCTCTGTCTCTTTTCTCTCTATGTTTACAGCAAAAAGCAAAATAACTAGACCTCTTACATCTTGAACATATTTCTGTCATCATGTTGTGCAGGAGCTACGCTATGTACTTTACACGAGAAGCATGCTACAGGCATAAGTGAATGTATATACCTTTTTCATCTCCAACTTTGATGCTTATCAGGGATGATTCCGCTATATTAATTAGGACAGCCTGGCGGTCCTAATATCAGTTCGCGGCCCAAGCACTTTTATTTTGAAATATCTCATATCGAACGTTTGTAAATCTTGCTTGCCATAACTTTTCTATATCGAACCTTAATTTACCTTTCTCCTTACCAGAAGTCATCTTAATCATACAAAAGCTTTTTAAGAGCATTTAATTCTTATAAGTCAGGGTCCAAGCTGGACCCTAAAGTCTGGCCGAAAGTACCTGTCCAGCCAGAATAGGAGATGTTGGCGAAAATAAGGAGAAGTGAGTGTAGTAAGGTCAGAATACTCACTTTAGACTAATAGTTTTGCATATTTGCATGTCAGAATATTAAAATGATGATGAAATATTATTAAAAGTGTATAAATAACTTTTCTTATTTCACTTCAGCACAGTTGTTGTATAACATAACACTGCAACCTCTAAAATAGGTTATAGTCAAAAAATGGCACCATCTTCTACAGAAGAAACCCTCTCTTCGTTGTTTATATGATAAATTATTTAATAAATGATTAATTGTATTAGTAATGAACCTGGATATGTCCACTGCGTCCTAATTTGCTTCAGACTGGGCAAAACAAATTCAGTTTTTCACTTGTTCTTCAAGGTTAATGTGTGAATTTTTTAAAGGAATTCTGTAGATAGCACTGTAATTTCTGGTATTTTTATCATCAAATTAGCACCACAATTGACAACAGAACATAAAATGTCTTGTTCCATCTTTCCACTTTCCTCTTTTAAGGGACAATTTACAAAAAGACGACGTTTAACTTTGATTAATAATCCTTTGGATTGAAACAAAATGGGGTGGGG
The DNA here is from genome assembly GCA_029931535.1 of Margaritifera margaritifera. NCBI lineage: Eukaryota > Metazoa > Mollusca > Bivalvia > Unionida > Margaritiferidae > Margaritifera > Margaritifera margaritifera. The sequence continues at coordinate 40,063 of JAQPZY010000608.1, forward strand.
TAATGTCATGAAATCAATGCAAGGCAAAGTGAGATTCGCCTTTTGGACCTGTTTGGGTGAAATGACAGACTCTACTTAGAGAACAGAGAGCTCCCCAGCATCATCATGATAGATATGTATTTCTTCCATAATTAGAAGCATTCGTTGACGCGCTGTTTGAATAGTTGACAGTACATATTGGTAATCATAAATACACACATTTTGTGCTTTGCATTGCTAACATTCAACACATGGCAAGCGATTCATCTGTCAAGGCATGCTCAATAAGGCTTCGATTACAAGTGAAATAAACATTGTTTTTGATGACATTTTTATTTCATACTTTCTCTTCAAAAGAGAATATGGAATAACATTTATTTCTAATGCCCATATACATCACGAACTGCACAAGATAGAAAGGTACTATTCTGTATGAGATACAGAAGACAAAGCTAGGCATCTACAACAACTGTCGCGTGACAACGGCACTCATGTGACTCGATTATAAATGACTGTCTACAACATTGTCAACAATCTAAGTATTAGATTATACCTCGGATTTTATATTTGCATGGTATCACGGAGGAATAAGAAAACAGTATTCTCTGCTTCAATTGTTCAATTTAAATTCATTGGGTAATTTGCTATATTTCTGGGTAGGGGAACATTCAGTTTATGAATTCTTAAGGGCAAACCTTCCTTCCGCGAGCACTCATTGTCTTTCCACCCTGAAAGATGGGAAATGTGCATGACAGAGTGTAATCTGTGTCTTCTCCATTCAGTAGGAAATATTTTTGTCCAAGTTTCAAACAAAAGTGGTTTCTAAACATAACATCATTTCGCACTTATTATTTCGTTTAGTGCCGAAAGTACCAACGTGTGTCAACGCTACGTCACTGAATACATCGGCCGTACAACTAATTTGGGAGAATACTGGAGGGGCAAGTTACTTTGTAATTCAACTTGATCATAAGCCTTTGTATGCTAATATTTCTGAAACAATTGCCTGCAATTCTTCGACAACCTGCAGATACGCCACTGAGAACCTTACCGCCGGATCCGGACATACTATTCAAATATTTGCTTCTTCTGGAGGAATTAAGAATTCTGAGTCCTGCTCACTTTATGGAACAGCGAGTGAGTACTGTATTATTTTACTTTTGTAATGTCCGACAATTGGGAATTGTCAATTCACCAAAATCAAACATTTATAGTGGAAATTGGCACAGACAATTTTAATCTATAAATATTTATATATGGGATACAAATTTACAAATGATTTAAACAACGGTCATCAATATCAAAATAAAAACATCTGAACATCTGAAATACCATTAAGTTTAAATATACCAAAAGTTTTTTTTTACACAAATGCTGGCTAGGTCCATTTCTCTTTATATTATTGAAGTTCTTTTTCTTCTATAACTTGCTGAAATCACTGAAAAAATAGTCAACTCAACACCTGAGAGACAAATAGAATACCATTTATTTCTCATGCCTATATACAACACGAACTACACGCGATTCAAAAGTTATATTCTGTATGAGATAGACAAGACAAAACTAGGCATCTACAACAACTGTCGCGTGACAACGGCACTCATGTGACTCGATTATAAATGACTGTCTACAACATTTATATGAGAATAGAAGCTATGACATTGATTGTAAACTCCTCCTAAGTACTTACTACACAGATATTAAGCCTCCACATATTTACATTCTCAATGCTCCTCGACCGAACGCTAAATCTACAAGGATTTCTAACTCTAAACGTCCTTTTGATGTTGCCTTTATTTTGTAATGCATAAGTATTAGATTATACCTCGGATTTTATATTTGCATGGTATCACGGAGAAATAAGAAAACAGTATTCTCTGCTTCAATTGTTCAATTTAAATTCATTGGGTAATTTGTTATATTTCTGGGTACGGGAACATAAAGTTAATGAATTCCAAAGGGCAAACCTTCTTTGTGCGAGCACTCATTGTCTTTCCACCCTGAAAGATGGGAAATGTGCATGACAGAGTGTAATCTGTGTCTTCTCCATTCAGTAGGAAATATTTGTGTCCAAGTTTCAAACAAAAGTGGTTTCTAAACATATCATCATATCGCACTTATTATTTCGTTTAGTGCCGAAAGTACCAACGTGTGTCAACGCTACGTCACTGAATACATCGGCCGTACAACTAATTTGGGAGAATACTGGAGGGGCAAGTTACTTTGTAATTCAACTTGATCATAAGCCTTTGTATGCTAATATTTCTGAAAACATTGCCTGCAATTCTTCGACAACCTGCAGATACGTCATTGAGAACCTTACCGCCGGATCCGGACATTACATCCAAATATTTGCTTCTTCGGGAGGAACTAAGAATTCTGAGTCCTGCTCACTTTATGGAACAGCGAGTGAGTACTGTATTATTTTACTTTTGTAATGTCCGACAATTGGGAATTGTCAATTCACCAAAATCAAACATTTATAGAGGAAATTGGCACAGACAATTTTAATCTATAAATATTTATATATGGGATACAAATTTACAAATGATTTAAACAACGGTCATCAATATCAAAACAAAAACATCTGAACATCTGAAATACCATTAAGTTTCAATATACCAAAAGTTTTTCTTACACAAATTCTGGCTAGGAACATTTCTCTTTATATTATTGAAGTTCTTTTTCTTCTATAACTTGCTGAAATCACTGATAAAATAGTCAACTCAACACCTGAGAGATAAATGGAATACCATTTATTTCTCATGCCCATAGACAACACGAACTGCACAAGATACAAAAGTTTTATTCTGTATGAGATACAGAAGACAAATCTAGGCATCTACAACAACTGTCGCGTGACAACGGCACTCATGTGACTCGATTATAAATGACTCTACTGTCTACAACATTTATATGAGAATAGAAGCTATGACATTGATTGTAAACTCCTCCTAAGTACTTACTACACAGATATTAAGGCTCCACATATTTACATTCTCAATGCTTATCGACCGAACGCAAGATCTACAAGGATTTCTAACTCTAAACGTCCGTTTGATGTTGCCTTTATTTTGTAATGCATAAGTATTAGATTATACCTCGGATTTTAAATTTGCATGGTATCAAGGAGGAATTAGAAAACATTATTCCCTGCTTCAATTGTTCAATTTAAATTCATTATGTAATTTGCTATATTTCTGGGTAGGGGAACATTCAGCTTATGAATTCCTAAGGGTAAACCTTCTTTCCGCGAGCACTCATTGTCTTTCCATCGTGAAAGGTGAAAAATGTGCATGACAGAGTGTAATTTGTGTCTTCTCCACTCAGCAGGAAATATTTTTGTCCAAGTTTCAAACAAAAGTGGTTTCTAAACATAACATAATATAGATCACTTATTATTTCGTTTAGTGCCGGACGTACCAACGTGTGTCAACACCAAGTCACTGAATACATCGGCCGTAGAACTATTTTGGGAAAATACTGAAGGGGCAAGTTACTTTGTAATTCAACTTGATCATAAGCCTTTGTATGCTAATATTTCTGAAAACATTGCCTGCAATTCTTCGACAACCTGCAGATACGTCATTGAGAACCTTACCGCCGGATCCGGACATTACATCCAAATATTTGCTTCTTCGGGAGGAACTAAGAATTCTGAGTCCTGCTCTCTTTATGGAACAGCGAGTGAGTACTGTATTATTTTACTTTTGTAATGTCCGACAATTGGGAATTGTCAATTCACCAAAATCAAACATTTATAGAGGAAATTGGCACAGACAATTTTAATCTATAAATATTTATATATGGGATACAAATTTACAAATGATTTAAACAACGGTCATCAATATCAAAACAAAAACATCTGAACATCTGAAATTCCATTAAGTTTCAATATACCAAAAGTTTTTCTTACACCAATTCTGGCTAGGTCCATTTCTTGTTATATTATTGAAGTTCTTTTTCTTCTGTAACTTGCTGAAATACTGATAAAATAGTCAACTCAACCCCTGAGAGATAAATGGAATACCATTTATTTCTCATGCCCTTAGACAACACGAACTGCACAAGATACAAATGTCTTTTTTTGTATGAGATACAGAAGACAAATCTAGGCATCTACAACAACTGTCAAGTGGCAACGGCACTCATGTGACTCGATTATAAATGACAGTCTACAACATTTATATGAGAATAGAAGCTATGACATTGATTGCAAAATCCTCCTAAGTTCTTACTACACAGATATTAAGCCTCCACATATTTACATTCTCAATGCTCCTCGATCGAACGCTAAATCTACAAGGATTCCTAACTCTAAACGTTCGTTTGATGTTGCTTTTATTTTGTAATGCATAAGTATTAGATTACACCTCGGATTTTAAATTTGCATGGTATCACGGAGGAATAAGAAAACAGTATTCTCTGCTTCAATTGTTCAATTTAAATTCATTGGGTAATTTGTTATATTTCTGGGTAGGGGAACATTCAGTTAATGAATGCCTAAGGGCAAACCATTTTTGTGCGAGCACTCATTGTCTTTCCACCCTGAAAGATGGAAAATGTGCATGACAGAGTGTAATCTGTGTCTTCTCCATTCAGTAGGAAATATTTTTGTCCAAGTTGCAAACAAAAGTGGTTTCTAAACATATCATCATATCGCACTTATTATTTCGTTTAGTGCCGAAAGTACCAACGTGTGTCAACGCTACGTCACTGAATACATCGGCCGTACAACTAATTTGGGAGAATACTGGAGGGGCAAGTTACTTTGTAATTCAACTTGATGATAAGCCTTTGTATGCTAATATTTCTGAAACGATTGCCTGCCATTCTTCGACAACCTGCAGATACGCCATTGAGAACCTTACCGCCGGATCCGGACATACTATCCAAATATTTGCTTCTTCGGGAGGAACTAAGAATTCTGAATCCTGCTCACTTTATGGAACAGCGAGTAAGTACTGTATTATTTTACTTTTGTAATGTCCGACGATTGGGAATTGTCAATTCACCAAAATCAAACATTTATAGAGGCAATTGGCAAAGACAATTTTAATCTATACATATTTATATATGGGATACAAATTTACAAATGATTTAAACAACGGTCATCAATATCAAAATAAAAACATCTGAACATCTGAAATACCATTAAGTTTCAATATACCAACAGTTTTTCTTACACAAATTCTGGCTATGAACATTTCTCTTTATGTTATTGAAGTTCTTTTTCTTCTATAACTTGATGAAATCACTGACAAAATAGTCAACTCAACCCCTGAGAGACAAATAGAATACCATTTATTTCTCATGCCTATATACATCACGAACTGCACAAGATACAAAAGTTTTATTCTGTATGAGATAGACAAGACAAAACTAGGCATCTACAACAAACTGTCGCGTGACAACGGCACTGACGTGACTCCCATTACAAATGACTGTCTACAACATTTATATGAGGATAGAAGATATGACATTGATTTGGTACTCCTCCTAAGTACATACTGCACATATTTTGATCTTGAACATACTTACATTCTCAATGCTCCTCGACCGTACACAAAATCTACTACGATTTCTACCTCTAAACGTCCATTTGATATTGCCTTTATTTTTTATGCATAAGTAAGTAAATTACAGCTAAAAAAAACAGATTGAATGCATTTGTTATATTTCTGGGTAGGGGAACATTCAGTTTATGAATTCCTAAGGGCAAACCTTCTTTCTGCGAGTACTCATTGTCTTTCCACCCTGAAAGATGGAAAATGCGCATGACAGAGTGTAATCTGTGTCTTCTCCATTCAGTAGGAAATATTTTTGTCCAAGTTTCAAACAAAAGTGGTTTCTAAACATAACATCATATCGCACTTATTTATTTCGTTTAGTGCCGAAAGTACCAACGTGTGTCAACGCTACGTCACTGAATACATCGGCCGTACAACTAATTTGGGAGAATACTGGAGGGGCAAGTTACTTTGTAATTCAACTTGATGATAAGCCTTTGTATGCCAATATTTCTGAAACGATTGCCTGCCATTCTTCGACAACCTGCAGATACGTCATTGAGAACCTTACCGCCGGATCCGGACATACTATTCAAATATTTGCTTCTTCTGGAGGAACTAAGAATTCTGAGTCCTGCTCACTTTATGGAACAGCGAGTGAGTACTGTATTATTTGACTTTTGTAATGTCCGACAATTGGGAATTGTCAATTCACCAAAATCAAACATTTATAGAGGAAATTGGCACAGACAATTTTAATCTATAAATATTTATATATGGGATACAAATTTACAAATGATTTAAACAACGGTCATCAATATCAAAATAAAAACACCTGAACATCTGAAATACCATTAAGTTTCAATATACCAAAAGTTTTTCTTACACAAATGATGGCTAGGTCCATTTCTCTTTATATTATTGAAGTTCTTTTTCTTCTATAACTTGATGAAATCACTGACAAAATAGCCACTCAAATCCTGAGAGACAAATAGAATACATTTATTTCTCATGCCCATAGACAACACGAACTGCACAAGATACAAAAGTTTTATTCTGTATGAGATACAGAAGACAAATCTAGGCATCTACAACAACTGTCGCGTGACAACGGCACTCATGTGACTCGATTATAAATGACTCTACTGTCTACAACATTTATATGAGAATAGAAGCTATGACATTGATTGTAAACTCCTCCTAAGTACTTACTACACAGATATTAAGGCTCCACATATTTACATTCTCAATGCTTATCGACCGAACGCAAGATCTATAAGGATTTCTAACTCTAAACGTCCGTTTGATGTTGCCTTTATTTTGTAATGCATAAGTATTAGATTATACCTCGGATTTTAAATTTGCATGGTATCAAGGAGGAATTAGAAAACATTATTCCCTGCTTCAATTGTTCAATTTAAATTCATTATGTAATTTGCTATATTTCTGGGTAGGGGAACATTCAGCTTATGAATTCCTAAGGGCAAACCTTCTTTCCGCGAGCACTCATTGTCTTTCCATCGTGAAAGGTGAAAAATGTGCATGACAGAGTGTAATTTGTGTCTTCTCCACTCAGCAGGAAATATTTTTGTCCAAGTTTCAAACAAAAGTGGTTTCTAAACATAACATAATATAGATCACTTATTATTTCGTTTAGTGCCGGACGTACCAACGTGTGTCAACACCACGTCACTGAATGCATCGGCCGTAGAACTATTTTGGGAAAATACTGAAGGGGCAAGTTACTTTGTAATTCAACTTGATCATAAGCCTTTGTATGCTAATATTTCTGAAAACATTGCCTGCAATTCTTCGACAACCTGCAGATACGTCATTGAGAACCTTACCGCCGGATCCGGACATTACATCCAAATATTTGCTTCTTCGGGAGGAACTAAGAATTCTGAGTCCTGCTCACTTTATGGAACAGCGAGTGAGTACTGTATTATTTTACTTTTGTAATGTCCGACAATTGGGAATTGTCAATTCACCAAAATCAAACATTTATAGAGGAAATTGGCACAGACAATTTTAATCTATAAATATTTATATATGGGATACAAATTTACAAATGATTTAAACAACGGTCATCAATATCAAAACAAAAACATCTGAACATCTGAAATTCCATTAAGTTTCAATATACCAAAAGTTTTTCTTACACCAATTCTGGCTAGGTCCATTTCTTGTTATATTATTGAAGTTCTTTTTCTTCTGTAACTTGCTGAAATACTGATAAAATAGTCAACTCAACCCCTGAGAGATAAATGGAATACCATTTATTTCTCATGCCCTTAGACAACACGAACTGCACAAGATACAAATGTCTTTTTTTGTATGAGATACAGAAGACAAATCTAGGCATCTACAACAACTGTCAAGTGGCAACGGCACTCATGTGACTCGATTATAAATGACAGTCTACAACATTTATATGAGAATAGAAGCTATGACATTGATTGCAAAATCCTCCTAAGTTCTTACTACACAGATATTAAGCCTCCACATATTTACATTTTCAATGCTCCTCGATCGAACGCTAAATCTACAAGGATTCCTAACTCTAAACGTCCGTTTGATGTTGCTTTTATTTTGTAATGCATAAGTATTAGATTACACCTCGGATTTTAAATTTGCATGGTATCACGGAGGAATAAGAAAACAGTATTCTCTGCTTCAATTGTTCAATTTAAATTCATTGGGTAATTTGTTATATTTCTGGGTAGGGGAACATTCAGTTAATGAATGCCTAAGGGCAAACCATTTTTGTGCGAGCACTCATTGTCTTTCCACCCTGAAAGATGGAAAATGTGCATGACAGAGTGTAATCTGTGTCTTCTCCATTCAGTAGGAAATATTTTTGTCCAAGTTGCAAACAAAAGTGGTTTCTAAACATATCATCATATCGCACTTATTATTTCGTTTAGTGCCGAAAGTACCAACGTGTGTCAACGCTACGTCACTGAATACATCGGCCGTACAACTAATTTGGGAGAATACTGGAGGGGCAAGTTACTTTGTAATTCAACTTGATCATAAGCCTTTGTATGCTAATATTTCTGAAACGATTGCCTGCCATTCTTCGACAACCTGCAGATACGCCATTGAGAACCTTACCGCCGGATCCGGACACACTATCCAAATATTTGCTTCTTCGGGAGGAACTAAGAATTCTGAATCCTGCTCACTTTATGGAACAGCGAGTAAGTACTGTATTATTTTACTTTTGTAATGTCCGACGATTGGGAATTGTCAATTCACCAAAATCAAACATTTATAGAGGAAATTGGCAAAGACAATTTTAATCTATACATATTTATATATGGGATACAAATTTACAAATGATTTAAACAACGGTCATCAATATCAAAATAAAAACATCTGAACATCTGAAATACCATTAAGTTTCAATATACCAACAGTTTTTCTTACACAAATTCTGGCTATGAACATTTCTCTTTATGTTATTGAAGTTCTTTTTCTTCTATAACTTGATGAAATCACTGATAAAATAGTCAACTCAACCCCTGAGAGACAAATAGAATACCATTTATTTCTCATGCCTATATACATCACGAACTGCACAAGATACAAAAGTTTTATTCTGTATGAGATAGACAAGACAAAACTAGGCATCTACAACAAACTGTCGCGTGACAACGGCACTGACGTGACTCCATTACAAATGACTGTCTACAACATTTATATGAGGATAGAAGATATGACATTGATTTGGTACTCCTCCTAAGTACATACTGCACATATTTTGATCTTGAACATACTTACATTCTCAATGCTCCTCGACCGTACACAAAATCTACTACGATTTCTACCTCTAAACGTCCATTTGATATTGCCTTTATTTTTTATGCATAAGTAAGTAAATTACAGCTAAAAAAACAGATTGAATGCATTTGTTATATTTCTGGGTAGGGGAACATTCAGTTTATGAATTCCTAAGGTCAAACCTTCTTTCTGCGAGTACTCATTGTCTTTCCACCCTGAAAGATGGAAAATGCGCATGACAGAGTGTAATCTGTGTCTTCTCCATTCAGTAGGAAATATTTTTGTCCAAGTTTCAAACAAAAGTGGTTTCTAAACATAACATCATATCGCACTTATTTATTTCGTTTAGTGCCGAAAGTACCAACGTGTGTCAACGCTACGTCACTGAATACATCGGCCGTACAAATAATTTGGGAGAATACTGGAGGGGCAAGTTACTTTGTAATTCAACTTGATGATAAGCCTTTGTATGCCAATATTTCTGAAACGATTGCCTGCCATTCTTCGACAACCTGCAGATACGTCATTGAGAACCTTACCGCCGGATCCGGACATACTATTCAAATATTTGCTTCTTCTGGAGGAACTAAGAATTCTGAGTCCTGCTCACTTTATGGAACAGCGAGTGAGTACTGTATTATTTGACTTTTGTAATGTCCGACAATTGGGAATTGTCAATTCACCAAAATCAAACATTTATAGAGGAAATTGGCACAGACAATTTTAATCTATAAATATTTATATATGGGATACAAATTTACAAATGATTTAAACAACGGTCATCAATATCAAAATAAAAACACCTGAACATCTGAAATACCATTAAGTTTCAATATACCAAAAGTTTTTCTTACACAAATGATGGCTAGGTCCATTTCTCTTTATATTACTGAAGTTCTTTTTCTTCTATAACTTGATGAAATCACTGACAAAATAGCCACTCAAATCCTGAGAGACAAATAGAATACCATTTATTTCTCATGCCTATATACATCACGAACTGCACAAGATACAAAGGTTTTATTCTGTATGAGATAGACAAGACAAAACTAGGCATCTACAACAACTGTCGCGTGACAACGGCACTGATTTGACTCGATTACAAATGACTGTCTACAACATTTATATAAGAATAGAAGCTATGACATTGATTGGAAACTCTTCCTAAGTTCTTACTACACAGATATTAAGCCTCCACATATTTACATTCTCAATGCTCCTCGACCGAACGCTAAATCTGCAAGGATTTCTAACTCTAAACGTCCTTTTGATGTTGCCTTTATTTTGTAATGCATAAGTATTAGATTATACCTCGGATTTTAAATTTGCATGGTATCACGGAGAAATAAGAAAACAGTATTCTCTGCTTCAGTTGTTCAATTTAAATTCATTGGGTAATTTGTTATATTTCTGGGTAGGGGAACATTCAGTTTATGAATTCCTAAGGGCAAACCTTTTTTGTGCGAGCACTCGTTGAATTTCCACCCTGAAAGATGGAAAATGTACATGACAGAGTGTAATCTGTGTCTTCTCCATTCAGTAGGAAATTTTTTTGTCCAAATTGCAAACAAAAGTTGTTTCTAAAGATAACATCATATCACACTTATTATTTCGTTTAGTGCCGAAAGTACCAACATGTGTCAACGCGACGTCACTGAATACATCGGCCGTACAACTAATTTGGGAGAATACTGGAGGGGCAAGTTACTTTGTAATTCAACTTGATGATAAGCCTTTGTATGCTAATATTTCTGAAACAATTGCCTGCCATTCTTCGACAACCTGCAGATACGTTATTGAGAACCTTACCGCCGGATCCGGACATACTATCCAAATATTTGCTTCTTCTGGAGGAACTAAGAATTCTGAGTCCTGCTCACTTAATGGAACAGCGAGTGAGTACTGTATTTTTTTAAGTCTGTAATGTCTGAAAACAGGGCATAGTAACCAAAATCAAACATTTGTAGAAGATACTGTCACAGACAAATTTAATTTATAACTATTTATATCTGATGTACAATTTTACAAATGATTTAATCAGCATTCGTCAATATGAACAAAAAACCATCTGAAATATCATTAAGTTTGGGTATCATAAAAGTATCTCTTAAAGAAATACGGGCAGTCCATTTCTCTTTATGTGACTTATCATTTTACCTTCTCCAACTAGCTATAATCACTGATAATATATTGAACTGAAACCCTAAGAGATGCAAGGAGTACGCGTTATTTCTCATCGCGATATACATCACGGGCTTTACAAGATATAAATGTTTCATTATGTATGAGATAGACAAGACAAAATTGATTGAAACACCCTCTAAGTACTTACTATACAGATATTGAGCCTCAAAATTGTTTTTTTTTATTTAGATCTTTTCTTAGATACCTTCTGCCCGTGCCTTCAATTTTTGATGGCGGCGCCAGCTGGAATTTGAATGGGACTTAAACGTGCTCTTTACATACAAACTTACGTACATTCATCCATACATACATCCATACATACATCCATACATACATACATACATACATACATACATACATACATACTGTGCTTGCTCACAAAATCTGACGAAATCGTCTTTCTGATCAAATCAAACATAGGTACATTGTTTTAACTGTGTATGAATAAATATCGTTGACAATCTTTGCAACGTAGAAGATCATGACTTCAACTGCATTTGCATAATTTCACGATGAAAAAGACCATAAATATTTTTTAAATTATCATTCATTATATGCTGAATGTACCATTACTAAAATCTGAGCTCAAATTCTCTTGATGGTTCAAGTGTTTTCGTGAGACGATTACTGATTCTTGCACATACAGCTACAAGGGATCAACCCCCGAAATCTCAGAAGTGCATTGCGAGTTTTAACCAAAGCATTTTCTGGGCCCCCATATTGGATATTGGTTTTAATGACCCAAACTGTCTTAACCTGCTTGGACATAGATAAACGTATTTGAATTTTAATAAGAGCAAATCTGCGAACCTGGGATAATTATTAACCGATCATTCTTGACACTACGGCATTTACACGAGCACTGGAGGAATCTACCAGCAAAACATGGGAGGCTTAAATAACAGTCAGTTTTGTTGCAAGAAAACGCTATTCCTGGTACCTGTTTTACACTGGAAATAGCAGTCCTTCCCAAAACTCCAGATGTAACGAATGAATTCAAGACGTTCAGCGAGATATGCTATTTTAAGTATCGACGAAACAAAACAAAGCATGTTATTATAGCCATATTTACCGTTGTTCTTTCCGTTGCTGTAGTTGTAGATGCAATCGATTCTATGATTGTGTTACCACTCTAGGTCTTAAAATAATGTAACAAAAAAGAAAGTGAAACCAACAATGTAAAATCAACAAGCAAATTATTTCTAGACAATTAAAGTGAAAATTCAAAAGACACCTACAGAAACGTGAATTAAAATCAAAAGCAACCAATAATCCTCAGTGTCCTAATCACAAATCCTAAATATAGAATGTTCCGAATGAATTCCAGTAGCCTTGAATGTCATGATGTGTCAGTAGTCTTAAATGTTCTGATATGCCTGAATGATGTAATCCAGAATATCTTTGAATAAATTCTCATAAATCCCAAAGTCAAGTATTAATCCAATATGAGAACGACCACTTTTCGTAATTCCAATGAATATTTCAAATAAATAATTCCTCTCTCTGAATTTGCTCTGATTTTTACAACTGTAACATCTGATTACTAAAATAAATTCCTTAATAGACTGATCTTAATAATATGAAGTTTAGTATAGGAATGAAATCGTGTTTACCAAACCTGTATAAAAATAAGTATAAGTCATCTGACAGAATATTCTAGAATATGAGTAACCCTAACTGAAATTTCCTGTGCGTAACTGACTTTTCTGACATCAAGACATGGAAAATTCCAGTCTAATTGTTAAATGCTATGTAAACAAGACTGACCTTGAACTCAAATGCATTAAATATGTTGCTTACAAAATGACTAAAGTACAACTTCCCTCATGGACACATATTATACATTCAATATACATAACACCTCCCCTAATAAAGAAAAAAAAAGTTGCATGCAATACAGCTTTCTTTTAAATCTGCATAATCAAACTTTCTTAGGAAAATGTCTTATAAATGTCACTCAACTCAATTACACAAAACAAAGCAATATAGTCTATGCGTGTGAAAGTGCATCTGCGATCACATTGTCTTTTCCCTGATGTGTCGAATGTCAATGTTATATTCCTGCAGTATTAAACTCCATGTCAAAAATCTCCGATGTTTATCTTTTATTCTTATGATGAAAGAAATGGGATTGTGATCACTGTATACAATAACCGGCGATAGAGCCGAGGTAACATACACTTCAAAATGTTGTAAAGCCAATATCAAAGACAAACATTCCATCTCAATTGTGGAGTAATTTTTCTACTGCTTGTTTAGGTTTTTACAACAATAAGACACAGGGTGATCCACACAATGCTTTGTCTTACTGAAGCACCACCTACATCACTCGCATCAACAGACATTTTAAATAATTGGCTGAAATTTGGTACTGAAAAAACTGGTGCATTCGTAAGCATGGTCTTAAATATATCAAAGGGTTCATGACACTGGTCAGACCAATGAAACTTGGATTTCTTGCTCAACACATTTGTTAAAGGTTCGGCAATTATGGAACCATTTTAACAAAATTTCCGATAATATCCAGCCATACCTAAAAATTGCATCAGGTGCTTTTTACAAAACAGGAACAAGAAAATTCAGAGATAGCTTTGACCTTAGTTTATATACGTTTAACTTGACCTTGTCCCACAATATGTCCTAAAAATGTGACACAAGCATGGCAAAACTCACTTCTGCTCAAATTAATCGTCTGATTTGCATTGCTGAGTCGATCGAAGAATTTCCGAATGGTTTCAAAGTGATGTTCTCATTTGTCGTTGTAGATAATGACGTCATCAATTTACGCGTCACACTTATCTAGACAAGATGTTATTATGTTCAATAGACGTTGAAACGTTACAGGAGAATTTTTCATTCCAAACGGCATGACTGTACATTGATAAAGCCCATCTAGAGTTACAAATGCTGAAATTTATTTTGCTCTTTCTGTGAGTGGAATTTGCCAGAATCCTTTTAAAAGGTTAAGCTTGGTGACATATTTCGAGTTTCCAATTTTATCATCTATTCTTGGCATTGGAAATAAATCCGCTTTGGTGACACTGTTGACTTTTCTATAGTTAGTACACATGCGGAATGTACTATCTGGCTTAGGCACAAGAACACATGGCGAACTCCAGTTACTTTAACTTGGTTCTATAAAATCATTCTCCAGTAAATATTGAATTTCTTTTTTCAAATATTCCTGTTTGAGAGGATTCATACTGTAACGATGCTGTTTGACAGGCGTATAATCTACAATATCATCGTCATGAGAGATTTTATTTGTTCGTGTAGGAACATCAGGAAACAAGTGCTCATATTCATGTAATAGCTGTTTTAGTTCATTGCTTCCCTCTTGTTGTAGATGTGAAAGTTTCTGGTCCAGATTGTTCAATTTTTCTGAATTCCGAAGGTTGGTTAAACGAGAGTCACTACAATCAGATTGTATTCCATTGTTGACATCTTCACTGTGTGGGACAGGTACAACTAAATTAATTTAATAATTAATTGGGCTATCTCTGTCAAAACACCCCTTTAGCATATTTATGTGACAAAGTTGTTTCTGTTTCCGCCTCCCAGGAGTGTTAATGATATAATTTAAGTCATTTACTTTCTTTTCAACTGTATAAGGAACATAAACTTTATCCCGAAGAGGATTTTGAGGTATGGGCATGAGAGCCAGAACTTTCTCACCATTCTTAAAATTCCTTTCCTGTGTATTTCTGTCATACCTTAATTTCATTTTTGACTAGGTAGTATGAAGATTAGTTCTTGCTACTTCACGGGCCTTTGACAGCTTGTATTTGAAATCAGAGACAGATGCAAGAAGATTAATCTTTGAATCTTCATTTGAAATAAGTTTCTCTTTCAATAATTTCCATGGTCCACAGACGGTATGTCCAAAAACCAATTCAAAGGGACTAAAACCAAATGATTCTTGAACTGATTCCCTAACAGCAAACAACAACAAATGAACACCCTCATCCCAATTCTTTCCTGTATCAAAGCAATATGAGGGAGTAATATTCTTGAAAGTTTGATGAAATCTTCTAAAGCTCCTTGACTTTCATGGTGATTGGCAGAAGATTGAAACTGTTGGATGCCCAATTCATGCATAATTTGTTGAAAAATTCCAGACATAAAATGTGACCCTTGATAAGACTGGACAGATTTAGGAAGGCCAACAAGTGTAAAAACTTTTACCAGAGCTTTTCATAACAGTTTTAGTTTTTATATTTCTCAGAGGAATTGGCATGGAAATCTTGTCGACGCACACATGATGGTCAAAAAGTATTGGTTGCCTGACTTGGTCTTAGGTTAGGGACCGACACAATCCACCATTATTCTACTGAATGGTTCGTCAAATGCAGTAATAGGTTGCAGATGAACCTTCGGTCTCCTCTGATTGGGTTTTTCTACCATTTGACAAGTGTGACAAGATCTGCAGTATTTAGAAACATCACTTTTAAGTTTCGGCCAATAAAAATGATTAAAGATCTTGCGCTAAGTCTTATTGACTCCTAAATGACCAGACAATTTTAAAGCTCACTGACCACTTATCACTAGCGGGTACCTCAGGTGGTTTCCATTTTCTCATAAGGATCCCATTTTTCACAAAGTAACACTCTGGAACTTGTGTGGCTTCAGGTTCACTAATAGCCCTCTGAAACAAACAGGAGAGTTCAGGATCTTGTTCCTGTTCAACGGCAAGTGATTGTCTTTTATCACCCCGATTAGAATAAAGAGAATGAGTTGTAATAAGAGGATCACTGGGATCAATACCTTCTGATTGCCCAATATCAGGAGAGAAAGCGACCTGATCAAAAGACTGACCAATACATGTGTCAGCCAAAGGAATAATTTCCTGGTGAACATCATTCTCAAGAGCTCTTCTTCTCATAGCTCTGGTAACTGCACAAGCAGGATACAAATAAGGGATTTCAATCTCAATAGGACCACCTTTTTGATCCAAACAAAGCTTGTCAGTTACAAAAAGATTGACCACGATCTTATCTCCAGATAGGTCAATGCCTAGCAACAAATGGATACCTTCTATAGGTAAAGGAGTCACTGACCCTGCAGCCACAGGTCCGGAAACTAAGTCTGATGCCAAATTAACACAGTGGAGATCAATATTTACAAAGCCGCACTCTACTCCCTGAATAAGTACACTTTCACTAGAAGAAGACTTCTCTGGCAAAGGCAAAGTACCTGATAACAAAAGACTCTAAGCTCCTGTGTCCATTAATATTATAATAGGGATGGGTTAGGCAGAATAACCAATAAGTTATATAGAACCTTCTGACATGAATGGTTGATACGTCTCCAAAATAGGATCAGAGTGGGGTTTGTTTGACCCAACAAATGTATTGCTTTCAATACAAGACCGTGACCTTTACTTCTTTGAAATAAGAGCATTTGGAAAAGTTCTGTTTTTATTCTGCTGCTTAATTTTCAACCTGAAGCAATCAGAAATGACGTGCCCTTTCATTTTACAATAAGGAAGAGATAAGGATTTCTGATCAATTTTATCAGATGTTTGATTCCTAACAGTTGTTCTGTTTTGAAATTTAGAAGTACTCGTTTGAGATTGAAATGGTTTTTGAACAGAAAACTGCTGAGAGAAAGACATATTGGCAAATGAAATTTTGTGAGTCAAAGAATAATCATCATAAGCAGCATCTTCCAAAGTTTCCACTTTCTGCACATCAAAATAGGTCTTGACATCACTATGGATGCACCTCTTGAACTCTTCAATTAATACGAGCTGTCTAAGGTGATCAATCTTCTTGGCTGAGCACCGCCTTTCAAATAGTTGTTCTTTTTCTCTTGTAATTTCGACATGAATTTGTCCAGTTTATTTTCTACAATTCCTCAACTTTGCTCGATATGCATCGGGTACCAACTCATAAGACTTCAAGATGTATTCCTTAACCACATCATAATTAGTGCTTTGTTGTACTGACAGTGAAGTGTAGACTTCACGAGCTTTGCCAATAAGTACACTTTGTACTAACAAAGTCCAATACTCTTTGGGCCATTTCAAGTTTTAGCAATTTTCTCAAGGTGAAGAAAGTATTTATCTACTTCTTTTTCCTGAAAAGGTGATACTAAACTAATATATCTGGTAACATCAAAATTTGAACTTGTGTGTAAAGGGGGGAGGGTGAGAGTGCTCCCCTTGTAGTTCCAATTCTTTAAAATTTATATTGCATTTCCCTTTCTTCTCTCTATCTCTCTCTGTCTCTCTCTCTCTCTCCCTCTAACTGTCTCTCCTTTTCCTCTCTCTGCATTTCCCTCTCCTCACTCTCGCTCTCTCTCTCTCTCATTCTCTTTCTCTCTCTTTCTCTCTTTCTGCATCTGTATTTCTCTTTCCTTCATTTCTATCTCCTCCTCCTCTTTCTGAATTTGTAGTTCCATCAATTCGTCCTGAAGCTGCAGCTTTCTTAATTCTAATTCAATCTGGTTTTTTAGCTGTAATTTCCTTAATTTAAAATCAAAACCGAATACCGACTTATCAATTAAACCCAAAGCACTATTATATTACCCAAAATTTCCTTTCCCACCAAATATGGAATTGAAATATTCTTTATCTCTTGCTTTGTCAAAGACGCTTTCGCCTCAGAAAGATCATAATGTCTGGCAAGCTAAAGCAACTCGTCCTTTTTCATAGACTCTAACTCTACCTGGGTAGGACTTGAAACAAAGTTCTCAACCTTAGATTACATTCTGAATGCTTGCTGGTTTCACTAAAAATGTCTCAAATTGGTGAAATAAAAATCTTTACCCGGGACAAGGAAAATTCCGAAACAAAGTCAGTGTAAATAGTAATGTAAAGAAATTCAGATCCCGCACGAGCCCCTAATTATAGTTACGATTCTAAGTCTTAAAATAATGTAACAGAAAGAAAGTGAAACCAACAATGTAAGTAAAATCAACAAGCAATTTATTTCTAGACAACTACCTCATGGACACATATTATAAGTTCAATACATAACAATTGGCACTTGAAAAATGTCGGACAATTCAGCAATTACTACATGAGAAAGTCTCTATCCAATAAGATGAATACTAACGTTGGCTCCTAATGTAGAAAAGATCAGCTAAGGAAAATGTTCAATCTTGTTGCACCAATCATTCTTTATAGTGTGTTATAAATCATGGCAAATTAGTATCAGACAATGAATATCTCTTCTGTACAGGATTCGAGAATTCATCAGTCGCAACATTACTAAAAGTATGGATAGTAGTAAAACCAAGGTCAAGGTTTCTATCAGATGTTTTTCTCTTGTGCAGGTCATTGTTTAAATACAAATTCTTACGACTAGAAACCAGATGAATAATAAACTATGTTGTGTGTCGATTATTCTCGCATAAAATACAGGAAATATATAGATTATTGACTGATTTAATAAGCTTGTAGGTGTGAAGCGCGATAGACTAAATAAAGTTGAATAGGTTCACGGGTGGGAAGGTACACCTCAATTACAATATTCTTAAATCATCAAAGGCTCTGATTCATAATTGTCAGAGCAATTCCAATGAGTATCACGTGAAACGGGTAAAGCAGTGTAAAGCACAGATCTCACGCAGTTGCTTAACTCTTCACTTTATCCATTCAAAACGGGCTAATTTAGAACAAAAATACTGACCACTGACTAGTGAATAGTAAACATGCTATGCTATGCATGCTCCCAGTACTTGTCGACAATGTATATGTAGCAGGACCCTCGTCCTTACTCAAATAGAAAATAAAACTATTTTGCACAACCATTCGGTTTACCTGAATGGTAAGCTAATCAACCATTCGCAATGTTTGTCATAGGAATTATTGAATTCATAGATATATATGCTTTGGTTGACAGGCGAAAACTATTTATTCTGTCCATGAGCCGCCATGTTGCAGTCATTGTTGTTAGTGCCACCCGTTCAGTCACTAAAACCAGTTTATCAGTATATTCCTAACACTCGTTTTTGAACCTAAACATCCTCTCCAAAGGTCAAAATAAAAAAGGAACATTTGTCATTTGATTATATAACCAGCACCATTGGTTAGGGAATCACATGATCACAAACTACAAAATAACTTTTATTTACGATATATTTATTTTAATTACGAAAGATTTCTTTTAAATATATGGTATGTAATGAACATTCAATTCTTTATATTATTTAATTTTGCACGTGTTTTGGTATGCATTTATATTTGTACAAACATGCTCTAACTTTTCTACAAAGTACTAAAATAATAATCACTCCCGTATAAAATAATCCATACTGGATGTGCCATAATACTTAATTGCCACCAAACTGCCCTGAGTAGTCATAATGTAAAAAGTAAAGTAAAAATATCAGTGTACATTTTGGGTTGAAGTTTTATTTTTGTCCTTCAATTTATTTTTATTGTTAGCGAATTCCACTTTCAAAGCCAAAGTCTGCTGTCCATTTCAGACTTTATAAAAGCTGTTTTTGATCTAATTTAAGGCTAAATATTTGGTGGTTCTAATACTTGCTGTAATACTTTAGTTGACTTCTACATTTTTATTGTCATCCACAATCTTTTTAAAACTCTAAGTAAACTCATTTTGTCTGCCCCAAATATGATAAATTATTAGCGTCATGATGATTATTTTCTTCATTCGAAGCAGGAATGTATGCATACTAAAATTGATTCGGTCTATTCTTATCACTTTGTAATTTTGTTCAATTTACTGACACAGGTCTTCCAATCGCGATTCAATGTCCTGTACAACTTTTCCTTGTCACTCTAGCAGTTAGAGATCTTGTTCTATTTGTTTTGTTTTTATGGGGTTTTTTTAAATATTTTTCTATTTTGAACAAAAACCGATCATAACAAATCTCTGTTTAAACACTTCGTGTACATTTAAATCAACTGTTACACTTCTAATCAGTCTTTGCCAGTGTTCGAATGTCTCTTGAAATACTTTGTTAGCAACATTGTTCAAAATATGATACCTTAAGATCCATTTGTTCTTTAGGTATATTTGTATATTGCATATTTCTCATCCACTGAGCCTTTATTACTAACACATTTCATCACAAAGTGTGTGTTGGCTTTATCAGATCCATCCACAGAATTATTAACATTTTAAAAATCTTTGTGTCTTTTACAAACAAAGATCAATAACAAATTTAGATCATGGTGACCCTCTCTCTACTTTCGATTTATTTTTTCACTTAGCTTTTACATAAGGATATCAAGTAAACTAGTCCCAACATGGTACCTATAAGCTTTCAGGTCATGCCAGTACAACCTAGCTCAATTTGAGTCAAATTATTTTACAGTGACACACTTTCCAGTACGTCTCCACTTGGTTTATTGTTAGATATAGCTCCTTCTCATGTTGTCTAACAGGCGTACGTCAAGAAAAACGATGATTCCGAGCTTCTAAAGGCAGCAACAAAAACCAAAACTATATAAGTGGAGTCTGAGAAGTGCTTGTCTGGGTCCCACCCACCTACCCACCCACTCACCCCGTCTCTGGACAAGGCACTTTAATTCATTTGCCTCGCCACAATTGCAACTTCTGTGTGGTGATGTGCCGTTAAACATTAAACACCAATCAGTTAATGAAAAGCTAATTGTCCTTGGGAAGATTGATTTCATGTATTCAATTCGAATCCCGTATGTCCAATATGAGGTGTAAAACTAGTTGTGCGGCAGAAGATGCTGCATTAGTCCTGCTACCAGTTCGTTGTATTAAATTTCCATTATTATTTTAATGATATTTACTGCTATAGCTAATACAAAGTCCATATAAAGTCCATAGTTAAGTTGTGCAATAATATGCCCCCACCTGTCCTGAATTACGATCTCGATTAAGATCTCATTTAGCGATGTGCTTTGAGCAGCAGGGGCAGCGAACAAACAAGTGTTTGGCACCGCCGAGCAGCCCCCTGGGAACGAATATTAAAAGAAGACGAGTTACTCGTCTCAGGAGCCCCTCAGAGAATAATTATCAATAGGAGATGGGTTACGAGGACTGGAGAAGTGTGGTTTCTTCGTCTTACTACAGAGTATTTTTGGTTAGGGCTATCCCCAGTTTCGGCAAACATATTTTGTACAGCAACAACTGGTTGGCCTGCTGCGCGGAAACTGGCGCTCAATAGCAATTTTTGCTTTTCTGGCCTGCCAGGCTTTGCCAGCGCTTTGATGCCACACCTTTTTGTCGCGTATGTGTCTGCGGGAGGACACATATCCAGCAGTTCCAAAGGCATACTTGTACCTGGAGTTTCGCGACCTGCGCCACAATATCCAGACAAGCATCATGCACACTGTGGACAAAAAAGACAAACGGCACAATCGCTGCAACCAGCTTGGCTAAACCATTTCAACACGCGATTATTCAGTTTGTCAGATTTTAAGGCATTGTTATGACGACACTTGTTTGCATCATTGTTGTTTCAAAATTCATTCTTGTTGAATTCCTTGTTCTTTAGAATATCTGAAACAGTAGTAGTTCGTTTTTCGAATGTTTCTCCTACTTTGTTGAATGAAGATTTTGGCACAGATTCATATTCATTGATCAGACTAATTTTATCATGTAAGGATAGTTCAATCCTACGATGCTTAGCTTGTTGTTTTGACACCTTGACATGTCCGTGAAGACAAATAACATTAATGACTACTTAAATACATGTATGTCATGATTTTTCTCCATTTAAAATCAGCTGAGTCAATCTAGCTTTTACAATAATGTTTTGTCGGTCTCGGTCGGCAAAGCATCAAAAGCGAGGGCCCATGCCTGTTTAATAAAGTCCTGATATTTATTTTAAAAAATAAACAAAAATTGTTCTATTGATGATGTATACAAATGAATAACATCAACCACAATTGGATAATAAGTAGATCATTTTTCTTAAATGGCTTACCTACAATAATTGAGTTACTAATAATTCGCCTTCGGAGCTGGCACATTTATATGTGCAAATACTTCAGATTAGCTTACTGTCGGCCAAAATTTGTGTCAGCGCGTGTTAAGCATTGTTTTAACCTACCGTGCCCTTGGGTCATTTTCCGGGTCTTTGTCTCACAGATAAGCCTACTTCAGTATTCGCTAACCGTATTTAATCTGTACCAGAGTGTGTCATGTTAGCAGCTAAACTAAATTTCTAAATTTGAAGTGAATTTCGGTTTTATCAGGATTTTTAGCGCAAAATATTAAAATTGAAGTTTGGGATCAAAATTTGAGTCTGTATTCAGAGTTGATGAGTTTCGGTTTTGCTGGGAACAAAATGATGATATTAAAAAGGAAAAATGTGAGACTCCCTCTGTGTGTGTGTATATATATATATATATATATATATATATATATATATATATATATATATATATATATATATATATATATATATATATATATCAAAAGAAATTCACACTTACTGTATTGAAAAATTTGCCCTAATCAAGCAAGCCATGCACATAGCTGTATTGTTATGTACGATGTTCAGGTTACTAGATATATTAGGTTAGTACCCCCGTTTCAGGAAAAATAAGTAGATAAATACTTTCTTCACTTTGAGAGCATTGGACTTTGTTATTACAAAGTGTACTTATTGGCAAAGCTTGTGAAGTCTACACTTCGCTGTCAGTACAACAAAGCACTGATTATGATGTGGTTAAGGAGTATATCTTGAAAGCTTATGAATTAGTACCAGAGGCATATCGACAAAGGTTTAGGAATTGTAGAAAAGAAACTGGACAAACTCATGTCGAATTTGCAAGGGAAAAAGAACAACTATTTGATAGGTGGTGCTCAGCCAAGAAGGTTGATCAAGATTATGATAACCTTAGACAGCTCGTATTAATTGAAGAGTTCAAGAGGTGCATCCATAGTGATGTTAAGACCTATCTTGACGAGGAGAATGTGGCACCTTGGAAAATGCTGCTCGCATGGCTGATGATTATTCCTTAACTGACAAAATTTCATTTGGTAATAAGTCTTCCTGTCAACAGTTTTCTGGTAATAAACCATTTCAATCTCCTATGAGCACTTCCAAATTTCACAACAGCACAACTGTTAGGAATCAAACATCTGATAAGACTGATCAGAAATCCTTATCTCTTCCTACGTGCACTTATTGTAAAAAGAAAGGGCACGTCATTTCTGATTGCTTTAAGTTTACAAATAAGCAGCAGAGTAAAGACAGAGCTTTTCCAAATGCTCTTATTTCAAAGAGGTCAAGGTCACGGTCCTGTATTGAAAGCAATACATTTGTTGGGTCAAACAAACCCCAGTCTGATTCTATTTTGGAGACTTATGAACAATTCATGTCAGAAGGTTCTATATCACTTATAGGTGAATCTGCCAAACCTATCCCAATTAAAATATTAAGGGACACTGGAGCTTCTCAGTGTCTTTTATTATCAGGTACTTTGCCTTTGTCTGAGAAGTTTTCTTCTAGTGAAAGTGTTCTTGTTCAAGGAGTAGAGTGCGGCTTTGTAAATGTTCCTCTTCATTGTGTCAATTTTGCATCAGACTTAGTTTCCGGACCTGTGACTGTTATGGCAGTGACTTCTTTACTCATAGAAGGTGTTCATTTATTACTAAGCAATGACCTAGCTGACGATAAGGTTGTGGTTAAGCCATTTGTAACTGACAAGCTTTGTTTGGATCAGAAAGTTGTTCCTGTCGAAATTGAAATCCCTGATTTGTACCCTGCTTGTGCAGTTACTAGAGCTATGGCCAAAAAGAGCTCTTGAGAGTGATGTTGATCGGGATATTATTCCTTTAGCTGACACATGCATTGGTCAGTCTTTTGAAGAGGTCACTTTTTCTCAGGTATTAATCAATCAGACGGTATTGACCACAGTGATCGTCTTTAAGCAACTCATTCTCTTTATTCTAATCAGGGTGACAATCAACAGTCACTTGACGTTGAGCTGGAACAAGATCCCGAGATATCTTGTTTGTTTCGGAGGGCTATTAGTGAAACTGAAGCCACACAAATTCCAGTGTGTTACTTTGTGTAAAATGTGGTCCTTGTGAGAAAATGGAGACCACCTGAGGTACCCGCTGGTGACGAATGGTCAGTGAGCTATTAAATTGTTGTTCCTAAGTCATATCGACAGGAAATTCTAAATCTAGCCCATGAAACTCATTTGCCTGGTCATTTAGGAGTCCGTAAGACTTATCACAAGATCTTGAATCATTTTTATTGGCCGAAACTCAAAAGTGATGTTTCTAAATACTGTATATCTTGTCACACTTGTCAAATGGTAGGAAAACCCAATCAGAAGATACCTAAGGCTCATTTGCAACATATTCCTGCATTTGATGAACCATTTAGTAGAATAATGGTAGACTGTGTCGGTCCTTTACCGAAGACCAAGTCAGGCAACCAATACTTGTTGACAATAATGTGTGCATCTACAAGATTTCCAGAGGCAATTCCTCTGAGAAATATAAAAACTAAAACTATTGTGAAAGCTTTGGTGAAGCTTTTTACACTTGTTGGCCTTCCCAAATCTGTCCAGTCGGATCAGGGGTCAAATTTTATGTCTGGAAGTTTCCAACAAGTTATGCATGAATTAGGCATCCAACAGTTTAAATCTTCTGCCTATCACCCTGAATGTCAACGTGGTTTGGAAAGATTTAATCAAACTTTGAAAAATATGATTCGATCATATTGCTTTGATACAGAAAAGGATTGGGATGAGGGTGTTCATTTGTTGTTGTTTGCTGTTAGGGAATCAGTTCAAGAGTCGTTGGGTTTTAGTCCCTTGGAACTAGTTTTTGGTCATACTGTCCGTGGGCCATTGAAGAGAAACTTCTTTTAAATGAAGATTCAAAGATTAATCTTCTTGATTATGTCTCTGATTTCAAATACAAGTTGTCAAAGGCCTGTGAAGTAGCAAGAACTAATCTTCACACTACCCAGTCAAACATGAAATTAAGGTATGACAGAAATTCACAGGAAAGCAGTTTTAGACCTGGTGAGAAAGTTCTGGCTCTCTTGCTCATATCTCATAATCCTCTTCAGGCTAAATTGTATGGTCCTTCTATCGTTGAAAAGAAAGTAAATGACTTAAATTATATCATTAACACTCCTGGTAGACGGAAACAGAAACAACTTTGTCATATAAATATGTTAAAGGAATATTTTGACAGAGATAGCCAAGCTAATTATTCAGTTAATTTAGTTGTACCTATCCCACACAGTGAAGATATCAAGGATGGAATACAATCAGACTATAGTGACTCTGGTATAAACAATCTTCGGAATTCAGAAATGTTGAACAATCTATACCAGAAACTTTCACATCTACAACAACAAGAAAGAAATGAACTAAAACAGCTATTACATGACAATGAGCACTTGTTTCTTTATGTTCCTACACGAACAAATAAAATCTATCATGACGTTGACATTGTAGATTCTGCACCTGTGACACAGCATCCTTACAGGATGAATCCTCTAAAACAGAACTATTTGAAGAAACAATTCAGTATTTACTGGAGAATAATTTTATAGAACCAAGTAAAAGCAACTGGAGTTCACTATGTGTTCTTGTTCCTAAGCCAGATAATACATTACGTATGTGTACTGACTATAGAAAAGTCAACAGTGTCACCAAAACAGATTCACTTCCAATCCCAAGAATGGACGATTGCATTGATAAAATTGGAAATGCGAAATAAGTTACCAAGTTTGACCTTTTAAAAGGATTCTGGCAAATTCCACTGACGGAAATGGCAAAAGAAATTTCAGTATTTGTAACTCCAGATGGACTTTATAAGTATAAAATCATGCCGTTTGGAATCACAAATTCTCCTGCAACGTTTCAACGTCTGATGAACATGATAACATCTGGTCTTGATAATTGTGACGCGTACATCGATGACGTCATTATCTACAACAACACCTGGGAAGATGACTTGGAAACAATTCGAAAATTCTTTGGTCGACTCAGCGATGCGAATTTGACGATTAATATTAGCAAAAGTGAGTTTTGCCATGCTTGTGTCACATTTTTAGGACATATTGTGGGACAAGGTCAAGTTAAACCTAAAGAAACTAAGGTCAAAGCTTTCTCTGAATTTCAAGTACCAATTTGTAAAAAGCAACTGATGCAATTTTTAGGTATGGCTGGATATTATCGGAAATTTTGTTTAAATTTTTCCAAAATTCCTGAACCTTTGACAAGTCAAGTTTATTAAGTAAAAAACCAAATTTCATTGGTCTGACAAGTATCCGGAATCTTTTAACAAGTTAAAGTCCATGCTTAAGAATGCACCCGTTCTTTCTGCACCAAATTTCAACCAATCATTTAGATTATCTGTTGATGCAAGTGATATAGGGCTTGGTGGAGTATTGATTCAGGAAGACAAAAGTGGTGTGGATCACCCTGTGTGTTATTTTTCTAAAACAACTAAACAAGCACCAGAAAAATTATTAAACAATTGAGAAGGAATGTTTGGCTTTGACTCTGGCTTTACAGCATTTTGAAGTGTATATTACCTCGGCTATTTCTCCAACTATTGTATACAGTGATCACAATCCCTTTACTTTCATCAATAAAATGAAAGATAAAAATCGGAGATTGTTGAGATGGAGTTTAAAATTGCAGGAATATAACATTGACATCAGACACATCAGGGGAAAAGACAATGTGATTGCAGATGCACTCTCACGTGCATAGAAATGTTATATTGCTTGATGTAATTAAGTTCAGTATCATAAAACATTTTCTTATGTAATTTTTGGTTATTGTAGTATTAGATGTATATTCAAAAGAAAGCTTTATTGCATAAATCTTTCTTTTTCTTTATGAGGGGAGGTGTTAGGTATGATGTTTATACAATATTATAGATATTTTAGGAAATTATAAATGTTTCTTGACTTTAATATTTGCATAAATCTTAATGTTGTTTATCAGATAAACTAGTGTCCTTGAATTAGGTTGTTTACTTCAGATTTGAGTTAAAGCATAGTTTTGATAAACACAATATTTACTCAATTTGAGGTCAAAGTTGATTTTGTTTACAAATAAAACTTGAAATACCTTAGGAGTTATATGTCAAAAAGCACATAGGCCATTTATTATTCTAGAATGTTCTGTCGTGTGAGCTATCTCTATATATACCATGTTTAGTGGACAGCTTTTCAGTTCCGACATTATCATCAGTCTTGTAAAGAACCATTACAGTTGTGGAAAGTCATTCAAAATTCTGAGAGGAATTATTTAAAATATTCATTGGATTATAACAGTGCTCATAGACTTTTGGATTTTGTTATTTTAATTGACGATTCGGGGGATTTATGTTAACTTATTCAGAGAT
The DNA here is from genome assembly GCA_029931535.1 of Margaritifera margaritifera. Taxonomy (NCBI): domain Eukaryota; kingdom Metazoa; phylum Mollusca; class Bivalvia; order Unionida; family Margaritiferidae; genus Margaritifera; species Margaritifera margaritifera. The sequence continues at coordinate 67,808 of JAQPZY010000608.1, forward strand.
ATTTTGGAGTACTTCATTTTGACATCAGCACATTAAAGACATCTGGTACATCAGGACATTAAAGAACATTGGCACATCAAAACATTCAAGGATACAGCCGTGCATTCGGAACATTTTATATTTAGGACTTGTGATTTGGACACTAATTCTTATTGGATAATTTGGATTTAATACACATTAATGTAAGTGTTTTTTTGATTTTTCATTTTAATTATCGAGAAATAAATTGCTTGTTGATTTTTACTTGATTTGTTGGTTTCACTTTCTTTCTGTTACATTTTCCTTAGACCATAGAGTCGTAACAGTATAGATTGGAAGCGTGGTAATATGCAATGTTATGTCCTTTACCTAATCCTATTTGTTTTCCTGTATTGGATTGCACTGAATTGCATGTTTACACAAGCAATCATGCAAGGTGGAACTGTACAAGTAAATGCTTCTTAAAAAAAATGAGGAATCAGACTGCATGGATATTTGTGCAATTTTGTACAAAATCTTCCAACATTGTTCTGCTTAGAAGGTTTACTGAAAGCAACCTATCGGCTGAATAATGAGATTGTGTTGTCATTCTTTATTGAAGGTTAAAGTCACAGATTAACGTAACATTTAGTTTGCTGTTTGTAAGTCTGAATCTAATAAAATTGGTAAACTTTTACACATATTTAAGACAAAGGTGCCAAATTTGCCACTTTCATGGTTCTCATTTGAAGGTCAAAGGTCAACATTACTGTATTTGTTTGGAGCTGTAACTTGCAAACTTTTAAATGCAGTACTTTATATAAAACCTGGTATAACTGTACATCATGGCTTGATGTTGTCATTTAGCATTTTCATGGACCTATCTGTAAGGCTAGGTCTCAGGTGAATATCATTTTTTGTTTCCAAACTCACCCAGATGCTTTTGTTAAAGATCATGGAATGAAATGTTTCCCCTATAAAATCATAACTTGAGTGTGTATCATGTACCCATCATGTGTATCAACAGGATGGTCCTATCAGCAAGATCAAAGTCACGTTTAAAGCTTACTCACTTTTTATATTAGGACTATAACTCTAAAGTGATTGAAGGTAGTTTAATTAAACTTAAGTTTACAAAATAATTTTTGAATGCGTCATTTATTTTTCATGGTATTTTCATCAAGGTCAAAAGCATAGATCAACAATATCTAGTTTTATGTCAAGGCTCTAGCTCACATATTCTCAAGGATAGTGAGATAAAAAAAATATATTCATTCATCATGATCTAAGGCCATTAAAAGTAATATTATCCAACATTGTATAATTGGACATCTTGACGTTTTGTGACTTTCATCATCTTAGCCACAAAGTTATGGTCAAATGTCAATATGCATATATTTCTTGTCAATTCTTGAAGTAAAAACTTATATTTAGAAAGATGAAACTTAATATGCCCATATCATTGATAATCTGACGGTGGTTCATATACTACTGTCATGGTTCTATCTTAACTGTTAAGGTATTCAATGTTTGTATCAAGGCTGTAGCTCTGAAGCTGTTTAAGATATTAGGAAGAATGTATGTATACTGATACAGTGATTGTGTTGCATATCATGCTCTTTGTCATTTATCAAGGTCAAGGTCAAGGCAAGAACACTTATGGTGTCATGTTAACTTATGATATGACTATTGATGCATTTTGTTAATACCGTCTTAAATTGGTCATATCATGTTAACGTATTGCCGCCCAGCCTTCTGTTAACATTTGCTTGTCCAGCCCATAATTTGTGATAGCTGGAGAGATTTCATGAAACTCTGCCATGTATATATCATGACTAGAAGGTGTGTCACATACCATATACAGGCCCCTGTCACTAGATTAATTTCACAGCACGACAGAGAACAAATGTAGATATGTGATTTTGTACATTTTCTACTGAAGATATTTTAATGAAATTTGAACCAGTTGTAAATCATAATTAGAGATACAATATCCATGCTTCAGTCTCAAGCGTAAGGTCACAACCAGGCAAAATATAAATCAATGGCCTCTGTCCATGTACATGTATAACATTTGAACCAATGAAGGTATTTTCATGCAACTTTAGCTTGCTATATATCTGGACTTGATAGTGTCTCATGTATTCATAGTCCTACCCTCTGCCCCCAAGGTTAAGGTCATAAATAAGGGAAGTCAGTGGCCTGTTTCTGTCACTTTTTTAACTATTTCTTACATTTTGATGAACTTTATCCAGCTTCACATCTTATCATCCAGCTGGCAGATTTGTAGCTCTAAGGTCAAGGTCATTGACAGGAAAAGGGCACGAGATGGGCATATAATCTGCTGTGTGATATTCCTGTTACTTAAAGCATCAAAGTTGTGTGCAACCTCATTTTTTTGTGACATATTCAAGATCAAAAGTGTAGACTTTGCGAGGGTTATTCTCCATGCTTTTCCATCAACCCATTTGACAATCATGTGACATTTTGGGTGCGTTGAGTATGTGCAACTTAGCCACGTTTGCCAAAACATTTTCCTCAATTTTATGTTCATGCGGCTATTGCGGTATAGGGTTAACAATGCATAAAAGGGAAGAGCACGCACACATGCTCCTTTTCTGAACATTTCTTTCTTAAAATAACTTTCCATAAGTTCAATATTACATAATATTTGGTACCAAAGAACTCTTGACCTGAACATATTTGTGAAGTAGGCTAAGAATATGAATATTCCAACTGTTATGAGCTTCATAGAAAGTGAAACATGACACGTACAGTATCATACGTTATTAATATATCATCTGTCCTGCATGAACTTATGAAGTGACCTAATTTTAGTTTCCATAACAGATAAAAACTATACGTTTTATATCTGAAGAAACAGCTATCTTGGTCAAACATTCCAGGAGTATTTTTAAGCCGCCATATCAATCATGTATCGATGGGTCGAACCAGGTGAAACATATTTTAATATTTTAAAAACAAATACAAACTTTACAAATACAAGAAAAATCTTTTACATTTTCTACGATAGTTGTATCTATGGAGAACTAGACACTGTATGCTAAGGGACCAACCATTTAGTTTGTCAGAGGGGGGAGATGGGCACCTTGGATTTTCTTTCAAAAACCAGAATTTATTGTTTCTTTTTTTATTTATTTTTTCTATTGCCTGAAAATAATTATTTTTTTCAAATAATATAATTGATACAATAAGTTCTTTTCCCAGAAATTAGAGCGAGATTTGTTTTCAAGCTATTTGAGGGCTGAACATTTGTAGTTTTAAGGTAAAATATTTCACACAACCCCTTTCTGAAAATTAAATGGGCAGTCCTTGAGTTTCTAGAGTTTAATGCAAGCAGGATAAACATCTCTGAATTTAGTTTAACCTGCAAATTACTATTCTGTTATTTTACTGTAATTTCAATGTAAGCCTCGTGAGCCATACTGGGTTCTTATAAAGTATGTTTCTTTTACCCCTATAAAATTCAGTTCCTTTTTGGAAAGGAGTCAAGAGCTGCGACCTGTTCAAACTCTTTTGCTTTATACTTTCTTGTCAATAAGCTGGGGATATATGGGATTAACTTTGTCCATCTATGTGTGAGGGTCCACCTGTCTTCCTTGTCTATGCTAAAACGTCTTCTTATTAACATTTAACTTTCACTATGGGTGAACTTGGGATGATTAGGTGTTTACCATATAAATAAACAGATAAAGGGTTCAGCCTTTTATTTTACGAGAGACAGAGACAGAGACAGAGAGAGAGAGAGAGAGAGAGACAGACAGAGACAGAGAGAGAGAATGTTATAACGTAAACGTTCAATCGGTAACACTTTTGAGATGACCCCCACGAAACCTTTACACAACAAATTACTTGCTTTATGCACAGCTCTAAAACTGTGTATAAAAACTGCTTTTCTTCAAGGAGAGTACAGTACTATGTATTAAAACTATTTCATCCCATCGGTGACAGCAGTAAAGTGTCTTTTATGATCATATACATTAATGCGTATTAGATTACCATTTTGGTTTGTCGCATGATCATATTACGCGTAGTCAATTTTCAAGCGATGAAAGCCCTACGTACGTTAAAGTTTGACCGTCTTTAAACGCAATTATCAACCATTTTAGATTGAACACAAGCTTACTTTCAAACTATTTCGACATTTCAAATCAAACAGATAAAACGGAAGCAAAGTTAATGTTTTGAAAATATATTCAGTAGTGTTTATTTAAGTGCAATTTTAGATCCAATTCTTTTCCTTCCATTACTATGCATTTATTCATTTTTTAAGCTCCTGCAACAACATCCGCTCAAATAAAAGAACGTACCACCTATGCCATTACATTAGAAATTGAACTCCCGAGAAATTGTACAGCTGCGAAGTTTCTGATCAGTTGGAAACTGACTGGGGAAAGTGAAGGGCCAAATTCCACTGCAGAAATAGCTTCGCAAGGCACAATAACAACCTATGTCTTGAACGGGACCGCTGGATCCTGCCTTGATATTAAGATTGTTCATTTAAATAATCACAGTACAAATGAAACCAGCGTTTTATTAAACAACAGTTGCTTTGGTGAGTACTACTATTTGTTAAATCTCTTGTCTTCTATGTATGGTTTGATGTGGTTATTCATGAAATAGATCCTATTTATTTGCTGTTCAGAAAGACTTGCATTTGTGTACCTCTTCTCACTGATATTAAAAGTATTCAATACGTTGTGTGGGCCGGGACAGAAATATTGGGGCAGGTCCGTTGCAAGCGTTCTTTATACAACGGTACAAACTTTGACATGTTGAGCGAGAATAAATTGCAATGACGGTTTTAAATGAAAACTAGAATTTACCGGTTGCTAGTGTATCACTGAGATATTGATTAGATCTATATTATATCGTTCGAAACATGCGAACTTCAAAAAATACATCGTTTGCTTGATTTATAAGTGGATCTTTCCCTCATTCATTATAAAAGGGAAACCGCATATGTTGCTAATTCTGAATTAACTCTAACTTTATGCACACTTTCCTTTAAAATCCATCATTAATATCATCTATTTTTACACCAGTAAAATGTGATATTTGTTGTAATAGCATAAAAAAACAAATTTTGAGCACAAAATTGACTCTTTTACAATACAGAACACAAACACCTGCCTGGAGATATTTTCATTATTCTGTGAATGCTTTATATTACGAAGGGTATTTGAAAAGTTCTAAATATTACTGCGATGTACAACAAAGTTTTTATTAGTGAACATTACGTCAGCGCATCTCCTCAAATTACTCCCCATACACCTCTACACACATTTCTCAATATGGTTATCCAATTACCAAATGCAATTTTGCATTTTGCATTGGAAACGTGCAATTCCAGCCTAATGGCGGCTTTCAAATACTCTGCCTCTCAACGAATCTTTTATAACGGGATTCAGCCACAGATCGCTTGTAGCTCTATCAGAGCTGTATGGATGATGTGGCAAAGTTTGCATGTTGTGCTCCTCCAGAAAGTCTGTAACGATGGAAACTCTTTGGACACATACAAATGTATTGTGACACTGGCAGAGTCAGGCACAGCCACCGGGACGAACGGAACTTGTGCATCGAAACATATATAAAGCTCTCTTGACAGTCCGAGTTTGTCGGATTTTTGGTCTCCGCTCGTTTTCTCCGATTGAAACTTTATTATTTTCCCTTGAGTCAAATTCAAAAAGTAAACCCATGTTTCATCATCTGTGAAAATGTCAATCAAACGTCTTTGGGTATTCTTTTCATTTTTGGCGAGGGGCTGTTTGGTAATTTCAACCCGAGTCCGTTTTTAATAAGCCGTCAACAAATGCGGGACCAATCTTGCACAAACCTCTCTTAGCTTCAAATGCTTATTCTATAGATAAAAAACAGCTGACGAATTAATATCCGTGAAAACAGAGATATCTTGCACTGAGTAACGAGCATTTTCGCCAATTGCGTCCTTCACAGCAGCCAATTCAGACAACGGTCTTCTAGAGAGTGAGACGTCGTCCATCTTTTAAAATGATGAATCCACCTCCACCTCCAAATTGCAGGGAATTATATACATAAACTGTATCCAAATTGGCCTTGATATCAGCTGGAGAGTATCCTAAGAACACCCAATTTCGACACTATGCTCTTTGCTCAGTTGCAGATATGTTCTCCTTCTTGGATATGTTTGCCTCACTGTCATTTGATAATGTTCAGTCACACGCATATATCTGCAGGTGTACGACGTGCTGCATTTGCAGTTGCATACCATTTTATTAAATGCTCATTTATCTAGTGATCCTCATTCAATTTATTGACACGTTCAAAGAAACAAAAAGGTTATAACAAAATGACCAGAACTCTTCAAATACCTCTCCTATGTACAGAAATTCAGTACCGCCTTGTCGTCCTATAACTGTTTTAGATAATATATAAACTACGGCAAACCAATGCATCTTTATATGATCAATGTAAATATATACGTAGATGAATAATACAACAGCTTTTAGCTTTATAAGAAAACGAAGATTTATGTTACCTACAAGCCACGCATTTCCTAAACATTTATAGTTATCTCTATATTAAATTTCCAATTAAGCCGTTGAACATTCCGAAAATCTGAAAACACAAGATACACGTTTGAATTAAAGACAATATTTGTTTGTTTAAAGAAATCAAATGATAGATTGTCCATTTTACAGCTGTTTATATTACTTATTGTATTTATAGGTTGGGGATGGGGCGATAAAATCTATAAGAAAGGACCTTTCAAGTACTTCACACAAGACACCGGCTAGGAATGAAGCGCTTAGCATAGACTCTGCCGCCAAATTATGCGGGAAATATAAAGAGGCAGAGGTTGGGTTACTCCATTGAAAGACTATAGTATATTAAATAATGAAATACTTCAAAACTTTGTCTTTGGAAATCAACACAGAAATTGTACGTTCGTTCAAATTACTATGGTCTCCACACTCAGTATACTCAGTTTCTGTAAAATCAAGGCTTTAAATAAAATCATTGCGTACATATTTCAGTAGTACCAATGAGTTTCCGAGAAAAGTTTTACAAACGGTGAAGAGCTTGTTTCGGAATTATTCACACGTGACTAGCAGTTTAATGGTAAAGAGTTTGATTGGGATCAGCAATAAGCAGTGGTGATTACCAGTTGTCGAGTTAATTATTTAGAATGTTTGATCATCATGCTAATCCATCTCTTATCAGGAAAACTCATTGATGAAAAATATATACTGCATTCAATACGTATCTTGTACAATCAATAATAATATATCTTTAGTACCTGTTGAACATACAGAACTGCAGCAAATTATTTTTTGTTTGCAAAGTAGTTGTATTAATCCTTTTTCCTGCAATATTGCTCTGGCGATCGCAAAATTGAAATTTGTAGTCGACTATCCCTTGTACAAACTGAAAATTGTTCAAGGAAGTGATATAAATACATAACATAACATTACCAATTAGCATGAAACTGGGTTAAAATTACATATTTTATTTAAAATGGTGTGAAAATTCAATGATATAACACTACATTAAATTGCATAGCCAAATTGATGGTCATGTCGATAAAAGTTTCAAACGCACGGACAATCTTTCGCAAATAAAAGTGTATAATGCTCTTGTATGGTATTGATGCTCGCGACGTTTGGGGTAGTCATATTACTACAACACTATACTGCAACAGTGTTTGGGGGCAGAGAAGAGTAGCATAGTGGGGGTATTGAGAGCCAAATGGAGAACTTGAGAGCCATATGGGAAATTAACATTGTAGGACAACTGAGAGCCATACGGGAAATGAACATGAAGGGGGCGCACTTGAGAGCCATACGGGAAATTGACATGGATGGGGCACTTGGGGGACAGAAGTGCTTATAGGGCAGAAGTGTTTATGGGTTAGAAGTGTTGATGAGGACAGACACCCCACATAATACCATCAACACACAGTGTCTAGTGATGGTTTCTTTTTCTTGGGTTGTGTTAAAGAAGTCTGATATATTTGTTTTAGATACGTTAACTCCACCAAAATGTTTTGTAGTAGACTCACCGTTTTGTTTTCACTACTCCCTTCGTTCTGTCTATGAGTTTCGACATTTTAGTACTATTTTTAGTCTTAGTCAATTTTTGTGTTTTGTTTACATTTGTTCCGGATTATTTTCAGTCTCCGCTAATGTCCTGTACAATTTTGGAATTTTAGTGCTACTTTTAGTCTTGACCAATTTTCAAAAAAAAAAATTCCGGATTATTTTCAGTCTCCGCTAACGTCCGGTACAATTTCGGAATTCTAGTGCTACTTTTGGTCTTGGCCAATTTGTAAAAAAAAATTCCGGACTATTTTCAGTCTTAGTTAACGTCCGGTACAATTTCGGAATTTTAGTGCTACTTTAGGTCTTGGCTTATTTTTAAAAAATGTTTCCGGATTATTTTCAGTCTCCGCTAGCGTCCGTGACAGTTCGGAAGTTTGGTACTACTTTTAGTCTAGGTCATTATATTCTAATGTTCCGAATTTTTTCTAGTCAACGCTAAATTCCGTGACGGTTCCCGAAGTTTAGTACAACTTTTAGTCACGTCCATTTTAGTGTTATTATGTGTTGGTTCCCTTGATTAGAGCTATTTTTAACACATGTACAATATATACAAATTTACTGACACCTCCAACATTATCTGAGGTAAAGGTAATGCTTTATATATAAATCTAGGCTATATAGATATAGCCACTAAGCAGAAGGTCACTACACACATATGTTGGATAGTATATGTGAGGTTTTTGGATAGTAGATGACGGGATATTGGTCACTACACACGGCGTGTTGGATATTATATGTGGGGTTTTGGATAGTAGATGACAGGATATTGGTCACTACACGGCGTGTTGATGGTATAGTGTGGGGTGTTGGATAGTAGATGACCGGGGTATTGGTCACTGCACACCTTGTGTTGATGGTATAGTGTGGGGTGTCTGTCCTCATCAACACTTCTGCCCCATAAACACTTCTGCCCTATAAACACTTCTGTCCTCCAAGTGCCCCATCCATGTCAATTTCCCGTATGGCTCTCAAGTGCCCCCTCGATGTTCATTTCCCGTATGGCTCTCAATTGCCCTACAATTTCCCATATGTCTCTCAAGTGTCCCATTTAGCTCTCAATACCCCCACTATAAGACTGAGAAGAAATATACAAGCTTGTTACAAATCGGCTGAAGAGTTTACAAATTATTAACCACAAAACTATTCCAAATATACGACAATAATAACTCCATATATGTGTCTCGTTTTATTGTTTCTTTATTTTAAAAAGACGCGTTACTATGAGTGGAATCATATCCATGGTTAAATGGGCTGTGTTTTGGCAATGTTCTGACTAGAAACACTTTCGACTTTGATTATTGTAGGATGGTTGAGAAGTTCTTACTTGTGGTTATGCGACATCATTCGTTCGACCAAAGTTTATATTCAGTTCAACAGAAGCATGGTGGTTAACACAGTGCCGCCATATTTTAGCCGTAGTTCATATACTCAAGGGAAATGACAGACAAGAAGTTGCCATTATTGTTCTTCTCCGCCCGTTTTCGCGCTTGAATAAGACGATATTTCTGGTTGATTAATTTTCGGTCGGAACAGACCCCATGCTCAGACAAACAAAACACACCCCAGGTCAAGCATCCGTAAGAGCGCCATGTCATCTGTTGTCAAGCTCGTGCGTGTGCTGTTGTGGTTTAGATTTTACAGATCTGACACATCCGAATTCTGAGTCAACACATAAATATTCATCTTAATAAATTATGGAATGGCCCGTGAAAATGACGGCCAGATTTTAGCTGCGTGTATAAGTAATGCAAGATTTGTACTGCTAATTCAAGTGCAGACAGACAGATATGCACTCAAGATAGTATTTTTCAAGTGTTAGACGTTTCTCTCGCGCTGTTAGCTCCGTGACTGCCTAACTATTGGTTATTTACTTATTCATTACTCTCTCTTTCATGTAACAAGACTGAAATCTTGCTTTACATAATTTTCTTCACCCTACGTATCATCATGACCTAAATAATTCACTTTTCGCGTCTTCAATATTAGGTCACATGTTGCGTCCAGATGAAGCTTACCGATTTATATACGAGTAAATACGTGTCGTAAAATAAATGACTGAACATGATCTGTTTCAAGGCTGAATGAGCGTTTCTTGCAAGTTGTTTCTTGACTATATTTCAAGTATGCTTTTCTTGACAATACTCGAAATGAAAATACATATGTCTGGCATTTTGCACACACGAGAATAACATTTCTTCATAGAGAGGAAGTGTCTTACATACTCATAGTCAATAGCAATAGCAGCTGCAAATTGTAAAGAAAGGTATAATAGAGAAAATACTGTCCAAGGGGAATGTTGGCTTTCAAAGCTCCAAATGACATGTAGGAGATTTCTGTAAGAGTAAAAAGTTGTGAAAGGCCATTATTTACCTCTAGACTTCTTTTTCTTCTTCTTCTTCTTCTTCTTCTTCTTCTTCTTTTTATTATTATTATTATTATTATAGTTCCATCGAAACCCAAAGGTTGTGAGATTAAGCGGCGAACATCGACTGAAGTTTCTATACTCTGGGAAAATGGAGCGGGAATAAGAAGCCACACTAAGATTATATATAATTGTCTAAGCCCGAATAACAATACAAACATCAGTATTACACATGTCGTATATTCCATTGGAAGCAACGACACGATTTGTAACCAGGACCCTGGAACAAAATGCAACGTCTCCATAATAGCTGTGGCTGGAGACACAAAGACTGAAAGCGCATCATTTCAGGGAAATATTTCAACAAACGAAACAGGTATCGTATCATGCAGAATTAAAATATACCTTCAGATATTGTGTAAGTGGTGTGACGTTTTTGATAATTACGCGGAGCCATTAGACAATGTTTGTCTAGATAATAATTTACAATATCTTAAGTACCGTTTGAAAATATACTCGTAAACTATATCCAGCAGGATGGTAGATTAAAACTACTTATTTTTGACACTGTCGCAGATTTCCCATTATTATTATTATTATTATTATTATTATTATTATTATTATTATTATTATATTCGTGAATAGTGATTTTTCTCTCAATTAGATCCTTGCATAGATTTTCTGGTACTTCGTTTCTGGAATTATGAATTTCCAGTCTAAATACCATCTTACACAAATTATGACTACCCAATATAAGTGTTTAATATTTCGACTTTGTGCTTGATTTTCCAAAGCTGTTCAAAAGACCTTTTTTATAGAAAAACCATATAAAATGAAGCATGCATAAATAGTCTTTTTAGTAATTTTCAGTCCGTATACCGACCTTGTCATAGGACTGAAACTGCCCTCTAAAAGTAGTTAATGGCCTACTCTCTGCTTTGGATGGTGGAAAGTTTTCAATTCTCACCCTACTCGACTTATCTGCAGCATTTAACACAATAGACAATGATATATTACTTCATTGTCTCTACCATATATTTGGCATTCGTGATACAGCTTTACTATGGTTCAAGTTATACTTAGCCGAAAGGACACAAATTGTGTCCCTAAATGGAAAATATTCCAGTCCAGTTGGTCTTTGTTTTGGCTTTCCACAGGGTTCTGTTCTCGAACCCGTTCTCTTCATTCTGTACACTAAGCCCCTTTCAAATGTCATAAATCGTCTTGCGGTATCTCAACAATTGTATGCTGATGACACTCAAATATACAACATTTAGTCACCCAGCTGAAGTCGATACTACCATCCTAGGCATAGAGAAGTGCATTTTTTAGATGTGAAGTCTTGAATGACATGTAACAAGCTTGAGATGAATGACGATACAACTGAAGCCATTCTGATCACTTCATAAAGACTTTCTCGTTCTCATCCTTTACCCTAAACAATAAGTATCAACAACACCAACATTAAATTCAAACAATTAGTACGAAACCCATGTGTCACTCTCGACAGTTTTCTCTCATTGCACCAATACATTATGAATACATACAATGCTGCATATCTGGAGCTGAGACGAATCAGCTCGATTCGCAACTTTATTTCTGTTGATACCACTAAAAATACTTATGTGTTTCTTGATACTGTCAAGACTTGACTATTGTAATTCTCTTCTGTCTGGTTCGTCTCAATACCTATTACAGAAACTTCAAAATGATCAAAACACTGCTGCTCGGATTGTCCTTAGAGTACCAATAACAGCGCACTCATCCCTCTGCTTGGTACCTTCCATTGGTTACCTGTTCGCTCGAGAATCAAACACAAAATCTAATCCCTCTGCTACATTTCGTTGTTGGCCAACGGTCCGAAATACCTATCGGACCTCAACAGTGTACACTCCTTTTCTGACACCCGTATTATATATATATATATATATATATATATATATATATATATATATATATATATATATATATATATATATATATATATATATATAGAGAGAGAGAGAGAGAGAGAGAGAGAGAGAGAGAATTACAAATATACACCAAACAGAGCGGAATGTGCTATCCCTATATTCTACAGGAGAATGCTTGATAACATTAACATAAAGTTGTAAAAATGAATAAATAATCTTATCATACAGGTTAGAGAATATTAATTCGTACTCTACGGAGATTCGAGACCGGATTATGTAGTAGGAATCCATATGGACTGTGTACTTAGATGAGAATTGATTACTGAGTCGATATGCGGGTATGTCTGCTACTCACGAATGCCTATACCACCGAATTTGTTACATGGTCGAGATGGTATACGGGTTTGTGCTTCCAGGCAAGGCGATGGGTGCCGTAATCCTCGGATCCGGGTTCGAATCTCCGTAGAGTACAAATTAAAATAATATCTGACCTGTATGATCATATTACTTATTCGTATATATATATATATATATATATATATATATATATATATATATATATATATATATATATATATCCTTATGTGTTAACTACTATTGTTAATGCTTAGAGCTTTACTATTATTATTATTATTATTATTATTATTATTATTAATATTATTTTGTATTGGTCATTGTGAGATGTCATAATTCGTTATGTAGTTTAGACTAAACTTGGGTAGCTTAACACATTCAAATATGAACGTCGTTTGCAAATAGGCAAAGACTATAACATTATTGCATAGAAAGGAATTTAAAGTACAATCTACCCATGTCAAATGGTCGTATTGTACATGAAGTTATACTTAATGTATGTTTTCTTTCACGCATACTTAGTCACACGTATGTTTTATTGTTTTAATGATATAGTAAACGAGTTATAATTTGCGTTGGATAAACGTTGGTCATGTTGATTACTTACATCGTACGTTACATTTTTTTAGAAGTTACAGCTGCGGTTGAACGCGCGAGCGAGATGCATACCCTATTAGTCGAGTTCATTTTTAAAATAGTCTATTCGCAGAGTTCGGTTTCACGATCATAATCTTTGAGCTTATTCAACGATATTTGGACGCGATCTTTTTAGCGATGGAGAATTTTCCTCTTAAGATTTCACATTGCTTTGCTTAGGACTTGCAACATTTATTTATTTTGTAGTCGTAGAAACCCCTTGTATTCATCCGACAGTGTTGCTATGAACTAATAAACTTAATAACAATTTATATTCAATTTGAATCATAAGAAATGGGTATTAATTATACACAGGATGTTTCTTACAGCGCCAGGGAATGTTTCGGATTTTCGTGTCACTGATGTGGCTTCTGACAAGATTGGGCTTCATTGGTCATCCCCACAGAAAAAGAATGGTCTCGTTCGAAAATACGTCTTACTAGTAATGGAAAATGAAGGTTACTGCATGAAAAAAAGTTCTTATGTCGGTTGCTATTACTTCTTCACAACGGAAACTGAAGGGGAAGATTTTCATTGCCAAGTATGAATTTATGTGAGAGAGAGAGAGAGAGAGAGAGAGAGAGAGAGAGAGAGAGAGAGAGATAATGCATTGATTAAACGAGTGATATATTGATTCATTAATTAACTGATTACAAAGAAGCAAAACAAATGCAATGTTTTTCATAGATATGCAGAGATAGAAAGACAGAGACACAGATCTCATTATATACTTTAAAACTTCAGGCACCTTAAACGGGCGCAATTTCTTTTATGAGCTCCTTCATCAAAAGATGATAAATAGGAAACTTCCAGAGTCATACGCCCTGCTGATGAATGTTGCATAATTTTATAGAAAACGGATGTTTTGCTTTGTATTATATTTTGTTGTTGGTTCTTTTTTTTTGGGGGGGGGGGTATCTGCTTTTTTATTTTTTATTGGGGGAGGGGGAGGTAGTACAACATCATCTGGTTAGTAATGTGTGTGAGTATATTTCACTATCAACGGTTGATTCATTAAATGAATAACTGTGATAACATTCATCTCTCTAATCCTATATTTATGATTTCTAATGTCGATGAATATTTAACATTTGCGGTAGGTAAACTAGTATTGATCAATCAAAAAATATTTGATACATCTGTACTTTGACAACATTAAATTATTATGATGCTAATAATTTACAATGAAAACGAAGTAATGTATTATTTTTTGCAATATATCATTTTTCGTAAATTATTACAGAACTCGCCGTATTCATTTGGGATATCAATCGACAGCAATAGATCCATTTATATGAACAAGACAGATGAATCGATATATGTGGATCAACTGAAACCGTATGTAAGCTATACATTTGAACTGATGGCATATACGTCTTGTCTTGGGGACACAGTATCTCTTAAAAAGTCAACATTGCCCTCTGGTAAGTCTATGTTATGTGATCAACCAAATTTTTTTTTTGGGGGGGGTGGGTGGGGGGGTGGGGGATTTTTTCTTTTTTTGTTTTTGTTGTTGTTGTGTCTTTTGGTTTGTTTTTGTGTTCTTATCTTTTTAAACCTGTCAGTTTGCCTACTCATACATCGACAGTATAACGCGTACAATGGGCAATTATTTCGCACGTATACCGTCTGTATATCGATAAAGTAATGGATTTTTGTTTCTTTGCGCATAAAGTAAAGAAACTGAAGAAATTAGTAAGAAGTAATGAGCGGAAGAAGATGTAATAAACATAATGAATGGATTCTAATGATCTGCCCAATTATAGAAGGAATATAAATCATGAAGAGACTTACAGGTGGCTATTAGGGCCAGAACACAACGTGGAAAAAGGGGAGTGCTCTAGTTGCACAATACAATAGCCTGGTCATTTCACGTTACTGCGTGTTAATAAGGCAGTAATAAGGTATGTCGAAAGTCTACAATCGGTGATGAACTCTTGAAAGATGAAAAACAATAACATGAACACAAACACTACGACTAAGGAAATCGAGTAATGGATGTGGCTTTCTATTTTTATTCATGTTCTTCATGCCTTTGCTGATAGAAAATGAGAGAAAAAAAATGCAACACGATGTCAAGCCATGTGGAAAAAGCTGAAGAGACTTACAGAATAACATACTGATTAGATCAAAAGGGGGTAGTTTTGACCAGACAAAATGCAAGGTGAAACGGTTGAAATACTCACATTGACACAAAGCAAGGCACACGGAGTGAAAGTGAAACTGAAGTTTAGAAACAGACATTATGAAAATAAAGACTATATTTATATCTTCATAAAAATAGCTATAAATTTAAAATACAATTTTAGACAAATTCGCTTAAAAATGAGAAAAATAAAATTATTTATATTAATGATTATACGGAGATTACAATTTAGTTGTAACAAATTAAATTTAAGGTTTCAGGTAGGGTGAGCAAGACAAATCTATATTTTGAATTTATTTTTGTAAGCAATCTAAAATTGTTTAGTGGCAGATGAAAACGGTTCGTCACATATAATGCTGAGATTTGAAAGAAAAATAATTAAATTTTGTTTAATTCAATTAAAGTTCACTTTGCAATGATACTCAAGTTTTCCAAATGTGTAACACCATCTTCCTACTTAAAATTGCAACAAAATTGACAATAATTTGCATTATAGGAGATAATTGAACTTTTTAAAAAAAATGTGATGTAATCTCTTTTGTGATATCAGAACTCATGAATATTAATTAACTTGATGAAGTGATCTCTCCTGATGTTTTTCAGACTTAAGTATCTCAAACGATTTTGATGGCAATTTCACACTCGATTATGTTAGCTTGTCTTCTTTGATTTATTATGTTTCTTTTTAAACTTAACTGTCTCTTTAGACCAATAGCTGATAAAAGTTAGATGACCACAAAGCCAAGAAAGCACGGTGAAATAGTAGTTTTAAATGAGCGCGTCTATTATAAAGGCTGAATAGTATATTAATACAAGACCAAATGGTAGGTCTTCATGATAAAGGGTTTACTTTAAACAATAAAAAAGGTTCACCTTTTGATGTTACCATCTGCTAAAAGCAAAAAACCGTGTTTTTATCACCATCAGCGCCATTTAATTTGCACTCAAATTTGACAATAACATCGTATGCCGGAGCAAACGTTGGTTCTGAATTCAATATATTAAAGTCATATTAACACAGTCTAACACGGAAATTTTAAAGTTGAAGGTTACCAAAAATCAGTAATATTACCTACAATCCATAGAATTGGGAAAGATCCTTTCAACATTCATATATATCTATCTTTTTACGAAATATTAATTTTAATTTTCTTACAAAAATTTAACACGATGCCACACGATTTCCATTACGAACCCATTCTACAAATCAGGTCGGGTGTCTAAGAAATATAATGTAAAACTGTGTTGTTACTGACTGAATTATGCTATTGCGGATATGCGACGAGCAGAAACATGTTTCACTTTTATTTATTTCTTTTTTTTGGGGGGGTACCGTTTTGGTGACTTTTCTTTTTTCTAATTTTTATAAAATGTTGTAACAGTTGCTTTAATATGTAACAGAGAAGTAACATTGGATATGCTATGAGGGATAGGTGTATATAAGCGGAAGCTGATAAGATATTAATAATCAAAAAGATCAATTAAATTAATGCATTTCCAATTCAGCGCCTCCTCATGATTTTTCACTACCTGGATATCAACGATGGCAATGTATGTGGTCGTCAGACATTTGAGCAACCATACATAATGCTCACACGCTTGCTAGCTAGGAATCGATCTCTACCGCTGTAATTTTAAGCAGATACCTTGGACACCAGAGCCGATTTCACATTCGTCATTATTTGATATATTTCGAAATGTATTAGAAACGCTCTGAACTAACAATTGATGCTGAAAGTAGTTAAGAGGGTCCAGTCTCTGGCCATTTTAGACTAGGTCACTCTGGCTCTTTATTGGAATTTAATGTTAACAACGTCCATAGGTTTAAGATTTTGGATCCATATGGGGATCTGATACACTTAACAACGATCCAACACATATCCTTACTAACCTGATGATATAAAGTAATTAGGACGTCTATAGACTATACATTGGGACATCACGTGAGTTTTAAAATCCAACATGTCCTCCAGAATGTTAAGTCTATGAAGTTATTTGTATAATTTAACATGATGGTGTCAATAAATGCTCTTGCGGTTTGACGGAGGCAATAGAGATATCAGATGTGCACAAAAATTGTTTTAAAAAATGTGTGCATGTGCGCTTAAAAAATGTTAGAATAGCTTGTACATGCGCACTAAATGCTTTTAAGAAAAGTTAGCGAATTCGCACTGCAAAAAAGTTACCAAGTTACCAAAATAATTTTTGAACGCAAAAACAAGGAATACATTTCAACAAAAAGTACCAAAACAACAAAAACAATTGATCATATTTAAAACATCAATTTTTATTTAAAAATTTGCAACCTTAAAGTTTAAACAAATTTAAAATTACACAATTGCAACAACAACAACAACAAAATTTAGAAAAAAGTTACAAATAAAAAACTAAAAAGGCGAATACACACAAATTTAAGCAGAAATTAATTCCTTTTACTATATTAAAAAGATATTCAAGAAAGTTAGAAAAAATATATAGAATAAGAAATTTAATGCAAATAATTAAAATTAACAAATAACTTAAAAATGTGAAAATAATTTTAAAAAACAAAGCAAACTTTGCAAACACAAATTTTAAGATAAAAGAACAAGTTAAAACGTTTTCTAAACTATAATATAAAACTCTCGATGCTAGTCGTGGAGGTTTAGAATGCTGTAGCAAGATTATCCTCCATTTTGTTTTCTTGGGTCATCATTAAACATTTTTCTTGTTGTGCTCGACTGGGATGATTCTGGTCAGACGCGTTATTCTCTTAGCTAAGTGGTTAGTGAAACATTTAACTAAAGCTTTCGTTTGTTCCAGCCAATGTGCTAATACTGGTTCCTCTTTTTCTGCTTCTGGGTCACTTTGATTTTGTGTATGTGACCACTTTGGTTCTTGTTCTTTCTCGCCTATGTCCATAGCCTTGTATTCCATCAGTGGAATGTGTACTAGTCCAGGATCACTTCTCTGAGACTGTTGATTTCATGGGTATTTTCAAATTATATCAACAAGATCAGATCCAATGTGTTCTTGAGGGCTAACGTTCCACACGGGGTTGTCTTGATATTTTAGGGTGGAAACGTCCCTCGTCACTGCCTTGGCCTGTGATGAAATCAAATCCCCACAAACAATAACCTCCCCCATAGTTTTCGTTAAAAAATGCCGCGTGTACTGTTGGTACCCAATTGTTCTACTTTACACAGGGTAAATTAAGATCTCAGGTAATTCTACTGGCTAAAGGTACAATCAAAGCGTCTAGTACACATCATTTGTCCGCCCTGAATGATTTCTTACAGATGTTGAGTTTTGATCAATAGCTCGTTGGGGTTACATTGATGATGTTACCAATGAACAAACATTTAGGGCAGCTGACCCTGGAACGCATGATCTTCAATCTTGGATCAAAGTCCTGGTGCAATAGAGAAGATTTTAACTTCTACTTACTTGTCCTTGTTTCTGGTCAGAGTGTGATGCTGTTGTTTCCTACATGTGTCAAGACTCGCACTTACAATCTGGCTTCTTCGATGTTGGTTTTGTACTCCTCAGCGTTCGTCATCAAATGGAAAAGGACACTATTTTGATTCAGTCTCAGATGTACATCCACTTCATTCAACAAATACTTGTTTTGCACGCACAGGTCCAAGTGTAAACCATCCACCATTTCGAAGCTACAACCCCATGTTTTACTTTGTTTTCTCAGTCGTTAAATCCTATATTGGGAAAGTCTTCATTCTCTCTCAACTCTGTATTGTTAAACGCAATCAACCTGTCGAGATTCCACACCACACAAGCATCTAAGTGTATTTTCTTTCTTTCCTTTTCGTAAGTCTGAAGATTTTCTAGGTAAGCTCTCTAAAGATAAGTGCTGCAGCTTACCAGTTTTTTGCTCCGGTCTTAATTCACTTCGCTTAACAAAAAATGCATAAAACTGCTGACGGAAATCAACTCTAGTATTTGGAAAAGTATTATCTGTTTTGATGACTTTCAGTTTGAGGTACATGAAACTGTTATTGAAATTGATGCAGTTTTGTGGTTGCCCTTAAAAATCGAAATCGATGGGAACTGTCGTCGTATTAGACTATTTGGGTTAGAATTCTATTTAGTGAAAGTTTTACGTCGGCATCGTTGTAAGTGGAATGGCAAACAGATCCAGTTCTGTTTTGGAACATTCGAAATAATCTAGGTGCATCATCTCTATTGAGTTTTAGTCATCAAAAAATACCAAGCCTCTGACGATTCATCTACTCTTCTTTGTATACGTTTCTTCCTGCTTTGTTTTTGCTGCTGCGTGGAGGATGTAACAATTGCTTTGTCAGGAATGTGAAGTGAATTAATATGTGTTTATCAAAGTCTAAAAAGCTCTTTTCCTGTCGGGATCAACACAATTGTCAACCAGAGAGTAACGCTTGTTTGGGATTCTGGGTGTCGACTAATTCGAACACAACAGAATAATACAATTCTAGTTTTGGGGACACGTTCTCCATACCACCCCCGCTGTTGCTTTGGTTCTGTGGAGCCTGGAGTGATGACGCGGAGGAAGGTAACACGGGGTTTAAAGGCATATTCATTACTTTTTCTTCTTTTTATTGTCGATGAGTTGCGAAGCTGTAATCCCAGAATCAAAACTCGGTGGATAACCTTTCCAAACATTTTTCACTAATTTGATGCGACCTATTTCCACTTTACTTCTTCTTTAATCAAGAATGTTTTTTTGTCATTCCTTGTAACTCGGGCAAGTAAAATGTTCCTTTAAAGTTATTCGTTCATACTATCCAATTTACAGACAAGCGTGTGACATCTACGAACGTGTCCTGTCACATGAAACCATTCTGTCTTCAAGTTCGGTAGATATCCGTTATCAAAAGTGCGTTGTTTCTTTGTTTGTTTTTTTTTTCCAGTGCGAGACCAATCTCTTATTTTTAACGGTTCTACCGTTTTGGGTGTCTCAGAAGTTCCAAACAATCACCTAAACACTGACAATTCGTTTTGTGGAGTCACTTTGTTCTGGGGCACATCGGATACTAGATGGTACTATTGATTGCAATATCTGGCAAGACGTGATAACACGTCGATGTATTTGAGTATATGTTGATGTTTAAAATATTTTCACATACTTATTTGGAGGTTCTTTCGAAAACACTTTCACGACACTCGCTTTAGCATCAGAAATTTTCAGTAGTGAAAAAATGAATGTGTCCGCTCTGCAATTCATTTCAAACTGTTGATTTAGAAATTAAGTGCCTTTCTCTATTTGTTGTCACAGAGGATGTCGACCACTTTGTTTCAACAAGATTATGAAAGCTCGCGCTACCTCCAAACCTTTTTTGCAAGTGAGCGGTACCACCAAGCCTTTTGAAAAAACACTTGAATCAAACAGAACGAATTTTGGTAATCTCGACTGTACTAAGCCAACTGGGAAACATAAGCTAAATTGACTTGCCATTGACGATTTATTTTAATTGATTTCTTGTAAATTTATGTTGAATGGGTTTGTGTAACGTGTACTTGGATTCTTCTCGCAAACATTCTTGTACTTCCAAGAGACGTCCATTTCTGAGTTTCTTAATTCCCCCCCCCCCCCCATAGCCAGTAGCATGTCGAGGTTGTTTGCCAAAGTGTGTCCATATTGCTGTTCAGTAAGACAACCAATGTTCAATGCTCTTAGGTTTGTGTGTTAATTTGGATTGCGATCCTTTGCATGTCCCGACAAGCAATGGAAGTTTCAAACGATGCCTCCAGAGATGTCATGGGTTCCTTTTCCTTGACTTCCATTTTCACTTTGGTCTTCACTTCTTTCACTTTACATTCTTATATAAAGGGAGCTGACATAATCTCTTTGATCCAGGTTTTCGTTTCTTGTTGAATCAGTGAAGATGAAGGTCTCAACAGCAGTATTTCAAACTCGCCAAAGTTAAACCCATATACCACCCTGAGTAACTCTGTATGGGATAACGAAACGCAGTTTCCATTCATGTTCATATATAGTACAAAAGGTATTTTTGTGCCCACAATTATGCGCCAGTACTCCCCAACCCATGCACCCACACCCCATTAGAAAAATTGGAAACACTTTTGGACAATCATGGAATGTGAGCAACAACAAAAAAATACAGACTGAAACTATAATTAACATTACAGGAAAACGGTGGGAAAAAGAAGACAAGCTGCGATTCGTTGCAAATAATACTCTGCTTAAGTACTCGGCCCCAACATCTTCCGATCCTCTGATTGCCTCGATATCGAAGCGTTACTGCTGTAAAGTCATCGCCCAATGCATCAATATTTGTTTAAATGCGTGATGGTCTGATGGTCCGTTTCAATGACAAATTTCCTTCTGTAAAGATAATTGTGCAATTTCCATATTCCCCATGCCACTGCCAACATCTCATGTTCAATGTCAGAGTAGTTGTGATCCCGAGGCAATCATTTCCCTTACCCAGTTTCTGAGTCTTCAGTCTTCAACACAAATGATTTATTTAACTCTGGCAACTTTAAGAATGGTATACTGATCTACTTTCCCTTAAGGGTATTAAAAGCACTTTTCTGGCATTACCCAAAGAAACCTTATTGGGTTGCTCTTTTACAGTCAAGTCCGTCAACGGACTAACGATGGAGGCTCTCTACAGATATTATGTACTTCTGAGAGAGTGGCAGGTGTACGGTGAAGTGTTTTTAATTTGTAACATGCACAATGAAGATAATGTTGGCATACCTCTATTCTATTTTCATGTTCTGTGGCTGACATTTCTTAACATACTGTACTTGTGGAAATTGTACATGATCTAAGCACACAGCTTACAAAAATGGCCGCTCCTATGTGTTTGAAAATTTAGCCTGAATTAGTCCAAAGTATACTATCTTTAGCAGTTATTAAGATAGGGACAACTCATTTTGCCAAAGTAGGCAATATCAGCATCTGAACGTACAATGAATGAATTACAAAATATATAAAAAGTAAAAACAGTTATCGGCTCTTTTTTTCACACCTTACCTTTGAAGACCAGGAAGTGAAAATGACCAAGCTTAGCTAGCAGTTTTTTGATAGGTGCACATCTGAAGTAAGACCAAGCTGTATACTCTATTACCCAAATTGCACCCATCGATCATACACCAAGCTAAAGAGAATTAAATGTTCTTTTAATAATACCTAAGACATACAAAGTCTTTTTTTAAATAGCCAGGATAACCAGTGAGGAAACCCTGGGAAATTAGTTTTCTTTAAACATTTAACCCTATACAAAATACAAAACTGTTGAGCACCACCTTAAGCAAATATGAAAATTTGTGCAATTGCTTTTCTCTTTCTCATAGTATCATGTATGATTTTCTCAACAAAAAGATATGTTAACATTGATGTTATGCATGAAAATAAGCTAATTATGCCTATTTTGCTCTCGCTTACACAATATGCCTTGTGGCAGTATTGAGTGTGCAATGACCTGAATTATGTGGAAATTAGAAATCTTTGAACACAGGAGAAAGTCAACTAAAATTTAAAACTGTTGCATTAAGTGAAATAAAAATAGAGCAAAAATGTTTATTTTCATGTATTTGTTATAAAATTAGGGGGAAAAGGGTGATAAATAGATTCGATTTCTTCCATATACTATTGTTAGAAGAATTAGCAAACATTTTACCCTTTGACCTTTGACCTCTGTGAACCTGATCTGTTCCATCCCTGTTCAAACTGTAAATTATATTAGTGACATCTCAGGAATAATTGTGGCAAGTTTCGTGTTCCTGTCGTTTAGCATAACATTGGTTGCCATTCTTGAGAAAATGGGCCTGTGTGGGACTTTGCTACCAATGAATACTGTTCTGTGGATAATAATTATGAGAAATACTCAAAAGGACTATCTAGATGCTTGGGATTTAAATGTTTCAGCTATATAACCGAAAATTAAAGCATATAATAATACTACATATGTGGTCTTTATAGAGGGGCTCTACAGATATTATGAGAGAGTGACAGGTGTAAGGTGAAGTTGTTTGAATTTGCAACATAGACAATGAAGAGGATGTTGTCATACCTCTATGCTATTTTAATTTAATGTGGCTGAAATTTCTTTACATACTGTACTTGTGGAAATTGTACATGATATAAGTACATAGCTGAAAAAAATGGCCGCTCCCATGTATTCGAAAAACCAGCCTGAATTAGTCCAAAGTACACTACTTTTAGCAGTTATTAAAATAGGGAAAACTTATTTTGCCAAAGTAGGCAATATCAGCTTCTGAAAGTACAATGAATGAATTACAAAATATATAAAAATATAATTTACCTTTGAAGTACAGGAAGTTAAAATGACCAAGCGGAGCTATAAGTTTTTGATAGGTGCACATCTGAAGTAAGTCCAAGCTGTATACTCTGTAACCCAAATTGCTCCCATCAATCATACACCAAAATAAAGGAAATTAAAAGTTCCTTTAATAATACCTAAGATATACAAGGTCTTTTTAAATAGCCAGGATAACCAGTGAGGACACCCTGGAAAATTCGTTTTCTTTAAAAATCTAACTCTGTGCAAACTACGAAACTGTAGAGCGCCACGTGTAGCGGATAAATGCGGGATGCATGTCCTATAAAATCCTACGAATCCAAGAAACTATCGAAACTGTCACTTGGTTTCTGGATTTGAAACGTCCGTTTTTGCTTTAATTTTGTCCAGGACAGACTTTAACTGCCCTGACCTACTTACTACGTGGTACTCTAGACGAATTTATGTGCTGGTATCTTCTTTTACTGCGCCACCTGACTAATCTTTGATGACGGCAGTACATCCTTCCTTCAATACAGCGTTGTTTCTATCATTCACTCGTACCTCTCTACAAATCGTTTCAACTTATTTACGTGAAATATTCTCAACCTACCTCCCATATATATTCTGTAGTTCATTACGCACTTGACCCCCTTGATTTGATAGGTCCCTTTATGGCGGACCAATAACTTGTTCCTATATGTAGGGATAAGCACCAATGCTCGATTCCCTACCTCAAACTTCCTATTTCGCGTTCAGCGGTTGTAATATTTACCATACTTAGAACTAGATATCGCGAACACTTCGTGTGCCATCCGACGCGTATTCTCTAATCATTCGGGCAAGTCGATAAGGTATTGGTAGGTAGTTCTTAATTCCTCGTCTCCGACATCACCACACCATAATACCTGCAGAATCCGCATAAAACCACAAATTGCCCTACCGTATAGGAACTCGAAAGGTGAAAATCCGCAGTTTATGTGGGGTACCTCTCGATATCAGTCCCAATCTCGCGGTTTCTCGCGCACATCTGATGCAGCATTTATTTTACGTCTCGTTAAATTTCTCGACGAAGCCATTACACATGGGATGATACAGTGTTTTTCTTGACTGTTTGATTTACAACAGCCTACTTATTTCCGCAATAAGTTCCGAAGTAAATTGAGCCCTACCATTTGCGAGAACCTCCATAGGCACCCCTACCCTACTGAATATATTAACAACTGCCTCGGACACACATTCGGTGTCAATAGTTGGTAATGATATGGCCTCTGGGTATCTAATTTTGTAATCCACAACGGTGAGGATATGCCGGTTTTTCGGTTTGTAACAGGATATATGGCCAGGTATGATCAATATATGGAATGTATGAACAAATATGAACAATGTTTGGTTCATCAATACGTATGCATCATGTATGATTGATTTTCATACCTATATTGTCATGGAATTTTAAGTTCAGAATGGAATATACGAAAGTATTTATCTCATGGCATCCAATCGACGATCATGAACTAGTTCCGATTTCACAGTTCCCGTCAAGTGATAAAGGAACGGCCTCGCGTGTTCCGCTCCTCCCAGCCTCCAGTATGATCCATAGAGAACCACCTTATTCCTCGGGCCCGTTGGGCCAGAACCATTTTCCCTCACACTGAGTAAACCAGTCCCGTCATTCGAACCAACTATAATGACTGAGCCGTGTAATACATGAGACACTTTCAAGTGTAAATACGATATACATTACGCATACGCGCACATGAACTATCTTCGTTACACATTATATTCTGTCATAAGAACAATTGTACGAGATTATTATTATAACAAGCAAAACAATATCTCCGACGAGAATACTCGCACTGGATTATACAAACTCGAAAGTTCCTCATCATTTTATGCCTGATACTTATAACTGAATTCAACTTGTCTGCTCAACTATAAAATGTTTAACTTGGAATAGACTATCGTCTGTCTGATGGCATGCGTTGTTGTGACATACGTCTGAATCTCTAAAAAATGTAGTATAAATTCGGAAACATCCAATATATAAAACAATTCTATCACATAGAATGGATAGCTAGAAAGAATACATTTTCATTTTTACATACCTCTACAGCTGAAGATTGCTTCCACAAAGTGGAAAGCTCCTTGACAAGACTCATCAGTAGTATGACGATGCCGTCATATCTACGTCCAGAGAACTCGAGGTACAATGGGCTCCACACTTTCGGCGCTTTGTGCATGCATCAGTGGGTGAACATGAATCAGTATTTTTGAAATTGCCATGGTTAAAAATAAACCAGCCCCTGATAGCAATGTACACGGTAACGCAGCCCATCAACACTTTCGTTCATATATAATGCATAGGCATTTGTATACGCACAATTCAGTGACAGATACGCAAAGCAACCGTATCTTCGTACTTAGTGGGTAACAAAATAAGAAAGATTGTTATGTATATATGTATACATGACGAACGACGGGACAAAGGAAAATGTAGGCAAGGGAAAAGAAAAATAATTCCCTGTACGATTTCAGCTCCATGAGTACTAGATGCAGCGTTGAGAACGCTATAATGACATGACCGCAAATTCTACAAGAAACGCACATAATATTCACTCATCCAGCTTGCATTATCCTTGACAGGAAGGTACAAATCTGAAACAGATGAGCAAAAAAAACAGTACAGGAGTCAGCACCTATGCAAACCAATGGCAAGGCTTCACCTAATCCAATCTCACTCTTGACACCATTCCAACAGGATTAAACTGCGTGAAATTGGATCTAGCGAAAAGATTTAACAGAAGCAATTCAATTTTATGCTTATTTATAATGCCACTTGATGATAGCTGAATCTCCGACACACTAGCTCACACCATTGCTTCCATCTCTAACAAACTGCAGTAATACAACTGAAACCCCTACCCTAGTACACAAAGTTCGTTAACGGATTGAACAAAATCATATCGTTCCTCAGCGGTGACAATCAAGGCAAAGATCATCAACTCAACAAATAATCACAAATGGTAACGTTTATCAACTGGTTGCGATCAATGCATGGATTTTTATCTATATATAACGGCGCAAATACAAAACAGTTTCCCAACGTTTCGAGCTAAACAAGCTCTTCGTCAGGGGAAGAAACAACTTACATCAACATAACAAACACCAAAAACAAAAGACAAGAAAAAGTCTTGACTCCTACATGTTTAAATGACGGGGAAATAAACAAACAAAGGATAAACAATAGAAGAAATAAAAAAGACAAAATTTTAAAATGGTCTAACACGAGTAAACTACATATCTATTTTATGGTGCCATAAGTCCAACAAAGTTGTAAAAAAATAGTTCAAAGTGTATATCGTTCGTATCGCGCAGAGGACCAAAGTGTTTGGACCTACTTCAAGGCTTTGAACACAGGATTGACACCGTGCGATCAATCAATGTTATCATCAAAATGTGCAAAGGAAATTATATTTTGATAAAGTTATGCATGGAGGTAGTAAGGAAGTATGTCAAGGGCATGGTAAAGCGGGATAATGGACAGGAGTTCAAATAATAATAATAATGATAATAATAATATTAATATTACTACTACTACTACTATTATTACTACTAATAATAATAATAAGAATTATTATTATTATTATTATTATTATTATTATTATTATTATTATTATTATTAGAAATAATAAGAAGAAGAAGAAAAAGATGACGAAGAAGAAGACAACAAAGAAGAAGATTACCAATAATACATGTAAAGAGTTACGGAATATTTACTTGGGTAATTATTATCACAAAAATGCGTACGTCTGATAAACTGATGCCTGGTTGTTGTTATGATAAGATTGCAATAGTAAGGTTACTCTTTTTCATTTAGGCCGAACTCCCCATGAGTTTTCAATTGAAGCATTATTATTATTATTAGAAATAATAATAAGAAGAAGAAAAAGATGACGAAGAAGAAGACAACAAAGAAGAAGATTACCAATAATACATGTAAAGAGTTACGGAATATTTACTTGGGTAATTATTATCACAAAAATGCGTACGTCTGATAAACTGATGCCTGGCTGTTGTTATGATAAGATTGCAATAGTAAGGTTACTCTTTTTCATTTAGGCCGAACTCCCCATGAGTTTTCAATTGAAGCATCCAGTATCATTCCTTACGTGTGCGTTCTATATCGGTCCACACCAGATTAGAGTCAATTGGCAGCATCTCGAGGGACTCGACTGAATGCCCAGTCGAGTTGTAGTGGTTGGCGAGTTTCACGTTGATTTTGTTACGTTTTCTGAGATCAACGGTTTCGCCAACATATTGAGTGCCACAGATCTTGCATGTTAGAAGACAAATTACATTTTTAGTTCGGCATCCTAACTTCTGATTGACAGTGTAACTAACTCCTGTCGTCAAACTTCTGAACGATTTGGTCTCGGCCATGTTTTCAAATTGGGCATTGCTTGTCTTTGCATTAATATGTGCCTGAATCTGAGGTCTTGTTTGAAGTTACCTTGGCTTTTACCAGATGGTCCTTCAAAATTTTAGGTCTACGGTACGCAACCATAGGAACTTCTTCAAATATGCCCTTCGGATGTTGGGAGGATTCGATCACGTTCCAATGCTTCCGAATTATCTGTTGTAACTTTGGGGCGTCGGGATGGAAAGTAACCACAAGGGAGTGCGTTTGTTGGTTTTCTTGGTTTTATATTTCAGGAGGGTTTCTCTATCGAGGAATTTAGTTTTGTTAATAGCCTCCTCGATGTAGCTATTTCTGTGTCCTCTCCTTCTAAGGTTCCCCTTGAGTTGTCCGAGTCTCTCTTCAAAGGTAGCCGGATTAGAGCATATGCGCTTGGTCCGAACACACATTCCGGA
Organism: Margaritifera margaritifera; assembly: GCA_029931535.1. Taxonomy (NCBI): domain Eukaryota; kingdom Metazoa; phylum Mollusca; class Bivalvia; order Unionida; family Margaritiferidae; genus Margaritifera; species Margaritifera margaritifera. The sequence continues at coordinate 96,391 of JAQPZY010000608.1, forward strand.
AGGAAGATATTTTATTCGTGCTGGGAGTGGCTGCTGGTTGGGAGTAGATACTGGTGAGAGTCAGTTGGTTTAGAATACAGGTCAGTTTCTATGTTCCCCTCCACCCCTACAGCAGGGTAGATTTTAAAACAATTAACAAAAAGAAAGTGAAACCAAAAAAATCAAGTAAATATCAACAAGCAAATTATTTCTAGACAATTAAAGTGAAAATTCAAAAGACACTTTCAGTAATGTGAATTAAAATCCAAATAATCCAATAATCCTAAGTGTCCTAATCACAAGTCCTAAATATAGAATGTTCCGAATGAATGACTGTATCCTTGAATGTGTTGATGTTCCAATAATCTTTAATGTCGTGATGTTCCAGTAGTCTTTAATGTGCTGATGTGCCAAAATGAGGTACTCCAGAATATCTTTGAATGAGTTCACATCAATCCCAAAATCATCAATTCAAAATCCAAAATCCAAAAAGTCTATGAGCACTTTTATAATCCATTGAATATTTTAAATAATTCCGCTCTCAGAATTTGGAATGATTTTTCACAACTGGAATGGCTCTTCAAAAGACTGATGTTAAGGTCGAAACTGAAAAACTGTCCACTAAACATGGTATATATAAAGACATGTCACATGACAGAATGTTCTAGAATATTATGGTGTATGCGATTTTTGACACATAACTCTAATTCTGGTTTTATCTGCAGATAAAATCAACCTTGATCTCAAATTAAAACAACAACTTGTTTACCAAAACCGTCCTAGAAATCAAATATTAAGGACAATAGCTAAACATGTCAACATTATACTTAACATTAAGGTTTACACAAAAAATATTAAATTCAACAAATATTTATAATTTCCTAAAATATTTATAATATTATATAAACATCATACATAATATATGTGTGTGTGTGTGTGTGTGTGTGTGACTCATGTATGGATTTATCGACAGATATTATCAGTGTATCTATTTATCAACAGGTACGATCAATGTTTGGATTTTCGTATTGTTCATCAACAAGTATGAGGGTTCGTTAGATTTGTCATACATGCAATGACGATAAAGTTTTATGTAGAAAACGTATTATACATTCTATCGATATATGGTGATGTTATCTCGATGATCACGAAAAGGTTCGATCCACCGCTCCCAATGAATGGTTGAGGAATGATCTCGTGTTGTCCACCCCTCCAAGCCTGCTGAAGAATCCATCGGGACCTTCCCTATCGCGCAGTCCCGTTGGTCCAGAACCTTTGGCCCCTCACACTGAATCGTCCAGTATCGTCCGTCGAGCCAACGGCATCTTAGCCACCACCATCGACTATTGTATCCGAGTTAAACAACCCCACGGGTTCGACGGCTTCCCGTAACAGTTAAAATACAAAAACTGAGCCGTATGAAACATAAGACAAAATAAGTGCGAATACATTGATATACATTATGCATGAGTGCACATGAACCGAGAAATTGTGAGTGATTCTGGTGAAGATAGACGTAACTATACTTTTCGTTTGGAAATTTGGAAAATTCGCTCCTCGAAAAAGATCTCAATGATTACTTAAGAGTAAATTTATCAGGTAGAAAGAGGTCTAATACTTTTTGAATTGTCTGGATCTCATCGGGTCTCCAAACGGTATCTTTCGAAATCCCAGCTTGTTCCAAATGGGCTTATGTTTCTCATTGTTGTTTGGGCTGGCTTGATTCTCAAATGTTTTCCTATAATTACTTTCATTCAATTATATATGTTGTCTTTGCATGAACTCTAGCCACCACGATAGAGCGAGCTAAATACGTGCTACCGTGATCGTTGGAAATTGTCTGGAAGTAACCTTGTTGATAGAGTGAATGGAAAATAATCTTCAGGTGTTACCAAACTAATTTCTTGGTCGATCACTATTTTCTCGGACTTGGGGATGATGATAATGGTAATGCATAAGATACATTTTAAGATGAACTTAACATTAATGCAGACATCTTAGATTCAAACGTCATACTGTATCACAATTTCTATAGACGCCCTAGTGGCTTTATATCATGAAGTTAGTATGGATGTGTGTTGGATGGTCATTAAGTATGTTAGATTCACATGGATTCTCATACCGACCCACAATGTTAAAGCTATGGAAGTTATTGACATTAAACTCCCATAGAGGCCCAGTGTGACCCAGTTAAAGATGGCCGGTAAGTGGATTTCTCATAAAGGGACACTGTGATCGGAATGGGACCAAAGTGACCCTTTTATTTACTGCTGAAGAAGAGTAGAGAGTCTACTAATATTCCTTAAAAATTGGATCATAATTAACCGTTTGAATACCGACACAATTTCTTTCTTTAATAAAGTATTTGTATTATATTTTTTTTTTGGGGGGGGGAGTTGGGGGGATTGGGGGTTTCTAATAATTAACCTATGGAAAAGTGTGTATTGCCTGTCGGCTGAAGCAAAATGTAACCTTTAAGTTATTTATTTTTAAAAATCAGAGGGACTGAAACCATCGATCTTAACTTTATTTAAAATGTTCATACTTTGAACAAATGGTGACATCAAAACTAATAAATTTTCATAAAAGATGTAACGGGGTCAGTGGTATAAGCCTAGCATTTGTTATCCACATGCTTATGACCCCATACGACTTCTGTCGTACCCCTTGGTGACAAGGAACTGGAAAGCTGCGAATGGGTATACATTCAGGTATAACTATGAAATGATCAATGAAAACTAAAATGATGTCAATGAATTACGTGCCTTTCGTTTGGCGATTAAACAGTTAAAACTGAAAATTTTGTCACTTAATAAATTCACGCGGTTTTCGTTCAGGGCTAAACACGAGCTTTTATCACAAATTCTAGTGAGAAAAAACAATAGACTTTATGGTTTAGGGCGCAGAAACGCACACCTTTGCCAATTAAGAACAGGTCGCAATGATATGAAGTCAGCAATACTTACGAATTTTTTTCAGTGATATATAGGTGTATGTTTATTATTCAGAGTTATAAAAATTAAACGACTGCCCTTTAAGACTGCAAATGTGAAAGAAAAATGCTCATATAAATTAGAATTTTAAATTTTCTCTAATTACTTATTATTTCAAATACGTTATTGGCCTCCACAATATTGCCATTGATCTCCATGATATTATCATTGAAATAAATAAGAAATGAAGTATTCAGTCTACAACTGCTACATTTACAAATGCATCTTTTTACTGCATTACAAGAGATAAGCATTATAGAGAAAGGAGGCGATCGAACAGGTATGAATATGCATATTCATGCGTAGCAGACACACTTGCATTGCAAGACAAGTAGTATATACAACCTTAATATGAGGCCATACAGCCCGTACCTTTTACTTTCAACCGGTTTTCAATCAAAATATAACCATCAGTATTTTTTTTTTAAATATTCCATAAGCCACACCCTTCTATATAATCTTTATGTAAGGCCAAATTTCCAACATTAAGTCTCGGTGTGAGGCCACTTTACCTCTGGATTTTAAAACCTGGGCCACCTAACATCTGGCCTTCGTGTCAGACCACTGGTCGTTTAACTTTTACAACTCCTGTGGCTTAAATTCTGAACCACTGGCTTGGGCCACCGACCTTTAAATTAATTTTTTAGGTAATTTTAAACTAAGTATTATCTAAGGGTTTGGGTTTGTTATGTCAGGAGCATACATTTACTTGATTTTCAATTGGCGTTTTTCAATGTAATCAAATCCCTTAGGATACGTAATGAAAAACACAAACACATCAACAGCTAGTGCAGGCCATGAAAAGCATATACATAGTTAATAGACATAATTGTTTACTTACAGAATATTTGACACCAATACATATATATATGAAATGTTCTAGGCATGTTATGATAATATATGATAATAGTCTTATATATATATTTAAATATATATCGCCCGTTGTTACAAATGCATAAAATATGTTGACACGATAAATTGATCACCGTATCCCCATCTCTCTCTCTCTCTCTCTCTCTCTCTCTCGATTTTCAAACTGCCTAACATTAAGGGTAGCTCGCAGATGGCTACAGCTTGAATAGACTTTGGAGTTTCCAGGTTTAAACCTAGATACTTCATTTGGGTTTGCAGTCGTATTTTATTCAATCGAGACGTCACCCACACAATATGATTAAAAAAGCAAAATTAGTTTTATTCGGCCGGTTTGGATATACTTTGAGCAGCAGCAGGTGTGGATACACTTTGAGCTGTAGCTGTAGACCTGCACATGGTCGGCTCATGGCATATTGTCTCTTTTAATTGGCACGAAGCAGTAGTGCTGGTTGCCAGCCCCCTAAGTGACTGAGCAGCCCTTTATAGGATCACACTGCTCAGCTCCGTAGCATGAGGCAGAGGCTAGAAAATATGCCCTAAACATTGCCTGCTTCACCTTAACCCTGGTAAGCACACCGCGGCTGACGGGGATCCCATCTTAGCGGTCGAAAACCGAACAAGAAGGCCAAGCTGACACAACTCACAATCGTTGCCTGAAACGTACGCACACTAATGGACAGTACATAAGCAGATAGACCAGAGAGAACAGCAGCTCAGTTTGGTAGAGAACTGGCCAGCCTAGAATCCGGATAGCATCCTGAGTGAAATTCGCCTAGCTGAGGAAGGACAGTTCACCGAAGTAGGAGCCGGCTACACCTACTTTTGGAGTGACCCAAGTAAAGAAGATCAACATGAAGCTGGTGTTTGGTTTGCCATCAAATCACAGCTAGTTATCGTGCTCACAAATCTACGAAAGGGCGTGAATGACAGAGTTATGCAAATGAGACTCTCACTGTCTGGAAAAATACACTCAACTATCGTAAGAGCCTATGCATCATCATGACCAACCCAGATGAAATCAAGGACAAAATTTTATGAAGAGTCTCTTATTGTAGAAGTACCAAAGGCAAACAACTCATCATCCTTAGTGACTTCAACGCTCGAGGTGACACAGCTCAACCGACAATGCTTCGTGTCATTGGCAGAAATGGATTTGACAAATGCAACAACAACGGACTTCTCATACTGCGCAAATGCGCTGAACATGACCTCCTAACCACCAACACAGTATTCCGACTGCCAAACCGTAGCAAGACGTCTTGGAAGCACCCAAGCTCCAAGTAATGCCATTTCATTGACTACGTCATCGTGAGGAGAAGAAACAGGTAGGATGCCCGAGTGACGAAGGCCATGAAAAGTGCAAAATGCTGGACTGACCACAGGCTCATAGTCTCCAAGCTCAATATCCGGATTCAGCCTAGCAGACGACCACAACGCAAAAAAGAGCACAAAAAGATTAATGTCGCCAAATTTAAACAGGAGAATGTGAAACAGGCATTTGTCGAAGAACTGTACAGTCAACTGGATACAATCAATACAAACTCTGAGAATGTCGAGGGAAACTGGGCATCCTTCAGAGACTCTTTGTACTCAACTGCATCCAAAACCCACCACGCATAAACACCAAGATTTGTTTGATGAGAACGATGCTGCCATACGGAGACTGCTCAATGACAAATATAGGCTACAGAAGGCCTATTTAGAAGACAGCGCGTCATCATCTAAGAAGACAGCCTGCAGCAATATCAAGAAGACTGCCCAATGCAAACTAAGAGAGTTGCAAGACTCTAGTATGAGCAATAAGGCAGATGAGAGTCAGTCCTACGAAGATAGGAATGACATGAAGAACTTCTATGATGCTTTGAAGACAATCTATGGGCCACTGTTATATTAGGAACATCTCCAATACTGATTGATGCTCACTGACAAAAAAGGATACTTCAAAGATGGGCAGAACACTTCATCGACATTCTCAATCAACAATCATATATCACTGACGAGGTAATTGGTCGATTGCCCCAAGTGAAAATCAAAATATCACAGGCTGATCCTCCAGAGTTGACTGAAACTGTGAAAGCAATCGACCTGCTATCGAATGGCAAAGCACCTGGAGCAGATGTCTAAAACCCCTACGGCTCGCACAAACAAACCGACTGAATTCTTCCAGTCAATGTGGACTCGGGGAACTATACCCAATGAATTGAAGGATGCTTCCATCGTCCACGTGTCCAAGCGAAAAGGCAACAGACAATTCTTTGACAACCATCGTGGCATCTCCTTGCTGTCAATAGCCGCCAACATTCTTGCCAGAATTCAGCGGAATCGTCTTGTGCATCACATCAATATAGGAATCCTGCCAAAAAGTCAGGGTGGCTTCAGGAAAGAACAAGGGAAAACAGACAGGGTGTTTGCAGCTCGTCGACTCCAGGAGAAATGCCAGGAACAGAACTCCAACCTGCACACGAGATTCATCGACATGACAAAAGCCTCTGACACAGTCAGCCGTGGAGGCCTTTGGAAGATCGTGGCAGAATTTGCTTGCCCAGAGGAATTCATTGTGATGGTTCCGCAAATCCATTATGGCATGCTCGCTCGTGTTGTGGATGAGAGTGAGTCATCTGAACCATTCCCAGTCACTAATGGAGTAAAGCAAGGCTGTGTGTTGGCCCCATCCCTCTTCAGTATAATTTTCTCTGCCATGCTTACTGATGCCTTACGTGTAAGATTGCAAGGTGTACGTGTTTAAACGGCTTAGTTTAGTTTACTCCCTGTAAACCTTTACAAAATCGGCAACAGTGTAAACGAACATGCACGTGACTTTCAGTCATGCAGTAAGTCACTTGCAGTTCCAATTAAATGATATATTTCCACGTTTCCGATTAACCTGACTGTATGGTAGGAAAAGTTTTCTTAATACTTCTCTTACAATGTGTATTATTTCCAGATAGCGTCGCTAGGAATTAGCCTCAGTTGAAGAGAACTCGTTGTACCATACATTAAACATCAGGTTGGCTTACTGATAATACTGGTACAAATTTCCTTACACTGCAATATTTGCCTCTAAAAAACATGTTTGTTAACAGGACCTTGATGTGTAACATTTTATTTTAAAGAAATATCGTTTCAACTTTAAATGCCACTGCACTGTTCTGTAGTCAATGTGTATATTATGAAAGCATCGTTTGCGCATGTCCAGGACGTACATCGGGTTGCATTATCCATTGTTTCATTATGTACCTATATGTAACAGCGCGATACAATATCACAATGATCATGTGAATATTTTACCTCGCTTTTCATATAAACAGGAATTCACCAAAGACATGTCTTACAAACTAAATTAGTCATATTAAGAGGTAAAAGGCGTATAGCAAATAAACAATCTCAAGTTGAACGAGGTACGGCATACACATTGTCAATGTGTTAGATATAAATAGTTGTTAGATGAACATGAAGCCTTACTAGAAGATGCGGGAAAGGTATAGTTTGTACTCATTTCAATTAAACGGCATATTGTATACCGTGTACACGTCTAAAAATTTTGGTAAACGTTGCAGCCTTACTTCCGTGACAATGACACTGGGCTCAATCTCAGATACCGGACTGACGGTAAGTAGTTCAATCAGAGAAGACTGCAGGCAAAGACGAAGTTACAGAAAGTAACTGTTCGTGATGCCTATTTGCTGACGACTGTTCCCTGAATGTCCGATATGCTGTACTAGTAATAGACAGACTAGTAAATACACGAAATGATAATGCAACTGGCTACTGCTACTCATTAACTTAGACGGGTGGAGGGATCAGTATGAAGACTTTCTAGAAACGGATCCGAACAGTTTTTAGGGCATATCAGAATCGCCTGTTTTGGGTGTTGAAATGCAGAAGCAGCAGCACAATAGACGTGGTTGGTCTTTCATTAAGTAGAGGATATAAGGTACATAACTGTATAATTGTATAGCTGGATAATCTGTTTGCATGGGTTTGCTTGATCAATATAGGACGTGCTGCAGCCCTGAGATTTACGCTGCTCGCGCTTCTGCGCTGCATCTGCAGTTCTCCTCCGTTCAAAGTCTGTTGCTCCATTATGGATAAGAATCCGCCAGGTGGAGCGATCTTGTGTGAGATCTTCCCAAGTTTCAGGGTCGATGTTGAAGTGTTTCAAGAATGATCTGAGGGAATCTTTGAAGCGTTTCTTCTGACCACCCTGAGATTGCTTTTGCTCCTTCAGCCCGCCGTATAAGATATTCTTTGGTAGTCGCTCTTCTGTGATCCTGGTGACGTGGCCTGGGCCTGCCAGTCTCAACTGTTATTTCATCAGCAGAGTGTGGATGCCTGGATACCTGCCCGTATGAGAACCTCAGTGTCTGGGACCCTGTCCTGTCATCTTATCCTCATCATTTCCTCAGGCAGCCCATGTGAAAATGGCTCAGCTTCTTGGCATGGCGTCTGTACACGATCCAGGTTTCACAAGCATGCAGCAGGGTCGGCTACATAACGGCTTTATAGACCTTAAGTTTTGTTTGTAGACTGATGCCTCTGCGCTCCCACACATTTGCACGTAGTTTGCCAAAGGCCACACTTGCTTTGGTTTCATCGTCGATGTGGACTGCACGTAACAGTGTGGTGCCGAGACAGGTGAACGTGTAAACTGCCACGATGGTTTGGCTATTTGCTGTGACGGTAGGCTCTATGTAATGGTTTTCTGGTGCAGGCTGGTGCATCACTTATGTCTTCTTTATACGGATTGTGAGACCACAATTGTCACAAGCCTAAGAGAAATGGTCCATACTGTGTTGCATGTCAGACTCAGATTTGACATTCAGGAACATGATTTAATATTCTGAAAATACACTGTGTTATCAAGAACCCACTGGACTTTAGGGTTACGTTTCTATTAAGGACGATCCACGTAAAATATCAGTTCTTACCCCTATAGTTGCACACAAAGGAGGAACTGGTGTTTTGAGATTTTTACTCTGCAATAAAAGTAGGCGGTATCTGGTGTTCAGATGATAAATTTGGGCGTAAATTATCTCAGTATCGTGTAGAGCCAACGGTTATAATTAAAAATGCTACATTCGGAGAAAGTATACACTTCCTGAGAAAACAGAATTGAAAATAATTGAAACAAATGAACCACTTGAGGAACAAAGAGCAAATAAGAGAAGCAGAGTATATACTAGATTATATACAACAACCTTCTACATTATCTACTTTGAAGAAGAATATCCCTGAGTATTTAAACAGCAGGAAGAAATAGAATTAAGGGGTCATGCAGATGCAGCTAATGTAATTATTTCAAAAGTAAAGCATTTCAAAAAGACCTTTGATTCGATTGACAAACAGACCGCAGATATATAAAAAGAAATTACTTCAGAAATAAATCCAGCTGAAAAATTTAAATTGGAATGACTATAGGAAAATATTGAAATCACAAGGACTAACATTTGCAACAGATATGAACAATAATTTTAGAGTAGTTATGAATTACATGAATCTAAAGTTAGAGAAAGATTACCATTAATAGAAAGGTTAAAACAATTGCCATCCATACCACGCAGTTTAATTCATTTTGCCAACATGTCATATAACACTATGCAATATATGTCTCCACTGCATCACCCATATAAAAATTGGAAGTATATTTATCAAAACCGTTTAGTGGTTTGTATTAAAAATAGTAATTGTTGTGTAAAATATATTTTGTGTCGTTAAATTGATTTGCTAAATAAAACAACATGAATGAATCAAGTTACCATATGAAATGTGTAAAACTGGGTTGCAGGACAAAAGTAAGGTTCGCTGCTTAATATTTTTCAAATCTGGGTTCCATAATGTATTTAAATAATTTTTATTATAGTTTTCTAGATTATTTTCAAAGTCAATACGATTAACTTCACAACTAAATAAAAAAAACTGCGATGATGGTCACAAACTGTTTTATACTATATTCTTTGGGGTATGTGGGGTGGCCTTGTTATAAAAACTAATTTAAAGGTCGGCGGCTAAGGCTAGTGGCTCAGAACCTAGGCTACAGGAGTCGCAAAATTTAAAAAAAGACCATTTGATTGACACGAACGCCAGAGGTTAGGTGGCCCGTGTTTAAAAGGTTATGGGTCAAGTGGATTCTCGCCGGTACTTAATGGTTTTCACGCAGTAGTAAGAAAAAGTAGCCTCACATAAAGGTTTTGCAAAAGAAGGTGGCCTAGGAGTTCTTCAAGAATAAATGATGGTGGATGGTCACATGTTATTTGAAAACCGGTTTAAAGTGGAAGTAATATGGTTAACTGGTTTATATTGGATAGTACGAGTTAAGTGGCCACATACTAAGGTTTTGATATAAATTAACTCTACCCTCTCTATCACATACACAGTCAATCTGGATTTCCATTACATAAATCAGGGTATACATGTATTATTATTGCAAGTTACAAATATATACCAAACAGAGACGAAATTTGTATTTTTTAAGAACAATAGTATAAATATGCAAATGAGACATCACAATATATAATATATTATGATTGGAAAGAATAAAGCGATTTGACATTGTGCATTCAAATACAGAACATTTTAAGATTTAACGTACACTAAATAAATGTGTTTACTAATTCATTGCTGATTTTATTGGTTCCCATCTGTTTCTTTTTTCTTCTGCCTTTCCCAAGGAAAACGAATATCTGTAGAAATAATTTTCAATATATTGGTATAAATTAGCGTTGTTTAAATGCAAGTTGGGAAAGTTGGAATATACTTTCTTACTAGACGAGACTCTAAATATTTATTAATCAGTAACAACCACAAATCTATGATATCATATTCTGCAGGTCTTCTTAAACCTTAAATGATAATATTAGCAGTTAAGTCGACTAGCATTCCACAACATTTAACTAAGTGTTAAAAAAGTACTACTGGTTTTGCAAGAGGACATTAAAAGTACATCCATAAAGGTTTCTAGCTGCTTATCACAGACTGCACAAAGGCATGTTGTTGGAAGTTTCATTTCAAACAACCTGCTATTTGTAAAGACTAATTGATGAATGACTTTGAATCGAAAACTTTGAAGCCCTGTACGATTTTTAACTTTGAAAAGTAGTAAATTGATAAACTTTGAGTCATGATAATATTCCAATTATTCTGTACTTTCAAAGGCAATTGTCTTTCAAGAAGGTTTTGATACTTGCTCATATTTTCTTAGTATTTGATAATATTTCTTTAATGAGGCTTCAAGTTTGCGTTTATTCCTTATAATATTCCTTCACTTTCGTGGTATAACATTAAGCATTCCATATCGTTCAATAATAAATATATTGATATCATATTTTTTTAAATTCTTCGTAAGTGAGAAAGTTACCATGTGCATTGACTATATCATTAACGACGAAAATACATTTTTCGCATCTTGTTTAAAAATAATTGTTCTACCATTCATTTTAATATACTTGTTGTACTACAATGGCATGGATAAGATATCTTCAGGGATGTGGTGGGAAATCATTCAGTTCTGACCATATAAGAAAAACATTTAAACATTTTCCTAAAACATTATAAATCCATGTGATATTTTTGGGAGGTTTTGTTTCTTCAGAACAGGGATTGTGTTGCCTCAAAATTTGCCAAATGATAATAAGAGGTTTCCGGGGAGTATGATTAAGAAGATCAATCATCTTCTTTTTTTTTTTTTTTTTTTTTTTGATCAATGAGATATTGAACGTTTGACAGAAAGATTGAATATGGAGCATTTTTAACCTATCAACTTAATAATAACTTACAAGAATGCATCACTTTACTGTTTCAATCTTTCCACTCCAAAGTAACTTAAAAAGAACATTCCGAAATTTTAAAGTCAGTTATTTTCTTCATGGTCAGGTAATATTGCGATGCAATAGACAAGTGTGAGCAATGCTAAAGATGGTATCACTGTAATTGTACCTACTTGAGAGAGATTTCTAAATTACCAAGATGCTACTAATTTTCTAATAGCTTAAAACTTTTATATATAATTGATCACAGTAATATTATGCGCACTAAGATTTAATGTAATTCAAAGAAATGTTTTTTAAACAGCCCTCGTGGTTCCAGATAATAATCTTTGGTGTTTTTTTCACTCTTCACAACAAATTTTTTTTGCGCCGATTCTTATTACTTATTTGATGCTGTTCTTTATTTCTAAGTTTATTTTTAGCTAAGAGCAGCAGTTGAAGATTTCTACTACATCTAAAGGAGTAAAAAGATATATATCACCATCAGCCAGTTTAAGGGTAGAATCATCTGCATATACTAAAACCATTCCATTTATATGTGGATTAATATTTATAGCAGCACTTAATAATAACTACATATGACCATCATATAGAATAAGGGTAGAACAGTCTGCATAATGACATATAAAATAATCAGATTTATTAAAATCCATTACACATATAGGTGGGTTATTCGTTATGTCAGCATTTAATAATTCTACAGCTATAATAAATAAGTATGGTATGGGGAGTTCACCTTAGCTGACTTATGACTCAGTGTGAACGGTTTCCGTTATTTAGCACACAACTTGATATGTCACGATAGATGGTTTTGAACCATCTAATAATAGATAGACCAAATGCAATACATTTTAAAGACTCTGCAATATAAGAAAATTTAACGAAGCAAAAGCTTTTCCAGATTATGATCAACATTGCTGGAATATCTTCCTTTTCTGTTTTGTTTTTGGGGATTTTTTTTTCTCCATAATAGCATAAATCAGACGTATACAACCGCCAATATATCCACCTTTTATAAAACATAATTCAATTTTGTTAATTATCTTTGGTGATAGTTTTATCATTTAACTTGCAATAGTTGATACATATTTCTGAGATCAACATTCAAAAAGTAACCAGTTTTCTAAGTAGGATTTGTATTTTCCGCTTTTTGGAATACACGGCATGGCTCTTGTTTTTGTGCAACAGATTAAACATTATTTGCATATGCATAATTCAGAGTTCTTACTATAAAAGGCCCAAAATGAATTGTATAATTCTTTTTAAAACCATATAAACCAGGCGATTTTCTATTTTTCATATTTCACAATGCAGAAAGACAGTCTTGTATCGGAAGTAGAGATGCAAGTAAGTCCCTGTCATCTGTAGATAATTAATTTACAAATGGATTAAAATAGTCAAAGAACATATCACTCTAACTATCGTTAATTACAGGATTTCTATATGAATACAAATATCCATAGAAAGAATTTTGTTCTTGGAGAATGGTGTTCAAAGCAATTACATCTAATCCGAAAATTATTTTATGTAGAATTGTTGTTGTTGTTTTGTTTTGTTTTGTTTTTTTGTTTTTTTTTCTGTAATGTTGTGTTTTTTTAGTTACAAAAACAACATAATGCTAGTTATACCTTTACTTTCCATCTAGCCTTTTCCCCAGTGCAATACAATTTTTTCTTGTATTCTTTAAATTTGTTTCTAAGATTGTAATTTCAACATAGCTATCATCCAATTGGTCACTCACATATAAGTACTTACGTTTTTGCATCTATCTCCTTTTCCTGTTCATCTCCCTGTTTGTTCTTAAAAGATAAATAATATATTGTTTTTCTGCGTATCACAATTTGAAAGTTTCCCCAAATAACTGATTATCAATAGCAAAATGCAAGTGTCAAATATTTTTGATATTCATCCAGTTAATATTAATCAGTTGTATCAGCGATAAGGCGTGTTACAGTATCAACATATTCCAGATTATTCAAGATTATTATTGATGTTCCATATCCATCATCCCCTTTTTGGTCACTGAATTTTAAACAATAAAAAGATTGGATAGTGATCCGACCTGCAATTAAGATCAGCATCAGAGATCTCTGTGAATTTTTGAAAGGGGATACCCCAAAAGGTCTAGCTTAGTTTATTTATTGAACGGATACCACCACCATCACATCCCCCCCCCTCAGGTATCACCGCATTAATACATTAATTGAGCTAATCAGCTGTTATTGTATCTTATTGTAGTCCAGAAGAAAAGCATTATTATGTTTTATCTAGGTTCTTTTTTCTTTATAAATATATATATATATATATACATATATATATATATATATATATATATATAATTGCAAAATTGCAAAATAGTGACGAATGTTACATAAATAACTAAAACCTAAGCAGAAAATAATATGTTTATACAGCTCAGCTTATTTGGTTTTTATGTAGGATGACAAGGAATGCCGGTGTGATTTACCCGGTTCCGGATTAGTTACATGCACTAAATTAAAACAGTTATTTCTTTCAAATGCAACTTTTCCGGACAATGCAACATAGCCTTTGTCGTATTGTCTTCTTAAGCGAGACACATTACTTTCATTGCCCAGCGAAAACTAACTAAAGTCACTAGAAAAACACCATAAAGCGGGCAGACCCCAACCAATCAAGAAATGTTCTTGTGGATCTCTGATGCAAATCAGTAACTTTTATTGCATATTTGTTACTTTAATTTGTTTCCTCACCCTGGAATACTGCTATAGTGTGAATAAGACACATGCAGGTTGTTCACTTGCGCCAGTTTGATTGAACCATGGTAATTCTTTCAGGCACTATCACCATAAGTAGAGTAATACTTAGTCTTTCTTGACCATTTTCTATAGAAAATAGTTTGATTTGTCTATTCAAGATGTTAAATATATAACAACTATAATAGGGCATAAATGATGGCACATGTTCCAGTCCATTTTGAGGAATATACTATTTTTGGGGATACTAATGCATCAAATTCTATAATCTACCATTCCCAACAATTTAAATATCTGATAATAGAAAACGAGCATAAAATGTGCGTATGACATTTTTGTATTCCAAAATGTTAATGCCGATGTTAAAGCATTTAATATCTATGCAATTTTCAGTATCTGAAAATAGCCAATGGATTTCAAAACGTCTTATATAAAACTTTATGTGCAAACAAGTGATATGCTTTCTTCAGATCAATTTATTGAGAGAAAAGAAGCACTACTTTAAACTTTTGAGCGGCATGGTACTTCCAAAAGTATAGCCTAGGTGGAGATTTTGGACAAACAATAGTGATATATTTTTCATTCAATTTAAATAGCTATATGTATACCATATTGAGCAAAATTTGTCTTAAAACTGAAACAATGATATCTTCGTAGAAATGTCTAAATGTGTTCTACCTAACTCAACGATGTATCTGAACCTTAAGTTTGATGAGTAAAGCAAGTCTTTTTGTTTGGACCTTACATTTGTCACCAGTTGCATTATATGACACTCCAACTAGGCTGCTGTCTTGTACAATTATATATATATATATATATATATATATATATATATATATATATATATATATATTACACTGGAGAAAAGCACACTGAAAAAATGCAACCAAACTTTGTACGTATGTCTCAGAGTTGCTACATATACATAAAAATAAAAATTATTAAACAGGTGCAAGTTTTGCCATCTTGTCAAGGTATCAATACGCCAAATAAGGCAAATCAGTTTTGATTGCATCCTATTGCAGTCTCTAAGAAAATCATTAATATGTTGTCGATTTTTTTTTTTTGTTACTAACAGTGAAGAATGTTAATTGCGTTCTGTTTTAAAAATTAAAAAGTTAAACATAAACATAAAATAAGATATTTATTGAACACAGCCTCTGGGCTTTCCGTAGGATGACAGAGCAAACGTGTAATTCGGCTGATCCCATAAAGGTCACATGCGACAAAAATGCCAGTTACTTCCGGACCCTAGCAAAATTTAGATTGCTTTGGTGCATCTGAACGTATAAGCAATGCACGGAAGTGTATACAAATGTCGACAAATGAAGCAAATATCTAACAAACCTAATCAGCATGAAGGGGAGAATCCGTTATTTTGATAATTAAGCATTTAAAAAGCATTCATAGCTACTTTGTATACATGTAAAAGAATTAAGTAAATAAATTAGCTATTATGACCACATATGAAGATCCTATGCTGAATAAATATACTTTTTTTATGAAAGATGGCAAACACTAGACTTAAACCAGATTTATTTTATACAAATGCAACCTACTATATTCATCAATATGTTATGTGTTTGCAAAGCTTTGAATTTATATAAAATTTCGTTTTTTCTAATTTGTTTGTATTTTACATGTCTACATTGTAGATTTTTTTGCTGGCACATAACTTATGCATGTTTCTTTCTAGTGTCAAAATTTAAGAGTTTGTTTCGCCTTCCAGGTGGGGATTGTGAAATGCAAAATGGCAGTTGCATTTGACAAGGTGGCATGTTTACGCATGCCGTCATGAGTAATATTTGTGTTAAACAGCTCAGTGGCATGCCTACTATGATTTCAATGCAAAGTAATTCTACATATCTGTGTATGTTTTAGATTTCACTACAGTAACCACAAGGACTTTGGTGGATGATATAATTAACAATGCTAAAAGTGGATTAACCCCAGATTTTAGCTACACAGTATTATGAACATGGACATTCGCGTCTTATAGAATATCATTTGCATCCCGCTGATATATACTGAATTTATTTAATATTTCATGTTTATTGTGATGCAAATTGCCCTTAAAGCATTTACGACTATGTGTTTCATTATAAGTCATCAGCAGAGTGTAGGGTTTCTCGCAAATCAGTAAATATGGAGGTATGCGACTCACAAATCAGTAGACATCTGAGGTATAGTTTAACTTTTTTTTCTGTTTGTTTTTAATTTTTTTATTTCCTGGCTCTTAATGGCCTGTTTGATAAATGGGTCACTGTGAATCCTGTGAAAACTTGCTTTTATGCGAGGTGGTATATATGACTCTATGTCCTTCTACGAACACGTAGTAACAATTACCTTTTCCTTAATTTGGACAATACTCTAGTCGACAAGTACTTATCCCCCATCTCCTTCCACGCCACGATTTCCTATTCTTGTTTGATTTCTTCACCATAAGGACAGATTCATCCAACATCATAGCTATTCTCTCATTCTTTGAATGGGATTTATAAAGGTTGGAAAGCTTTGGAGAAATAAAGAAGTGATGTCGACTCTGGTTTAATTTTATGACAAGTTCTGCTTGTCCTTGAAAGTTAGAAACCAAACTTTTTACACTTCTTTTTTAGATGTTCATATAAAGAAAGTTATAGTGAAAGACAAACACACGACAAAATTAAATTCAATTTATCATATCCTACGGGTAACAGTATTATTGTAACAGATATTAGAATTGTATATACAGCCAAACAAACTTATCTAATGTAACAGGTATCACGCAATGGTATTTGGGGTTTTTTTTCCTGAGTGATGCAGTGTTAAATTACAATGTAATTAAACAACCTGCTGTAACACTACTATTACATTTTGTGGAGTTATTACATTGAGGATGTGTTTATGAGACCAGACTTTAAACATGTTTGTTGTTTCAGATGTGAAGATGGCTCCTTGGCGAAGATAATCCCAGACAATCTGCAGATAACATATCTTTTGTAACACAAATTGCAACGAAAGCGAGACATATTGTTAAAAAAACATAAATTGGTGTCGTTGTTTTTTTTTCTTTAGAACCATTTACTCCAGAGAGGTCCCTTAAAATATCAGGTTTAAAAGTTTCAGACCCCAGGAGACAGCTAGCAATTAATTTACCCATCTCGGACTTCTTCTGCAATACCATTTATGGTCACCCGTTAAAGTGCGGCATCATAGTGTCCCAGTCAACTAAAGCATTCGGTAAATATGCTTGCAATCAACATAAATTAATAGACAAAAACATGAACAATACATGAGAGACAGACTTTGGACACGAAGCCATAACCGAAGACCCACCTGAGTTACTTCTACAACATAATGTAATTTTATGTAATGTATTGGAATGTATGTAATGTAATGATATGTGAATCATATTGTTAGATATATAAATATGTATATATATATATATATATATATATATATATATATATATATATATATATATATATATATATATTGCAACATTTGCGAGCAAGTTCAAGCATAATGCGATCTTAGCTCCAAACCATGAGTAAGTGCACAGCAAGAAATCATTGTTTCACACATAAATCGCAGAAATTATAATATATGATCAATTTACGTTCCATCTTAGCAGTAAAAGCAGAACCCGTGTAGAGACGCAGCTTTACAGCCAATGTGCAAGTAACCGATTCCATGTAACCGAAGGGAAATGCATTTGATTACGGATCAAAAGATATAGGGTCCGAAACTCAGCAGACATCAGAGTCGTATTTTTACGTAAAAGAGATTCCAAGCTCTGCAAAGGAAAATTAATAGAGGAATAACTCGTTTACATGCACCTAAATGGCATTACTGTACAAATCAATGTACATAATCAATATAATTTTAGACAGCATTGCAGTTTTTCTATTGACACCATAGCAACATTCTGCACAATAACACTGTGAAAGAAGGAAATTCTTTCATCTGTAGAATGCAGAAGGAAATACATTACATAGATTGTTTGCATATTGCGAAAAGGATTACTGATTTTCCAATACACAGCTTTCAGTCCCTTTTATGTACAATAAAACTTTAATTCTGCCTACATTCGAACCTTAGACCTTTCGACCTACGCGTTACCCCGATGGCCACACGGCCTCAGTTACCAAGACGGTGACTGTAAAAATAACTTATGAAGTTTTACCTCTACACTGTGGAATATTCTAATTTTGGAAACATATTTCTCGGTCAGGCTGCACTGATATCGGCTCTCCTATTACTCCTCCTCTTAATATTATAACTATGATAAACATTGATAAGAACAAAAATCGTGAATTTTATGCCACAGTCCTGTCATGTTAAAATATTATGATTTATATCGTTTGTTTAATAATGGTCAATTGTACTGCATTCAAGGCTATGTCTATCCTTTGTATGTCTCTTTGTCCACATCTTGTCTTATCGCGTTTCTGAATCTAAGAGAAAAATTGTACTTAACATAAAGACCAATAAAATAAAATAATTGCTTTCTTATTTAAGCCTCTTGTATGACAACTATTACATATTTACTTCCAATCCTATATTTATTTCAAACATTTAGACCTACTGTTTTGTAAATTGAGCAAACTGATTTCAAAACCACTCATTGTGTATTTAATCTTTCACATCACAGGTAATTCCTATGGAGGAAATTCGGAATGTTATCAGAACACAGTTATTAAGAACTATAAAAGTTGGAGAGATGTCCATGACGATGACGAAGTTCCACCTTACAGAGCAACCCCTGATGACTGGAAACCGATGATAGATTGTGGTATGTTTGCTAAAAATATCATTATGTCACAGCACTTCAGCGCTCAAAAGTAGCATTATAAGCTATACATATCTGAAACGAATGTAATGGTAGATTTAAGGTTTTAAAAAAAGAATATACAAATCTTCCAGATCAAAATAACATTAATATCGCAGTTTCCTGGATTACTAATATACATAAAATAAAATTCCCAGTATATTTTACAATTTATTGTAATCTGGTTTCTTCACCATTCCAGACATTTAGTTTAGTATTTGTCCCAATAATGCTTTGCCAATTCCAAATGTTTTTGCCTGTAGATTGAACCATTTTAACAACAAATGTTGATCAGTGAACCTCCTGTTTATTTATCAATTTGTTTACAGCACTAACGAGTAGACTACATATTGCGGCCTAACTACTATATATGACAGTTCATTCTCTCAAAATAATTCCTGTGGAAAAGTTATATTGTAATGTGTCCATTACACTAATGTTGATGATATATAACGAATATATATATATATATATATATATATATATATATATATATATATATAGAGAGAGAGAGAGAGAGAGAGAGAGAGAGAGAGAGAGAGAGAGAGAGAGAGAGAAAGAGAGTGAGAGAGAATAACTTCTACATACCTTGATTTCTGTAGTTGTAATCCAGATGGACTGTGTACTTAGATGAGAATTAAGTACTTGGTGGACATCCGGGTATGTCGCTACTCACGAATGCCTATACTACCGACTTTGTAGCATCATTTTTTGGTGATGTGTGCATGGTGGAGATGGTATAGGGGTTGGTGCTTACAGGCAAAGCGATGGGTGCCGTAACCCGCGGATCCGGGTTCGAAGCTCTGTAGAGTGCAAAGTAAAATTATTCAACCTGTATGATAATATTATTTAATTGTATATATATATATATATATATATATATATATATATATATATATATATATATATAAAGAGAGAGAGAGAGAGAGAGAGAGAAAACTAATTTTGAAAGCTTAAAATCACTCGTACCCGCAAGAAGGAAACAATTTTGATTGAAAATAATTGATATAAAGTTTTCAAATATGTATTCTTTACCTCAACAGTGTACCAGGTTAATCACACTTTTTATTTATTTAAACAGTAAAATCAAATTTTGATTCCCTCTAATGTAGGAACCACGCGTTCCACACGAAGTCAGGAGAGTCCAGACTATGTTAGTTTCATAGTAGGACAAGATGGCTGTTGTGAGGACAATTATCCTATATACTGCAACGGTTACCTTAAACCAGACACAGAATACAGGTACATAATATTATTCTTTTCTTGTTTTGCTTTATTTATTTTTTGTTTTGTTTCTTTTTTGTTTGTTTGTTTTGTTTGTTTTTTTTTGTTTGCTGGTTTTTTGTGGTTTTTTGTGGGGGAGGGGGTTGTTGTTGTTGTTTTGTTTTTGTAGGGGGGGGGTCTTATTTTTAACAATCAAATCGGCCATATTACAATCCGTCATTATTCAAATGTTATTCTCCTTGTCATAAGTTTGAGTATTATTTGATTAATTTGTCTCTATAAAAGATATGAGAGGTTCTTTACCCATATAAGCATCTTTGGTGAAAGCTTAACTGTGTAGTATTATTCATAGCTGATAATGTTTAAACTGATCAATTTCATACACAATAAATAAATTGAAAGCTAACCTGGAGCTTTCGTCCTTGTACTAAGGACTTCATCAGCAGAATGATTAATTCTCTACTGATTGTTAACATCACCCGAGGGAAATAGTGAGCGATGTTAACAAATTGTCCCAGATATGCGGCAGATTGTAACGGCCCACGTCCCTGCTAACATGAACGCCGATGAACTCAGAGCCGAGGTTGTTGGTATCTTGAAAAAGAAGGGTAATCGGACCAAACCTAACATTAGTAAGTATGAAAGAAAAGACTTGACCCATCTTCAAAGAGACTACCAAATACAAGAAAGAACTGTCGGATTACATCAGAGATTTACGTGAGAAAGAGAAGGTAATTGATTGGTCACTTAGTAGACTATTATATCCTCCGAAGTTTTATGGTTTACCAAATATCCATAAAGAGAATATGACATTGCCATTGCGGCCAATAGTCAGTAGTATGGGCTTTACTACCTACAACTGTGCAAAATATTTGGCCAAAATGTTATCACCATTAGTTGGAAATACTGAACATCATATTATGAATTCAAAATACTTTGCTAGCCTGATTAAGGATAAGAATGTGGCGGAGGATGAAGTGTTGGTTTCATACAATGTGAGTGCCTTATTTACTAGTGTACTGGTTGATAAGGCTTTGTCAGTTATTAATGACAGATTATCATCTGACATTACCCTTACAAAGAGAACACCACTTTCACCACAACAATTAACAAGTCTGTTGGAGTTGTGCTTGAAGTGCACATACTTTGTGTATGATGGAACTTTTTACCTTCAAATACACGGTGCTGCGATGGTGTCGCCAGTTTCCCCTATAGTGAGGAATTTATATATGGAACATTTTGAGTTGTTAGCGCTCACCACTGCTCCACATCCCCCGGGTTGGTGGTATAGATATGTGGATGACACACACACTAAGCAGAAGGTAGAATATGTAACTGAGTTCACAGATCACATTAATAGCATTGATCCAGATATTACATTCACCATAGAAAAGGAAAAAATAGCGGATTAGCATTATTGGACACGAATACGGTCAGAAACATCGACGGCACCTTGCTAATTACGGTTTATCGTAAACCTACGCGTACAGACCAGTACCTTGATTTTGACTCGCACCATCCATTAGATCATAAACTTGCGGTTGTCAGAACATTACATCATAAAGCCAAAGTCGTTACATCAGACCGCACAGATTTAAAGCAAGAACTCGATTATGTCAATGCTGCCGTCAAGAGGTGTCATTATCCGTATTGGGCGATTAAGAAGGTTACCAACAGGAGGAACGCTACTCAAAGTAACAGTACCGGGAAGAGTCGACCAATATCTAAAAGAAGTGACTCCAAAGGTAGCATTATCCTACCTTATGTGAAAGGTAGCATTATCCTACCTTATGTGAAGGGGACTTCCGAATGAAACCGAACATGTTGGAATTCCTGTGTGTTCCAATATGAAATGCTTGACTAGAGTGGACAGGGTTTGTACTAAAGGCAGAAAATCATTTTATTCCCTTGTAGGGGTTGGCACAAATGAAGCTAGATCCAATCCTCTTACCTACGTCAGCTTGTACCAAAAACTTGTGATACCATCAGCCCTTTATGGTTGTGAAGTTTGGTCGAATATCAGACTCAAAGACTTGAGAAAGCTCTATGTATTTCAGCATCATTGTACCAAAATTCTGCAAGGCTTTCCTCAAAACACGCAGTCAGGAACGAGCGAAAGTTTACTGGGGATAAAGAGAATTATATCAGAAATTGATAAAAGGAAACTGAACTTTCTTTAAAATTATGTCATCTTCCAGAAAATGTAACAACTAAAAGAATATTTTTATTCAGACTATATCTATATCTTTCTAGAAAAGATGTTACAGAACAATAAGGCTTTATTCTAGATATATGTAGCATTTTGCAGAAATATAATATTTATGAATTTATTGAAATTTTTGTCAGAGACAAAATATTTCCTGGAAAAGTACAGTGGAAACAAATTATAAAACATGCTACTCATAAATATGAAAACGAGCGCTTTACAAACTTGTGCCATACAGACATTTCCTACAAAAGATTCAAAAATGTTCATACTTCTACAAAACCCTCAGTTTTATGGCAAACTCCAAAAACAACAAGAGAGTTACAGTTAATTACATCCCTTGCAAATGTTCTGATAACTGTTCCAAATAATACTATGCAAGTTTGTAAACACTGCAGTTACTCTTACACAGATGTCATAATCCATGCATTTATTTCCTGTCAGAGCACTGTGCGACAACGTGACATATTTTGGACACATATTATAAATAACTTTGACATTCGTCTTGACGTGTATCTTCATAATATATCAGATGAAGAATTTATTCAACATCTACTGGCTAGAGAATTTCCCAACGATATCGGCTTAGATGAGCCTGAAATACTGAGAAATTTTATAATGTCTGCCTCAGTGTTCTCTGCAACTGTAATTCATGGATTCTTTTCATGGTAATAAGATCGATTTTCAGATTATCACGATTTGGAATTATGTGATCGTAGAAATCTTGATAATCATGTCTTCATGCATGCTTTTATATATATATATATATATATATATATATATATATATATATATATATATATATATATATATATATATATATATATTACATATACAATATTATTTTCTGTAAAATAATGATGATGTGTACAATAATTAAGTATTGGAGGATTGCGCAAGAGTGCACAATACTTTTAATAAGTGTAGTGTCCTCATATAAAAGTCCTCATAGATAAAACTCATAGATTTCTCTCATGTACATCTCTGCTAATTGTATATAACTAATTCAATTAATTTCAATATTGTTTTCTTTTTCCTTTGACTGCATCCTTATCTCTGAAAAGAGGAAATACAGATTGATGAGTAGAGAATAAATCATTCTGCTGATGAAGTCCTTAGTACAAGGACGAAAGCTTCAGGTTAACTTTCAATTTGTTTATTGTGTATGAAATTGAACAGTTTAAACATTGTCAACATAAAAACATCATTTTATACTCCCCACCCTCCTATTTTAACACAGTTTTAACAGGGAATGAAATTCTTTGGCCAAGTAACCAGAAAACTAAACTCCTCGTTTTGCAAGGAAGCTTTCGTATACCTTAAGTGTATATAGGTATCAATTTATAAGTTCAGGTATATGACATACATTTTAAATATAAATCCAGTGGGTTTGTGCATATGGCTCAGTATTAAATTCCACTTTCCAAGCAAGCGACTTCTCGTGCACCGTGAGTGGTCACCTTCAATCTTGTCTCATTCATTTATGGAAATAAATAAGCGAAAGGCTAAGTGGTTTAGGGCGCTGGTGCACAAAAGCTAGGCGATAGGTGTCATTACTCACAGCTTTGGGCTTGATTCCCGTTAGGAACGAACTTTGACCTGATATATATATGGGTGCCGCGGATCCGGGTTTTAATCTCAGTAGAGTGCGAAATAAAAAATTCTCTAATTTGTATGATAACATTATTTATTCGTATTTTACAATTCTGTTAATGTTATCAGGCATTCTCCTGTAGCATCCAGGAATAGCACGAGAGAGAGAGAGAGAGAGAGAGAGAGAGAGAGAGAGAGAGAAAAAAAATATGGATATGCACAGTGCAGCAAGTCAGAGCTATTTGCTCTGGTCTCGCCTCCGAGGCAGGTAATCAATATTTTACTTCGATCATGTGATATCGTGAACCGGTATCACGTCTTGGCGGTAATTTGTTTATCTCGTTGGATTTTGATATGCTTACCGATGCCGTATGGTGAGTATCAATGTGAAATGTGATACATATGAGAGTTACACAATTCACAAGTTCATGTCACTGCGTGCGCTTTGTTCTTTCATTTATGTGTTTGTCGTGGAGCTCGACATGAAGGCAATTGGCCTCTGCGCACCGTTTTCTGGAGATCAACTGTGCCCAATCAAAATGACGATGCATCCTCCGACGCATTGCTTTCTCTGTTTGGATCGTAGTTAGCTAACGTACTACAAGTACTGATCTTTTCCATAATTTCTCCGAAAGGGCGCTGTTGTGCTGTGCCCCAGTGTCAAACATGTGTCATGCTCAGTATGTCACGCAAGGGTTTGTCTATTTCAGCCAAATGTAGGGGACACTTACTGAGCTAATTTATTATGATAAGAATCTTATGATATATGTTATCCTTCACGGCAGTTTCAATTTTGAAATGAAATGAACTTTCTTTGGGTCTGGTCTGATACCAGATGACTCGTTCATGCTACCTACAAATTTTACTCAGGTAAGCGACAATTTGCACCTCTCTTCACTAATATGATCCCTGCATTTTGTATTCTCGTCATCTCTTTATCTGATCTCTCATCATGTTCTTTTTGGTCATAGCCAAATAGGTGGGCATCACCAATTTTGCATACTACGCCATCTAAGCAAGCAAGGGTTCCTAGCATTCTTTTCTGATAGAACTCCAGCGCTGATGAAATGCCAAACAGAAGTCATTTAAAATATAATCTACCAAACTGTGTGACGAATGTTCTAACTAACTACTATTTTAGTGCTAACATCATTTGCCGGAAAAAAAGTTTTGTCATCTATGGGTCTGCTATTGCGATGATTTCGACTGCCCCCCCCCCCTCGAAAAAAAACAAACCTTACCTCATATGCTCTCATGTTTCTTCATACTTGTTTAATGTGTCCCGTTTTGGATCATTTGTGGCATTTACACTTTTCTCTGCACATTTGTCTTTCGTATCGAATAGGGGCCGG
Organism: Margaritifera margaritifera; assembly: GCA_029931535.1. Taxonomy (NCBI): domain Eukaryota; kingdom Metazoa; phylum Mollusca; class Bivalvia; order Unionida; family Margaritiferidae; genus Margaritifera; species Margaritifera margaritifera. The sequence continues at coordinate 121,919 of JAQPZY010000608.1, forward strand.
CCACATCTACAGCAAGAAGTCTTTCTTTATTTTTCCTTCTTGTTATCGGTTGTTGTATTTAAACGGCTTCACTTTGACAAAGTTAATTATTGCTTTTACTAAGGCCAAGTCTATGTCTAGTTGAAGTTTTTCTGGTTTTTCATTTCTGACCTATTCCTACAACCAATATATCTCTCAACATTTCATGTTACAGTTCTCAACAATTACGGTATTAAATACGGTCCAGGGGCAAATACATTTCTCTACTCACCCTCTTCATGTTTTGTTTAATTGAATCTGGCAAGTTCAAATAATACGCTTCTCTCTGTAATGAAGTATTACTAAAAGTTTGATCTCAAATTTCTATATTTTTTCTGGCCTTCAGCTGACAAATTAAATGATTTTAGAATATCATCGGCTTCCGGTCCTGTAGAATAGATCAGACTGTTTATTTTGAACATCATTTGCTTTCATGTTTAGGTCTTAGGCTAACAGACATATTTCAAACCTCTAGATACATTTAGTACAGCAATCTGGTTGCGAGAGCTTGAATTTATCAGGTGTATTTATATGGAAGGTTGCTTTGGCCATTTTAAACGTTTAGACGTCTGATCTTTAGCAAAAGACTTACTTCGATAGCTCTTTGATAATCATAGCTTTTACTCTGGATTACTTAATCCAAATCTGTTGTTTTATGTTTTTTGTGATACCTCAGTTGTTTCAGCAGATTTAAGCATGGTGTATATGCAAATCTGTAATCATGTTTGTTTTTCCTTTTGTTTCTTTTCTTCCTTCATGCACATGAATAAAATTTATCTGCGCCTGACGGGCATTACTATGGACGCCTGCTCTGTAAAATCTACCCTAAGGCTAGCTAATCAGCAAGAAGCGCATGAATTTTTTGTTAAGTTAGTATAGTAGTACGGATTTAGTTATGACTACGCCAATAATACTTATAGTCAATAGTGACTACGCCAATAATACTTATAGTCAATACTGAACAAGGTCGGTGCAATTTCAAGAATATATTACAAGGAACAATATATCAGTTTTGTAAGTTTTTATTACCTGTGGATAAATGTTTTGTATATGACTCTACCAGTTAATCGGTGAATCTGATGTAGCCCCTAATAGATATATTTGCTTCACATTTGTCCTACCGACTCATATCGAACGCAGCATTTATCTCTTCCGTGCAAATTGTATTTGAGACGGCAATATTAGTATCATTACTATCATCAGGGGCTCTACAGGGTGGGGTGGGAGGAGGCGTAGCCGAAGTACTAAAAATATATATATATTTCGACCCCTGGGCAGGTTTCATCAGGCGGTGATGGTATAACGAAATAGAAACGTTTCATAATGTCTTTGTTTACTGCATGGTGTTGTTATGTATGATGTTTATATAATATTATATATATTTTAGGAAATTATAAATGTTTCTTCACTTTAATATTTGCTTAAATCTTAATGTTATCAGGAAAAACATGTTTAACTAGTGTCCTTGAATTAGGTTGTTTTGATCAATATGTTTTCTCAATTTGAAGGTCAAGGTTGAATTTTGTTTACAGTTAGAATTCCATTAATATTATTCATATTCTAGAACATTCTGTCATGTGACCAATCTTTATATATACCATGTTTGGTGGACATTTATTCAGTTTTGACATTACCATCAGTCTTGTAAAGAGCTATTACAGTTGTGAAAATTCATTCCAAATTCTAAGAGAGGAATTATTTTAAATATTCATTGGATTATAACAGTGCTCATAAACTTTTGGATTTTGGATTTTTAATTGACAATTTTGGAATTTATGTGAACTTATTCAGAGATTTTGGAATATTTCATTTTGACATCAGCACATCAAGATTACTAGTACATCAGGACTTTGGAGACCATTAGCACATCATAACATTCAAGGACACAGCCGTGAAATCGGAACATTCTATATTTAGGACTTGTGATTAGAACAATCATTCTTATTGGATTATTAGGATTTCAAAACATATTACTGTAAGTGACTTTTTGATTTTTCATTTTAATTATCTAGTAATAAATTGCTTGTTGATTTTTTACTTGATTTGTTGGTTTCAATTTCTTTCTGTTACATTTTTCTTAGACCATAGAGTCGTAACAGAAATTGGGGGCTCGTCCGGGATCTGAATTTCTTTAAAGCATATTAGAGATATTAAAGTTATTTTTGAAATTCATATTGATTTTGTCTCGGAATTTTTTTTTTGTCTTTGGCAAAGATTATAAATAGAGAAATTTTTTTGTGTGGAACCAACAAGCATTTACAATGGCATCTAATGTTCAGAATTTCATTTCAAAACCTATCCAGGAGGGGATAGAGTGCATGAGAAAGTTAATTGAAGAGTTCAATAGGTGCATCTATAGTGATGTTAAAACCTATCTTGAGGAGCAGAATGTGGAAACTTTGGAAAATGCTGCTCGTATGGCTGATGATTATTCCTTGACTCACAAAATTTCATTTGGTAATAAATCGTCCTCTCAGCAGTTTTCTGGTAAAAAACCATTTCAATCTCATTCGAGTACTTCCAAATTTCACAACAGCATAACTGTTAGGAATCAAACATCTGATAAGACTGATCAGAAATCCTTATCTCTTCCTACGTGCACTTATTGTAAAACGAAAGGGCACGTCATTTCTGATTGCTTCAAGTTGAAAAATAAGCAACAGAGAAAAGACAGAGCTTTTCCAAATGCTCTTATTTCTACGAGGTCAAGGTCACGGTCTTGTATTGAAAGCAATACATTTGTTGGGTCAAACAAACCCCAGTCTGATTCTATTTTGGAGGCTTAAGAACCATTCATGTCAGAAGGTTCTATATCACTTATTGGTGATTCTGCCAAGCCTATCCCAATTAAAATATTAAGGGACACTGGAGCTTCTCAGAGTCTTTTATTGTCAGGTACTTTGCCTTTGTCTGAGGAGTCTTCTTCAAGTAAAAGTGTTCTTGTTCAGGGAGTAGAGTGCGGCTTTGTAAATGTTCCTCTCCATTGTGTAAATTTGGCATCAGACTTAGTTTCTGGACCTGTGACTGTTGGGGCAGTGACTTCTTTACCCATAGAGGGTGTTCATTTATTACTAGGCAATGACCTAGCTGGAGATAAGGTTGTGGTTAATCCACTTGTAACTGACAAGCCTTGTTTGGATCAGAAAGTTGATCCTGTCGAAACTGAAATCCCTGATTTGTACCCTGCTTGTGCAGTTACTAGAGCTATGGCAAAAAGACCTCTTGAGATTGATGTTGATCAGGATATTATTCCTTTAGCTGACAGATGTATTGGTCAGTTTTTTTATGAGGTCACTTTTTCCTCAGGTATTGATCAATCAAATGGTATTGATCACAGTGATCCTCTTTTGGCAACTCATTCTCTTTGTTCTAATCAGGATGACAAACGACAATCTCTTGTCGTTGAACAGGAGCAAGATCCCGAGATATCTTGTTTGTTTCAGAGGGCTATTAGTGAAATTGAAGCCACACAAGTTCCAGTGTGTTACTTTGCGAAAAATGGGGTCCTTATGAGGAAATGGAGACCACCTGATGTACCCGCTGGTGACGAGTGGTCAGTGAGCTATCAAATTGTTGTTCCTAAGTCATATCGACAGGAAATTCTTAATTTAGCCCATGAAACTCCTTTGGCTGGTCATTTAGGAGTCCGTAAGACTTATCACAAGATCTTGAATCATTTTTATTGGCCGAAACTCAAAAGTGATGTTTCTAAATACTGCAGATCTTGTCACACTTGTCAAATGGTAGGAAAACCCAATCAGAAGATACCTAAGGCTCATCTGCAACCTATTCCTGCATTTGATGAACCATTTAGTAGAATAATAGTAGACTGTGTTGGTCCTTTACCTAAAACCAAGTTAGGCAACCAATACTTGTTGACCATCATGTGTGCATCTACAAGATTTCCAGAGGCAATTCCTCTGAGAAATATAAAAACTAAAACTATTGTGAAAGCTTTGGTGAAGTTTTTTACACTTGTTGGCCTTCCCAAATCTGTCCAGTCAGATCAGGGGTCAAATTTTATGTCTGGAATTTTCCAACAAGTTATGAAATGAATTAGGCATCCAACAGTTTAAATCTTCTGCCTATCACCCTGAAAGTCAAGGTGCTTTGGAAAGATTTCATCAAACTTTGAAGAATATGATTCGATCATATTGCTTTGATACAGAAAAGGATTGGGATGAGGGTGTTCATTTGTTGTTGTTTGCTGTTAGGGAATCAGTTCAAGAGTCGTTGGGTTTTAGTCCCTTTGAACTAGTTTTTGGTCATACTGTCCGTTGACCATTGAAATTATTGAAAGAGAAACTTCTTTCAAATGAAGATTCAAAGATTAATCTTCTTGATTATGTTTCTGATTTCAAATACAAGTTGTCAAAGGCCTGTGAAGTAGCAAGAACTAATCTTCACACTACCCAGTCAAAAATGAAATTAAGGTATGACAGAAATTCACAGGAAAGGAGTTTTAAACCTGATGACAAAGTTCTGGCTCTCTTTCCCATACCTCAGAATCCTCTTCAGGCTAAATTTTATGGTCCTTATACCGTTGAAAAGAAAGTAAATGACTTAAATTATATCATTAACACTCCTGGGAGACGGAAACAAAAACAACTTTGTCATATAAATATGTTAAAGGAATATTTTGACAGAGATAGCTCAGCTAATTATTCAGTTAATTTAGTTTTACCTGTCCCACACAGTGAAGATATCAACGATGGAATACAATCAGACTATAGTGACTCTGGTATAACCAATCTTCGGAATTCAGAAATATTGAACAACCTAGACCAGAAACTTTCACATCTACAACAACAGGAAAGAAATGAACTAAAACAGCTATTACATGACTATGAGCACTTGTTTCCTGATGTTCCAACACGAACAAGTAAAATTTATCATGACGTTGACATTGTAGATTCTGCGCCTGTGATACAGCATCCTTATAGGATGAATCCTCTCAAACAGAACTATCTGAAGAAAGAAATTCAGTATCTACTGGAGAATGATTTCATAGAACCAAGTAAAGTAACTGGAGTTCACCATGTATTCTTGTTCCCAAGCCAGATAATACATTCCGTATGTGTACTGACTATAGAAAAGTCAACAGTGTCACCAAAACTGATTCATTTCCAATCCCAAGAATGGACGATTGCATTGATAAAATTGGAAATGCGGAATATGTCACCAAGTTTGACCTTTTAAAAGGATTCTGGCAAATTCCACTGACGGAAAGGGCAAAAGAAATTTCAGCATTTTCAACTCCAGATGGACTTTATCAATATAACGTTATGCCGCTTGGAATGAAAAATTCGCCTGCAACGTTTCAACGCCTGATGAACATGATAACATTTGGTCTTGATAATTGTGACGCTTATATCGATGACGTCATTATCTACAACAACACCTGGGAAGATCATTTGGAAACCATTCGAAAATTCTTCGATCGACTCAGTGATGCGAATCTGACAATTAATTTGAGCAAAAGTGAGTTTTGCGATGCTTGTGTCACATTTTTAGGACATATTGTGGGACAAGGTCAAGTTAAACCTATAGAAGCTAAGGTCAAAGCTATCTCTGAATTTCAAGTTCCAATTTGTAAAAAGCAACTGATGCGATTTCTAGGTATGGCTGGATATTATCGGAAATTTTGTTCCAATTTTTCCAAAATTGCTGAACCTTTGACAAGTTTATTGAGTAAGAAAACCAAATTTCATTGGTCTGACAAGTGTCAGGAATCTTTTGACAAGTTAAAGGCCATTCTTAAGAATGCACCAGTTCTTTCAGCACCAAATTTTAGCCAATCATTTAAATTATCTGTTGATGCAAGTGATGTAGGGGTTGGTGGAGTATTGATTCAGGAAGACAAAAGTAGTGTGGATCACCCTGCGTGTTATTTTTCTAAAAAACTAAACAAGCACCAGAAAAATTATTCCACAATTGAGAAGGAATGTTTGGCTTTGATATTGGCTTTACAGCATTTTGAAGTGTATGTTACCTCAGCTCTTTCTCCAATTATTGTGTACAGTGATCACAATCCCCTTACTTTCATCAACAAAATGAAAGATAAAAATCGGAGATTGTTGAGATGGAGTTTGATATTGCAAGAATGTAACATTGACATCAAACACATCAGGGGAAAAGACAATGTGATTGCAGATGCACTCTCACGTGCCTAGAAATGTAATATTGCTTGATGTAATTAAGTCCAGTATCATAAAACATGTTCTTATGTAATTTTGGTTATTGTAGTATTAGATGTATATTCAAAAGAAAGCTTTATTATATAAATCTTTCTTTTTCTTTATGAGGGGAGGTGTTATGTATGATGTTTATATAATATTATATATATTTTAGGAAATTATAAATGTTTCTTCACTTTAATATTTGCTTAAATCTTAATGTTATCAGGAAAAACATGTTTAACTAGTGTCCTTGAAGTAGGTTGTTTTGATCAATATGTTTTCTCAATTTGAAGGTCAAGGTTGAATTTTGTTTACAGTAAGAATTCCATTAAGATGACTCATATTCTAGAACATTCTGTCATGTGACCAATCTTTATATATACCATGTTTGGTGGACATTTTTTCAGTTTTGACATTACCATCAGTCTTGTAAAGAGCTATTACAGTTGTGAAAATTCATTCCAAATGCTAAGAGAGGAATTATTTTAAATATTCATTGGATTATAACAGTGCTCATAAACTTTTGGATTTTGGATTTTTAATTGATGATTTTGGAATTTATGTGAACTTATTCAGAGATTTTGGAATACTTCATTTTGACATCAGCACATCAAGATTACTAGTACATCAGGACTTTGGAGACCATTAGCACATCATAACATTCAAGGACACAGCCGTGAATTCGGAACATTCTATATTTAGGACTTGTGATTAGAACAATCATTCTTATTGGATTATTAGGATTTCAAAACACATTACTGTAAGTGACTTTTTGATTTTTCATTTTAATTATCTAGTAATAAATTGCTTGTTGATTTTTTACTTGATTTGTTGGTTTCACTTTCTTTCTGTTACATTTTTCTTAGACCATAGAGTCGTAACAGTGTTTTCTTTTGTATTTTAATTTTGTTGTTAAGTTCTTTTACTTATGTTTATATTTACCGTTTTGATTATTCACCAGGTTTACTAAATCATACGTCCTCAAGTAAGTACTTTCCGAAAACACTAAGTTTTCTTTCGCGCGCATATACAAAATTAATTGGCCACTGCGACGAGGTTTAGTGTATCGTCTCTGTCACTGTGTACATTGAGAACCACGACACTTTTGAGTCTGGTCTGAATTATTGTCGTCCTCAAGTAAGACTTAACTCTTCAGTGAAGAGAAGGAACGCTCAGTAGTTGCATATGTGACCGGCATTACAATAATCAGTTTGACCAGTGCCGTACTGATATCGCTTTTTCATCTACTATGTTATTACACTGAATATTTGTTAACTCTACTCCAGTAGAACGTTTCTGATAAAACTAGATAAACGAACTAGTTAGAACTTATCAATGCGATTCTTTTATAAGGATAGGTTTTCGGTATTAATCCTCGATTATTATAAATAAACCTGCTATCCAGTTTTTCATCCTTGCGTCTATTAGGGATGTTACCCTTAGTTCAATCAATTGCTGACTTATTGTAATAAGAATATTTGGAGGATTAGTATGTACACAAGTCAATTGCTCGTTACAGCTGGATGGATTAGCACTTTGCAACTAAAGGCCCTGAGCAGAAACAATTATATCACAGTTAGGTTGGGCACGTGTCTCTTATTTGCAGGCGAAAGATTATCTTTAGGCAGATTAGTAAAGATTTTTGACGAAATTCTGGTAGCACCCTTTTCAATTTACATATTTGTTTACAAAAATATGGTACGGCTATTTTTCATGATACACATTTATTACCGAACATTAGGTACAACCATAATCGTACCTGCCCCAGCAACCTTGCATTTTACTACTTGAAAGAACCCTTTTTCTGTTGGACTACTGACATGTATTCTATGACTTTTTCTCGAAGTACTAGTATCTGTGAGAATAGTAATTGTTATATAAAAATATGACTATTTAACAAAATTGTAAATCTTGAGTTATCATCTCCCACTTCCAAATATCTACATATACAATGTTCAAATAGGCATTACAACCTAAATTATGTTTTTTTTACCATACGCCAATCAGTGTGTTTGAGATTTTCTCAAAGCAATATTTCGTTGTAATGGGCTACTTTTAATGATATATGGTTTTAATGTCACCTCATATTGTCAAGATGTATGTTTTCTATGAACAGAATGAAAACCTTTGTGTGTACATCTGGAGGCTGTACAGAAAGTATGTGGTCACAACCAATGAAAACAGGTAAGATTTAATATAGATGTAGGCACAACTCTCCGTATATCAAATGAACAAGAAAATGCTGTTCGTTTTTTCATTGTTTGTTTTTGTTGTTGTTGTTTTTTTTTTGTTTTTTTTTTTTTTTTTTTTTTAGCCGAAATTCATTGAAATAAAGTTTTCAAGAAGACAAATAAAAGTAGATTGATAAATCCATATATCAGTTGACAGGCATGCTGATTCATTTCAACATTTTTAAACGAATTTATCTGATAAAATCAAACATGACATGTGAATTAGTTATAACCCTCCTTACAGGTGCTAGTATTTTTAATGTAAATAATAAAATCATCGCAGGGATGTCGCATATTTTGTTTTGCCTGCCCTCTTCTCTTTTGTTTGCAGACTATGACTATACTGTCGTAATAACAGTAAGTGTGATGATCCCACTTTTAATAACTTCTACGATAGCTGTTGTCTTCGTGCTTAGACGGAAAAGAATAGCGTGAGTTTTAACTCTTCTTTGCAATTAGTTTAATATTTCAGACACCTCTGAATACCCTTATCCAAATGCTAAGTAATTTAAGTTGCAACTGTGTAGTAAATAAACTTCTAATCAAATACCCCCTCCCAAAAGAAAAATGACAATATAATTAACAAAGTTATAAAATGAGCACTGAGCTCACGATGAAATGAAATATGTATTTATCACAGAAACTAGCCATGGACTTACAGCAGCAGAAACTCGACAGCAAATGTGGTGTGCTATAACTGAAATAATTGGGGCTATTTCAATATTTGAAATTTTGATCTTAATATTAGTCTTTTTCTTGCATATAAATTTCAACGTTATTGTGAATGACCGTCAAAATGAAACAATAAAATCCCTTATATCTATAGTGCTACGTCCTGCTCTGAAACCTGCCTGTTCTTCAGCAATGATGTGTTCTGCTTGGGGTTTCAGTCTGTTGAGGATGATCTTAAGCATAACCTTGCTTGGGTGACTGATGAGACTGATTGTTTGGGAGTTCTGGCACAGCTGCAGATTCCCTTTCTTAGGAAGGGTAATGATCAAAGACTAGGTCCATGGAGTGGGCCATTCTCCTGTTTGCCAGATTTTGTTGCAGATTGTTGTGAGAACATCTATCGTGGAGGTTCCTCTTGCTTCAACAAGTTCTGCTGGTATATTGTCTACCCCAGCTGACTTCCCTTTCTTCAGTGCCTTTACTGCAGCCTCTACTTCTGCCTTGAGGATCGGGTGGTCAAACTCTGTTGGTCAGTGGGAAGTTTAATATAGCTTGGTCTCCAGAAGTCTCCTGGTTGTAAAGCTCTGAACAATATTCCGCCCATCTGTTAAGAATCTCTTTGATCTTCTGTGAGACTCTTACCAGCCTTGTCCTGGATCGTGAGAGATCTCCCCTGTTTCTCTGTTGTCACGTCTTTCACCAACTGGTATGTCTTTTTACTGTTATTCTTGTTCAGGCTTTTCTTGACTTCCTTACATTGGTCTTGAAATCAGCTTTCCTTCGTTCTCTTTAAGCTTTTCTTAATCCTGTTGTTAATCCCCCTGTAATTTTCTGCTCCTTCATGGTCTCCTCGCTTCCTCCTCAGTTTTCTCCTCACATCGCAGAGGTTTAGGATATCTGCTGTGACGCAGGGCTTCTTTATCCTACGATGCTTGCCAAGGATCTCGTTGGCTGTGCCTGTTATTGCCGTGTTTAAGGTGGTGATCAAGGAGTCTAGGTTTATTTCTTCAGCACCCAGAATTGCGAGTGGTGCAAATTTGCCCTCTATTGATGCTTCAAATGCTTGTGCCACGCTTGGATCTTTAAGGTTTTCGAGTTCAAACCTGGTCCAGACCTGTCTTGGTTTCTTTGTCTTCCTCAGACGAAGTTTGATCATCAACAAGTCATCGTCGCTTCCAATGTCCGCTCCTGAGAAGCTACGTGTTCTGGCAACGTTAACTCTAGACAATAAACTCTTCCTCGCCAAGATGTTGTCAATTTGGTTGTGATGTTTTCCGTCTAGACTGTGCCAAGTCCATCTTCTAGATAGTTTGTGGGGGCCAAGGGTGTTCGTTAGCACTATGTTATTGTAGGTGGCGAAGTCCAGGAGCTTGAGTCCTCTCTCATTGGTCTGTTCATTACAGAATGGACCACAGACTTCTCGCCAGTCTGCCTGTGCGTCTACTCCTACCATGGCATTCCAGTCTCCTTGAATAGCAAGAATATCTTTCTTGGGTGTCTGGTCAATAGCAATTTGAAGCTGGTCGTAGAATTCATCCATTTCCTCGTCATCATGGTCAGATGTTGGGGCATACATTTCTATGATGGCGATGTTGAAGGGAGATGCTCTCAAGCGGATGGTAGTCAGCCTGCTATACACGGGTCGACAACCCACGACTGCACTCACAATGTCCTTATGTACCATAAATCCGAATCCATGCTCATGTTTTTCCTCATGTCCACTGAAATAGATCCTGTGTCCTTCATCTGTTAATCTCTTTCCGAAATTCTTCCAGCGCATCTCGCAGAATCCAAGGATGTGCCATTGGTACACTCCCAACTCATGGGTTAGCTCCTCGAGTTTCCATGCTGGTCTTATTGTCCTGCATTCCACGTTCCAATGGTGATGTTATCTCTTTCACGTACTTTGATGGTAGTTACACCAATAGCATACTTATCACCTCCGTCCTGGTGTCTGGCGGATGGCGCGGTCATTGGTAACCCGGGATGCGACCGTTCCGGTACTAGAACTCTATCTATTATCATTTTGTCATCCCTGGCGTATCATGGGCAGTTGCAACCTGGTGGAGCCCATCCCTCTCCAGGCTGTAGACCACAGCCGATATCCATGTTACTGTGTGGCCGTTGAGTTCATCGTGGAACCCTTCCGCCCTGGCCGTTGACTTCAACTTGGAAGCTTTCCCCCTGTGATGTCATGTTACCACCACCCTATGTCTCCCAAGGTAGGAAGACTCGTGGAGGAGGGAGCGTCTTATCTTCCCCCGCAAGTTTCATATTGCCCACTGCCTGGAATTATCATGTGGCAAACTGTAATTATCTTCTGGTCATAGCAACCTCAAGTATTGACCTTTTTCACATACATCTAAAAATGCTGCTCACCCAATGTCGCATTTGATTAATGATAACTTGCAAATAACAATTCATTGATACAAGATGGACAGATAGAATGAAGGATTTATGAACAGATATTTTCAGATAAAATATAATTCCAAATGGTTGCCATATAAAATAGGTTAGCCACATTTGTATTATGTTGTTTTTTTGTTTTTTTGTTTTTTTTTTGGGGGGGGGGGGGGTTTGGTTGCTTATTTTTAACCTTAACTAAGCACTTTTTGCAATCAGTCAAAATATTGTTACCATCAGACATGTCCCCCACATATAAAACATATAAAATGATCATATATACCGGCCTTCTCATTAGCTGCTGGCAGCAGACTTTAAAAAAGATCTGCAGCATCAACAGGACCTCTATCATGTCTTCATTGACTTCAAGAAGGCTTTCGACAAGGTATGACATGCAGGCGTGTGGGTAACCAAACATCTGTATGATAAGGCCACTAGCGAAGGTTTCGTCAGTGGAAACATAGGAGATTGGTTCAGAACCAAGTCAGAGTCAGACAAGGATGCCTTCACTCACCAACTCTCTTCAAAATCTACGTGGAAAGGATCATATCCAATTCCTTGGAAGACCATGAGGGCAGTGTCAGTGTTGGAGGCAGAACAATCACCAACCTGCGCTTCGCTGATGATATCGATGGTTTAGCTGGAGATGAACAAGAACTGGAAACCTTAGTGAACCGTCTCAACCAAGCTACTAAGGTATGGAACGGAGGTCAGCGCTGATGAAGGTTCTAAACCTGGGGTTCTTTCCAGGATTGGGTAGACAACAACTGCACTGGCTAGGCTGAAGCCGATTTGGAAGGACAGCAACATCACGCTTAGGTCCAAGATCAAGCTTATGCGTCCCTCGTCCTGTCCATATTCCTGTATGCATGTGAAACATGAACCCTGACTGCAGAACTAGAGAGAATAATCCATGCTTTAGAGATGAGATGTTATCGAAGAATCCTGAAAATCTCATACTTAGAAAATCACATACTTAGACCACGTCTCTAATGAGGAGGTGCGCATTAGAATCCAAGGTGCAATTGGACCATATGAAGATCTGCTCACCACCGTAAAGAAACGCGAACTAAGATGGTATGGTCACGTCTCACGCTCATCTGACCTGTCAAAGACAATCCTACAGGGCACAGTGAGAGGAAAGAGAAAACGAGGCAGACAAAAGAAGAGATGGGAAGATAATATCAAAGAGTGGATAGGCATGGACTTTGCAAAGTCCCAAAGAGCAGCGGAGAACAGGGCAAAGTGGAGAGAGATTGTCGCAAAGTCATTAGTGGCGCCCTTACAACCAGCGAGGTTACAGGAGAAATGAAAATGAAAAAATGAATCTAATCCAACAGACATTACAATTTTCCAATCCATGTATGATAACTAACATCGAATTAAAAAGTTTTTGTCTTTCCATTGACTTCACACATTTATATGTCAACCAGAAATACATGTCTATTTGATCTTTCAGCGGAATTGTCGAAACACGTGTATTTGTGTGCAAACATAATTTTTGCATGGTTGAGATGAAATAGGTCATGCTTATCCAACATTCTCAATGCATGCATACTGCTATCTTTCTTCTCTAGTGGATTAAGCCCCAAATATCTATTTTATTGAAATGTCAAACGGACAGGTCAATTTGGTTGATCTATACAATTGTATTAAAACATATGAACAACTGATAAAACAATGCCTTTCATATTATTTTTATCAGCAGACTTTTTTGAAATAATGTTGATATTGATGTTTTACTCGTTTATGTCAAACAACAACATATATAAAGGCAAAATTCAAAACTTATAGTTAGTTATTTAATGAGCCAGAAGCATGACAGTTTGCTAAACTATATTTAAAATATTTATTGTTTACTTCTATGGTGTATGTCCTTATCAAATTGTTGGTAAATTATTTAGCCGAGCACAAAGTTATATATCGTATTAAAAGAGAAGACGGTTTCCTGGTATTCGAAATCAATAAGCTGTCAACGTGAATGTAATTCTTGCTTCAATTAGGCCTAAGTTACTGAGATGTGAAGTACCACGTACCATGAAAGAAAATGTGGTAAATCCCACCTCTTCAAAATATATAGAACATCTATATTATTTCAGGTGCTTTAAAGAATCTACCTCGAGAGATGAAGGGACTAATACGCATGGCAACGAATATGAAATGCTGAGACCAAAACGAAAAATACAACGGTAAAAATGTCGTTATAACTAAACAGTTAAAACGAAATGTAATATGTTAAATGATTTTTAAAGAAAGGATGGATATATTCGATTTTGCGCTGCGAATTCTATCACTTAAATTGCTTCGACGCCAATGCTGTTATTTATTTTAATGCCTTTTTTGTCATTTACTGTTACTGGTTTTATAATGGCATTTAAAATGATATTGCATTTCATGTCCTTGACAATGTAGAGAGAAAACTCTTCCATGTGACAGATCATGAGCTGCCAATAAGTAAGTCATACATACTTATTTTTCGACTTTGTTTAAAGATTAAGGTGTCGAAATTATTGTAATAATATGTTATTGTTTAGGTTCATAGTTGATATAATTTCAGCGTTTCTTAATGACTTAGGGGGGGTGAGGGTAATATTGGCTCGGAGATAAATGCTACTAACAATATGACATGGCAAATTGTATGTCTATCAAGCACTGATGAGTTGGTACTTTGCCTTTAAGTTTACTCAAATTAGAGATACACCATATATGGATAAAATCTTGCACAAAATAAATGACACAAGCACATATGGCCCAAATCTCCGGAATAATTTACAAGTAAAATCTTCTATCATTGACAGTTCATGCCGCTGTGAGAAGTATAACACCAAGTAATCACGAATTATTGTATGGGGATGGATCCTGAATCATATAATCAGAATAAATTCTTTTACAATTATTGAGAAATTCAACAAGAGAAAATTGAAGTTATGACCACAATGCTTTTAGACATTTATATCACTTATGTCATCTATATAGAAAACTGAAAATAGACATGAGAAAAAAAGTTCAAACTTTACAAAGAATCAAAGCAAGTAAATACCAGTAACGGAAAGAGACAGTATGCACCCTAGAGCTCGGTTGCGGCGAATTGCCCCTGCCCTCCTGGGAGCTGCGTAGAAAATCTGGGAACACGTCTACTTTTGCAATAAAATGGACTTGACTGACGCAATCTTTCACATAGTAATGAGGAGTCATTACGTAACACATTCCTTGCCTACTAAGTCCAAAGGATTAGGTTGAGGATAATAAGAGATTGCCGTAGAATTCAACCAATATGTTAACTCTACTTTTTGAAAATAAACATAAACATTTTTAACGTAACACAAGCTCTGGTGCAACAATTTTTGCGGTAGCAAAAATGTTTGAAATTACAGCAATTAATGATAAAATTGCAACATGAGGTGGTAGACGCTTCTAGATACATTTCGTTCAGATTAAGCATCATATTTTAAAACTTTCCCCTTTTTGCATTATAATATATCGTTATATTTCTAAACAAATAAAACAATTCTTTTACAGACCTATAAAGCTGTCAGAGTTAAAGGAGCATATTGATAGAATGCATAAAAGCTCTAACATGGATTTTATAGTTGAATACAAGGTAAGTGTTTATTAGATTGTCTCAATTTTGGGAAAAGTTAGTTCTGATTTATATCAATAGTAGATGTGTTTAGTGGGGGAAAAAAACAAACCGTACATATTTAAAGTACACTTCTATGCTAATTCTACTTTTATATATTTAATGTAAGAAGTTTGCCACTCGATTAAATAAACATTCTAATTCATATAGTTTCGGAATATAAATTTCTGTCATTGCTGAAAATAAATATGGGCAATATAAACCATCTATAAGAAAACCTAAATTTAATTTCATCTTTTACAATATGCGACAATTACTGTTGATTCATTTATTTATCATTGTTCGTGACTTTTCAACAAAAATACGTATAAATGTCTCTGATATAAATTGTAATTGATTGCAATCACGAAATCTATGAAAAGAGATGTATCCCAACGAATAAAAGAGAATTCGCACAAAATGTCTTGAAACACTAATTTTATTCAGGTCATGGAGCTTTATAATTGTGTTTCTGTTGAAAAGTTGCATTTATTATTATTATTATTATTATTATTTATTATTATTATTATTATTATTATTATTATTATTATTATTATTATTATTATTATTATTATTATTATTATCTGACTATTATTTACGCAGCATACAAAAATATCAAATCATTGAAGCTTCAAGATTCAGAGAACAAATTAAAAATGTCTAGATAAATGCTGTAGTTAGTTGTTTTGTAAGAGACGTAACGTGTGGGGACATACATAAACCATACATAATGAATTTTTATTTATGGGGAATATCTCCGTTTCAAGATACATTAATTTCTAACATAAAATATTGCAAAGGAAAAACTATTTTTCTTAACTATAAGACAATGGTAAATATTTAATAGATATAACAGGAATAAAATTTACAATCTGAAGAAGAAACGAAGCACCTGATGCTAATAATACCTACCATAACACTTGTTTAAAATTAAAAGTTTGCATCTTATGCGCTAAATAAACAAATAGTATAATGTGCGTATTATACATACTGCGCTCATACATACAAACATACATGATAGATATATGGGTGGTAGAAAGTGTGACTATGTTGCTTTTGACTTTTGTGTGCTCCTTTCAAAACTGTATCGTGCGAACATTACAACATTTTATCGTCTATGTGGCACTGTACGACCTTAAGTGAAAATATTTGCCTATCTGTAGCGTTGTTGGTAATATAAAGTAATAGAACGCTTAGCACCTGAAATGAAATAACCATGTGTATACTTTTGCTTTGTGAGTTTCTTTTAACACTAAGTACATAATGTCTCATATTTTATATTTTGTGCAGGAACTCAAAGATATAGAACCAAGATATTTATCCAAAGTAGCAGAGTCTCACACTTGCAAATCCAAGAATCGAAGCATACACATTCTAGCATGTAAGTATGCTTTTACAACCTTTGATGAAGATATAGGTAAAATTAAATCTATTTTTCTTAATCCTATTCCCAGAGCTGAAATGTCCATATAGCTTTCAGCACATCTAACAAAATGCATTCTCATTAGGAACGATTTCTATGTTATTTTGTTGATCCAGAGTCAGTCAATTCTTTGTAGTTCTTGAACCAGGTGTATACGGATAAAAGCAATATGTTTGTGGTACATCATGACTAACGCATATTGCGTGTGTATGAAGGGTATAGCTGACATAGCAATGATTTGAGTACAAAGAGACATATGGATATTCTAGATTTAAAGGCAATGGTCACTAGTTCATTAGTACGCATATTTGCCGTTGTAAGAGAGTGTTCAGAACTTCGTCAAAGTTAATTTTTCAGTTTTGCACGTAGTTGAATGTGGGATTTTGTTCATGATTTCGTTTCTTGTTTTTTTTTTTTTTTTTTTTTTTTTTTTTTCAGATGATCATTCTAGAGTTAAATTGCTACCAATACATAATGAAGATGGTTCAGATTACATAAATGCTAATTACATCCAGGTAAATACCGAACTGCATCATCTTCGTACAGAAAATTAAAATAAACAACAGGAAAAAAACAGAGGAAGCCGTCTTACCCAAACCTACACTGGTAATATCTATATATCTGTCCCGCCAACTATACCGCCACAAAACGGATTTCAAGACTAATTAATTCCCCTATCATACCTCCACTCAAATGTTAGAATCGCTTCAGTGGACTAGTCTGTCATCATACCATCTATAAAGAGGATTCCATATTCTATAAAATAATCCACGGAAGCACTGCAGTTGAACACCATATTTAAGCTCGTGAATCACTCTGAGTCACGACAAAACACTATTATTCCACTTCTTGCATGCATATACCACATGCTACTGATACATAAACAGAACTATCTCGCTAGAACTATCAGAGAATGGAATCACCGCCCTTCAATTATAGTAAATGAACAATGCAACGAATCCTTCAAGTATGAAATCCACTCCTTCTTGTATACGATATAGCCTGAATGTGCAACGATTGACATTAACCGCACTTTAACGTTTTAATGTTAAAGTGCTGCTGATATTATTTCAATCGATACATCAAGTGCCATGTTCAGTACCAAATTAGAACCAGAATTATATTTCACTGCCATAACTTAGTTGCTCAGTAATCAGCATTCTGTTCTTCCAACGAAAATAAGTTAGTACATTTGAAATCGTAAACCAGTGAGAGATGCTAGCAAAGATAGTATTCTTTATCAAGGCAATCATACCTAGAGAGTAAAGGTAACAAAACATAAATACTGATTCTTCAGTTTTATGTGAGATTATGGCCCCTCTCTTAAACACTAGACCTGAAGACCAGACATATCCTTCTGTAAGATTCCTGCTTTGATATTTACCCAATAAAGAGAATTTTTAGGGATGTTATCATGCATCACTGTTATGTCAATTACAGGGTTGCAACAGTGAGAAAGAATATATAGCTACGCAGGCTCCTCTGCCATCGACACAAAATGACTTTTGGAGGATGGTCTGGGAACAAAATGTTGAAATTATCATTAGGCTCACAGAATGCGTGGAAAGAGAAATGCAAAGTTTTAAGGTATGTAGTACTAATAATTCAAGAATGATAATATATACTTACAATTCAACTTGCAACATAAGATTCCCTACAGAGAGTTTCGCCGTAGATTGTAAGATGAAAGTTGTATTTAACTTCAAAAGCAGTTGAAATGTTTGATTAGTGTAAAATGGATTCATACTTGAGAGTTATGATCACCGACCATTAAACATTTTAATTTCCCAAAAAGTATACATCACCACAAACAAGTTTAGAACAATAAGGTTATAAATAAATGTCTGTCTTATAACACCACTTTTCTTGCATGAGCACCTGATGCCTAAAAGAAAATTCACTGCTTTGTGTTTTTGCATCTTAAATGTTATTATTACAGATGTTAATGTATATATGCTCCACAGGGAAAGTGTGACAAATACTGGCCAGAGGTTAGTGAACCCGCATTTTACGGACACCTGGCTGTAAATGTAACCACCGAATCAATATCAACGAACAACAACTGTGTTTTAAGAATCATTTCATTAAGACAAGTAAGTCTATATATAAAAATTAACTTTCGTTATAGAAATGTTTAGAACATTGTTGTTTTCCAAAAGGGACAAAGCTTCATTTTTTTTTTTTTTTTTGTTTTTTGCTTTTTTTTTAAAAAATATTTGCTTATCTTTTAAAACAAATAGTCAAGATTAAAAGAGGTCACCGCAATAAGAAGTAGCGTATTAATTTGTTATTAGTGATCCTTTACTTTTAAAGAAGTATAAAGTTAAAATATATTATGTTGTGTGATGTAAACAGTCATGCAATCATAAAAATAGTTGTCCTTAACATTTTTCCTGGTAATTTGAAATGTGAAACTACACATGTGCAAGATGATTCACTTCTGAAAATGAAAAGTCACTCATATTGTACTTGTTATTTCTATATCAAAATTGAAATCAAGTTTTTCTTTTTTTTCTCATTAACCTTTACTAGTCTTTTATATTTCACCTCAATTATCGTCGAAATTTTGCAAAGTACGATTGCGATGCTAATTACTAGGCCTCTGACAGATATTTTCTTCTTGCGGTTAACGAATAGAACGGAAAGCACCGCGAGTATATACTTCATCTTGCTGGTTCAATTTGATTTCGCTGTTTCCTGCGTCTTCTTTCAATTGGCGGCTACGCATTGATTTTATATGAAATATTGGACAAATTTGTATATGGCGTATATGAATTTGAGATTGTAATTTTAGTTTTACGTATGCGTTTCTTACACACTCTCAATAACTGGTTTTCTCTTTGTTCCTATCTTCCCTCTGAACCAGTGCACATTTAAAAATGCTTAGATATAGTCCATTTGATTCATATTAAACCCAAGATTTGTCAACATATACTTGCACCACCAAACAATCAAAAGTTTGGCATATGTGACTAGTCCATAAATTTGGGATTAGTGCATAATTTATTTCAAAGGTTGTCTTTTTGTGATATATTTCGATACGAGCAAATTATTCGCTACGCCTACCCAGGTGATATCAAGGCCTCTCAACAGCCAATTCTGACTTGTAATAACAGACTAGAATTTGTACCATGGTCAGCGGGAGATAAGCACATGCTGCATGTGCATTGCTGTATTTATAGATGGGATCATTTCAACAGGAGATAGGGATTGTTAAAATATACAAATATGAAAACAGGTTTACATGATTAGTAAATGCACTTACGGGATTTATGTGTATCAGTTAATGTATAGGAATATAATGCTAATTTATTCTCAAGGAGAAGAAAACACATTTTCCAAATTACGATTTCTTGCACAGAGTTATTTACTTCTGACACAACCCATGTACTGTCTGTACTGCATGACTAGTTCAACAGTAAAACAGTTCAGCTCTATGTGCAGAATAGTAAGAGATATATATATATATATATATATATATATATATATATATATATATATACATATATATATATATATATAAACACATTTAAATATATAGTTTATATATATAAACCAAGAAAAATTATTAATGTATTTATCAAAATAATCACTGTGTATTCACGCACACCTATAACAACTATTGTAGTATTAACACTGCTACACTTATAGGATTTCGAGAAAAAGATGGAAAAATAAATTATAATAGAAATCAAACAGGCTATACATTCGTAAGAGACTACACATGCCTCTGTATATTGCATACGACTATGGGAAAGAAACCTGACCTTGAAACGTCTTTATCAGCTCATTCTGGTATTGTTTTATTTTTACATGTTAAACAAGCTTTTCGTGTGGAATTATTAACTATCACTGTTTCGGATGGATCATTATTTATGTAGCCATACCTGCATTCATTCACGTTAGGCTTTTTATTTACATTACCTAAACTTCATTGTTGTTTTTCGACTGTTGTGTGGCTTCTTTATTCTGCTAAATGATTTCCAGATTTCCATGGTATCTTTCTTTGTCCATTCGTTTATGATTAATTAAAAATATCCTAAAAATTGCTACATGGTATGGAATATATTCTCTAGATAGTGTAGTACATACAATATGTTATAAGCATTATCTAAAAAAAGATAAAACTTTCTTCTGCATATTTTAATTGGTTGACTTGCTTGCCTTTTAAGATCCAGGTAACAAGAAACGTTTTACACTTTTCCTTCCTGCACTGGCCTGATATGGGCTGTCCGAAGGACACATCATCTCTTCTGGACTTTGTTACGTTTGTAAGAACGTATGAGAAGCGTAATTCCCAGTCTCCAATCGTTGTACATTGCAGGTAGGCTGTTTACAAAATCCAAATTCTTTTGATATAACAAAATGTTTTAAAACTTGTAGTTTCTGAACAAAGAACAATTCTCAAGACTGGAATCGATATATTGTTCATATTCTATAATCGTGCAAAAAATCATTGTAAAAAACGTTAATATATGCAATAAATAGTAGACATCACGCTGTCAATTGACAACCCAAAACATACTATTTTTATGCATATTTGTAAATATGTGTGTGTATGATTAAACGAAATGTAGATACAATAACTTGAATTTGATAACATTTTACCAGTTTATGCAAACGATATTTACATAAAACCATAATTCGTATGTGCATTACAGACATTCACACGGGCTTTGTTTTTAAACTTTCCTTAGCAGTGTCTACCGATAAATACCAAGCAAAGTGGCTTACGAAAGAAAAACAAAATCTTGTCCTTCAAAAGTTCTTTCACTACTTTGTGTTATTGTATCTATAATTAACGATTTAACAAAGTTAAGAATCGTTTCTCTTCTCACCGAAACTATTTCTACTGTTGATGTCACAGTGACGGCGTGGGACGCACCGGTACCTTCATTGCTGTTGACTACCTGATGAAGTACGTGCAAGATCACGATGAGGTAGACGTATTTAACCTGGTGTACCAGATGAGGAACCAGCGCAGTAATATGGTGCAGACAGAGGTTAGTACGAGTCAACGGCAACAATATGGTCGGTCACATGAATAAACTTAAAAAGTTATTTATGTCTCATGAATTTAACTGTTTATTTATAAAAAAAAAATATTTGTTAATAGGATCATTTTTCAATGATTTCTTGTGATATCACATATCTTGTCACTGTCAAATAACAGCTATGCCATATTCTTTATTGTTTGCTTTTATGAACTGCTCATAACATCGCTACTTAGACTTCAATAACTTTTTTCAGTGCTTTTACAATGACAGTGCAACATGTGCAATACAAAATAACCTTCGTTTATGTTACAATTCAGTGTTCCAAACGATTCAGACACGCATTCCTGGGATTAGTAAACGTTTGTAAGTTCTTGTCCACCGATATCGTTTAGCAAAATTCAACACGATTATTAATTACCTAGGTAACTCTGAATTGACATATGTATGTTACTTTGCTCTTTGGACAGTTTTTTCTGTGCCAAAATGCAAATATATGTGTGTGGGTTTTTTTTTTTTTACAAACTTACTTTGATAATTATTAATTGGCAAAATTCATAATGCTGACATAGCCAGGGTCCATAATATATTTAGTGTTGTTAATTAACAACAGGGTAAGAGTAAAAAAGGAGGACATGCAAGTACTCTTTGTAATATAGGGAATGGTTTCTTACATTAGCATATTAAGTATCAATGGAACAATAATATAATTTGTATTAGAGCTAATTTCGACAGCAATGTTCTAAGGAATGCATACATAATGCAGAGTCACAAAACATTCATTTTACACATCTGACTTTCAGATTAAATCTTTGCTAAATATTTTGGTAGCCAAATATTTAGTTCTTTGCTGATTTGAAATTTATAGAATGGAACTCTTAACCAATCATCATTTTTAAAATAAGAGCCTAATTGACACAATAACAATACATTTAATGTTATTTAAACTTTCACTCATGTGTAAATATTATTGATACATAGGTTACTAAAAATATCTCTTTTTGCAATTTTTAATCATGAATACTGCCCACGCCAATGACGAATGTATTGGTCGTCAGCCGCAATTCATGACAGCATAGTCACATGAGATATTGTTCTTTCGGTGTTATTTGTTTTCCATTTTCTTTTATTTCCAATAACTTAATTTACCGTAGTACTTCATGACTAAAACATTTAAATTCACAGGACCAGTATATCTACATACATGACAGCATTCTAAACTTCATCACAGATAAGAAACACAGTGAAGGGGATCAAGCCAAACGTGAGTACACATTGAAATTTTCACAAGCTTTTATAAAGAAATCAATACTCCATTCTTGGGGATTTTACACACTAAAGACGATTTGGGATTGTTTCGTTTATGTACATTTATATACTCAATTTATTCAAGAATTTACTTGATATCCTTAGCTCTGTGTAAAATTTACATATATACTTCCAAAAATTATTTTTTAAGAAAGATTGCTTTCTAGCATCTGGCTGGATACCAGTACTGTACATATACCTAAATATATACCCTCAATAGTAATTTTCGTTTGGTTCTATTTCTTATAGTCTTATTAATAGCTAATGACACGAATAACCCAGTTCATACTTTGTCTAATCCATTCATGTCTTTGCAATTATATTAGTTAGGGACACTTTAATATTTGATCACTGGTTTTAAAATATCATTAAACTAACTCCTGTCTTTTGCACGTTTATATTTTGTCATTTAACTTTAACTCTACAGATGGAAAATAGACTCCCACTTCTGTCAGACTAAATGGACAATTGGAATGTTGTGAAGTCAAGAAGAGAATTAGTATGAATAGCCTGTGCAAATCGTCTCAACTGAATTTATTCGATCACATCACGTTCTAACTTTATATGGAGAATATAAAGCACAAAAGAGCGAAAACTATGCTACATCGTTAATATAAAAGATAGCGTTAAAAATCGGTAAAAATAATAAATAAAGTGTTAGTATCGTAACGAAAATCTTGTCAAGCATAGGACCATAGGACCTGTGTATTTCTGACAAAATCAATATTTAGAATTAGCTTACAACTTTTAGTTGATGCTAATACTAGCAGGCATACGTTTAAAAGGGATTAATCTGTTTTCTTTAAATAGGGCTAATTTAGAGATCTTAACATAATTTGAAATTTTTATGCATTTCATTAAAACCAAAAAAAACTCAAGATGTTAGAATCTCATAACCAGTGATGTTTGGGAGAAAAAAGAAAAAAAAAAAAGAAAACGACGCACTTTCTGAAGTCTTACAAAAGCACCTGTGTTTGTGAAAAAAGAAGGGCTAAAAATTTGATCATTTATAATTAGAATATAATAGATCATCCATTATAGAAAAGTAACACTGTTTAGCTCTTTTGATCAAACATTTACGTAAAATATCAATTTTAAGATAAAATCCTTTGCCAAGTTGTAGAATTTTATTTTTGATGAAACACTAGAATACACATGTGATAGGTATAGAAATGTTCCTGAAACCTTTACTTTCTATATTTAGGAAAGTATACGAAGGGAACTAACCTTAAAAAATAGCGCTCTTTAACTCATTCCTTGTTTTTAAAAAAATAAAGCAAAACTTTAGGTTTTTAAAAGCCATCGTTATCTCATCAGCGTTATCTAATATAATAGTCTTAAGTTTATTTAGATGTGCACGTAATATATATATATATATATATATATATATATATATATATATATATATATATCATTATCATCATCATCATCATCATCATCATTTCATCGTCATCATTCTAACCTTTTGCACCTGGTGCGTCGATCTTCCTCTGTCCTGGGCAACAGCAAGCATCTTGTCAAGTGTTTCAAGACCTACAGTTTTTCCTTCTCCTGGTAGTACTTTGTTGAGGGATTCTTTTGGTCTTCCCCTTATCCTCCTAGCAGGTGGGTTCCATTTAAGTGTTGCTTTCGGTTGTCTCTCTGGTGCCATTCTCAGCACATGGCCCAAGTATGTCCATCTTTTCTTTCTGATGATTGTCGAAATACATTTCTGTTGGCACTCCTTTCTTCTTTCTTTGTTACTTTTGTGTCCTTTACAATGCGTTAATCTCAAAAGAGTTCAGTTTATTTTATATTGTTCGTGTGCACCTCCAGATTTTCTATCAATACATCAATATTGAGATAACATTTGAGTCAAACATCTTCATTTTCAATGACAGGCGGAGATTTTTTTATTTCTATCTAATGCTCAGTTTGTTGAAGGAAGCTGCAGCTTTGGCAATCCTGATTCGCATCTCTGCAATAAGATGCAAATATCTTGTCATCACGCCCCCAGATAGGTGAAATTGTTCACCTTTCAATTGACTTCCCCTCCACTTTGATCATCGAGTCAGACTTCAGTGTTTCAAGTACCTTCGTATTTCTTCCTGATTTTTCAACCCAGTTTGCTGAGCCTAATATTTTAGGCTGTCTGTTTTACTTTGCAACTCTTCGTATGTGGTACTTATTAGTGCAAAGTCCAGGTCCTCCAGTACCTTGTTGTTTATCCATGATTGTCCAGATGTTATCCCTAATGTGCGCTTTTTCATCATCCAGTCTATCACTATTCCGAACAGAAGAGGAGATAGGATGCATCCTTGTTAACCCCGGTGTTAACATTGAACCATTCTGACAGTTGTTGTTTATGCGAACTGTGCATTTAGAGATATTGTATAAGGCTTTATTGATGTTGATGGTTTGTCTGGTACCCCATATTAATACATAATGTTCCATAAGGTGGTCTACAGCGACTATCAACCGCTTTCTGGAAGTCCAAATATTTGACAACTAGTGGGGATTGCCATTCGATGGATTCCTCGATGATGATTCTCAAAGTGAATATTTGATCGGCACATTGTCTTCTTGGCCGTGACTCTGCCTGCTTCTCTCCGAGTTGTTTTGTCAATCGCTTCTCTTAACTGATCAGTAAGATGCTACAAAATAGTTTGACTGCCACGACAGGAGGATTATACCCCGCAAATTATTACAGTCAGAGAGATCTCCTTTTGTGGGCAGTATAATTATAATAGCATTCTTCCACTGTGCGGGGGTATTGTCTTCTTCCATTATATTTTTAGAAAGGTCGGTCAATCATTCCAGCGTGTTCTTATCTAAGGCCTGAAGCATTTCGCTTGTGATTTGATCTTCTCCTGCTGCTTTATTGCATTTTAGATTTTTAATGACCTAGTTTACTTCTTCTTTTGTTATTGCGTTTGCTTTTATTTCAAGAGTATCTTTCGTATCGTCTTGGAACTGAAACGTTATTATAGGCTGCGGTCTGTTCAGAACACCTTTGAAGTGCTCTGCCCAGCATTTTGACTGTTCCTCTTCTGTTATGAGTAATCCACCATTTTTACTTTTGATGGGTGCATTTGATGTCATTGAGCCTCCAGACATCTTTTTCGTGATTTGATATACTTTTCTTTGGTCTCCAGATGATGCAGCTCCTTGTGCAATTGATGCAAGTTCATCTATGTATTTTCGTTTATCCTGTCTTGCTGACTTCTTAACCTCCTTGTCAGCGATTCTATGCTCTTCCTTTGCTGTTTGATAGGTGGCATATGCAGGTTTATCATATTGATTCAATGGACTTCATTTCTCCATTTCCCATATCTTCGACATCTTGAGTAGATAGAACTTTGAATCGATTGCTTAGTTCGATAACAAATTATTCGTGTATTTCCTTATGTTTCAATGTTTCAGAGCTGATTGACTTTGTATGGGTTTTTTGTCTTAGAGTTTTCCTAAGCTTCACCTTTATCCGGGCAATATATATATATATATATATATATATATATATATATATATATATATATATATATATATATATATATATATATATATATATCCTTATGTTTGATTCACTACTTTACCTTATCCATTGCAAATATGAGATTAATTTGATGTGAAGGACACAATGCAAGTCAATGCACATTTATTAGTATAGTAAATATTTTGCAGCAGTTGGTATCTGCCTTTGTTATGTACACATCTGATAACAATAGATTTTAAAATAATATGTTCTGCATAACAATTCTGAAGTGCTTTGCTGTTTGACTGACTTTGACTCCTAGAGTTTGTAGATGAGGATAGTGGTAGAAGAATGGGGATGGGTTTGGGAATGGGGCAGATACATCCAAGATTACGCAGTTTATGCAACGCAAAGTTGTACTCTAACACTTCACATATGGATGATCTTGCGGTGGTTTAAAGAAAAAAAATTATTATTTAGTTTTTTTGAAGCAAATGTTGAAATAATACTGTGAAACTAGTCTTACTGCAAAATATTCAATTCAGTGCAAATATTTGCTTTTGAACCGCCCTCAATTGAATAGTCAAATTATCAAACTTAATTTTCATTTTTTGTAAACTACAATATGACGGCTATATAGATGAATTGATACATAACATAGTCTCTCTACATGTACACAGCATTTGTTACTTTTTTACTTACAGTAATTTATTGGAACCATCCAAAAGAGGACGACAGAATGTACGAAAATACAGCATTCATCCACATTTAGTCGTGTAGAGATTAAGGAATTCTTCATTCCATGTGTTCCTGAAAGTAATTGCCTCAGAAGTAGAGACTGCACTGTAAATGTTCTTTACCAACTCTAAGTGGTATAAATTGGAGATTTTGGTTCAGATTTGTAATGTATTTTTACTAAGACGTGAAAAGGCATGCAAAATCAAAACAGTACCATGTATTAATACTGCTAATTAATGAAGGAACAAATTTAATTCATTCTCTAAACTGTATTGTGATTATCATTCAAACCGTTTATACAAAAGAAGGGATATCACGAGATAAACGCTTTATATTTATTTAATATTTATGCTACTCATCTTTTTAAAACTCGATCATTTGTCAGTAGCATTTTGTTTAGACTGCAGTTTCATATTTTAATTTTTTTTCAAAATAGTTGTATCTCAATAGGTCTGTTTTATGATAATCTGCTAAATTGTGTTCATAGAATTTTCTGCCTAGCCAATACATAAATAAACTTAACTAAATTAAATTCAATTGCAAGCGCATTGTATCATCTGTGTACTTTTTATGTAGGGAAACAGAGACCGAGAGAGAGAGACAGAGAGAGAGGTGCGGACAAATAATACAACGTATCAGTTCCATGCGAAGATGACAAGCCCAAGTTCCAAAATTACAGCCCTTAACACTTCCCGCAATGCAACAGTCCCACTTTGTTTTGGTATAAGAAAGCAGCCAGTAAAAGAAACTGAATCGGTGACAGAAGAACTCACGCATGGATACGCATTTAGGCAACTTAAGGAAATTTAACTATCATTCAAGTACTGAGATTTTTCCTCTTTTTCTTTTTTTACTTTTATTATTTAATTTTTTTGCAACGAAGAATTTATTAAAGCTAGGAACTAAAATGAAAGAGGCTTTTAAGCTTATGTTTGATTTTAATTTTATGGGATATCAAAATGTGATAAACGTATATGTTTGGTGTTAAATTCGAAACTCAAAATGTGTTGTTATCTGAAGGAAATTGTGTCATAGCGAAATAACATACATACCTATTTTAGCAAGTCAACCGCTTCGCTCGGCAATTTGACGTCACAGTTTATATACGTTACGGTCTTTCTCTGTCGCTTAAAAAAGGATGCATAAGTAGTAGAGGACGTGTGTGTCTGTGTGTCTGTGTGTGTGTGTGTCTGAAACAAAGAGAGAGTTACAGAATTTTTAAAAAAGAAACCGACACTAGGTTTCAAAAGCAACATTTTTAATAACCCCCGCTCACTTAAAATGAAGAGGAAGGATTAGCGCTTGTCCCCTCCTTTTTCGTGTACAAACGATTAAGCATAAGCATAGTTACAAGGTTGACAACGTTGTAAAGTAAGACTAGATTTACAATGATCATTGAGTGTAGCAGACATGTGCAACTTACGGCCCGCGGCGAAACTTTAAAAATCGCTTATCCGTTCAGCACTTTGGAGGAAGTTGCACATGCCTGGAGTACAGTATCATTTTGCCATGGATGTACACTGCGTTTCTAGGCTAAAGAAAATAGACTACCATAATGTTCACAAAACCACTTTTCTATTTTATCATCATTTCTAAACATGGGAAGGACAGTCTGAGGTATAAGGAGGGGAATCTAATGAAGGCACCCACTAACAATTACTACGTATGTGACAGACAGTAAGTTTACAAAATAGCATAACTCTCAATCTAACCCACCTCTGCCTGTTTGTTACATGTTTGATCTATTTTGGAGGAATATTAGAGTTTGCCTGCACTCTAAATGAAATGAAATGCCGTATTTTGTTTTGATTGATAACAAAACTAACTTCTTTATCTCCCCTTACCACCCTTTGATCCACTTTATAAGGTTAAAAGCTTTACCCTATTCTATAATATCCCCACCCTATTCCACCCTCCTTTTGTAAAAACAAAACTACTATCCTCATGATCTTTTCGTATCAACATCCAGTTTTCTACTATCCACCACCTAGTTGCCTAATATCCAGCAGGAAGTGATCTACTATCCACTAACCAGTTTTCTACTATCCATCTTCATTATATAATATCCAGAGCCTAGATATCTACTATCAACGCTCAGTTATCTACTATCCAGAGCATATTGATCTAATATCTAACACCTAATTATCTGCTGTCAGCACCCAAACAAAACTGCCAGATTCATAATCTTTACATATTCAATACCCAATTATCTACTATACACTACCTGGTTCTCTAATATCCTGCACCCACCGACCTACTATTCACCAATCAATTATCTACTTTCGATTCCATGTTATCTGCTATCCAAAAACCGATTATCTAATATCCATAGCCCAGCTATCTACTATTCTTCAACAAGTTATCTACTATCCAACACATAGTTATCTAATATCCAGAGTCCAGTTATTTACTATCCATTAACGAGTTATTTATTATCAACCAACCATTTATCTACAGTCCACCAACCAGTTATCTACTACCAACAACCCGTCATCTGCTATCAACGCCCAGTTATCTACTGTCCGGAGCACAGTGACTTACTATCCAACACTCAATTATCTACTATCGTCACCCAAACAAAACTACCATCCTCATAGTCTTTACATTTCAAAACCCAAATATTACCTATC
The DNA here is from genome assembly GCA_029931535.1 of Margaritifera margaritifera. Lineage (NCBI taxonomy): Eukaryota > Metazoa > Mollusca > Bivalvia > Unionida > Margaritiferidae > Margaritifera > Margaritifera margaritifera. Next base: position 151,585 of record JAQPZY010000608.1, read on the forward strand.
CAGCACCAGTAACCTTCTATTCACCAACCAAATAACTAATATCAACACAACGTTATCCACTATCCAGCACCCAGTGAGTTACTATCCACAAACCAGTCACCCACTTTCCACCAACCAGTTATTTACTATTCACCAGCCAGTTATGAACTATCGACCACCAAGTTGTCTAATATTCCGAAGCCAGTGAGATTCTATCAACCAACCAGTTATCTACCATCAACACCCAGGTATCTAATATCCACCAACCAGTGATCTACTATCCACCAATCAAAAGCAAGTTATCTACTATCCACCATCCAGTTATCTATTATCAACACCCAGGTGTGAGTAATACACCGAGCAGTGATCTATTATCCACCAATCAAAACCAAGTTATCTACTATATAACACCTAGTTAATTAATATTCAGAGCCCAGCGATCTATTAATCACCAACCATTAATTTACTATCCACCAAGCAATTGTCTACTATGAACACAAAGTTATATACTAACCAGCATTCAGTTACCTACTATCCCATCCAGCATCCAGTCATGTACTATCTTGGTACCATCTGATTCCACTTATAAATAAAGTTAAAATCTCTAGACCCTTCCATAATGTCGCAACCAGCCTATTTTAAATAAAACTACCATCCTATTCACACAGGGTATGATGTAAAGGAAGGGTGTAAAATATAATTTAAATCCCTTATAAATAAAACTCACGCCCCCATTCCCCATTCCACTCTACTAGCCCTCTTATAAATTAAGTAAACAACATCGAACCACTTCTATAAGGCCCCTTATTTACCTCCCTTTATCCCAGTTACCTACGATCCACAAACCTATTATCTACTATCCAGTACCCAGTTATCTACTATCCACCAACCAGTTATCTACTACCAACATTCAGTAATCCACTATCAAGAGTCTAGTTATCTAAATATCAACACCCAGTTATCTACTATTCATCACACAGTGATCGACCATTCACCAACCAATTATCTACTATCCACACTCAAGTATATTCTATCGATCAACTAGTTATCTACTACCAACACACAGCTATCTATTATCCAGCATCCAGTCATCTACTATGCAGGTACCTTATGACCTCCCTTATAAATAAATATAAAATCTCTGGTCTCTTCTATAATGTTCCTACTCTCCTATTTTAAACAAAATTATCATCTTATTCACACAAGGCAGGATGTGAAAGAAGGGGTATAAAATAGAATTTAAATCCCATGTCAATAAAAGTAACGCCCCTATACCCCATACCCCTCTATGATCCTCTTATAAATTAAGAAAAAAACATCTAGGGTAAGATTTAAAAGAAGGGGTATAAATAAAAAATAATTAACCCCCCACCCACCCACCCTGAGTCCACCTCCTACCCCCTAAAGCCCTCATAAATAAAGTAAAAATCTCTATTCCTGACCACCCACTACGCTCCTATTTTAAACAAAACTACCAACATATTCGCGTCTGTCTATTTGTCATAGTTTGGCTGCAACAAAATCGGAGTATATATGCACTCTAAATTATATTACAATTCTGCTAGTCACGAGTATGACTTACGAACTGGCGTTTGTCAAATAGGAGTTTTAAATATATGTGACAATATTCTGCTAAAATCTTTTTTGGGGTTTTCAAGATCTTAAATATGCCACAATTCTGTTAGTAGTATGTTTCATTCATCACATTTGATACAAATTTAAGAAAAAACATCTCAGAGTGAAAAATACACTGAGCGATTATTTTTTACCCCAAAATCAATATACTTGTGACGGTTGGAAACATCTTTTTAAAAAATCTAGACAGATAGTGTTTTGGCAAAATGTAATGTGCTGAAGTTAATTTTAGTTACTCGTTTGAAAACCAACAAACTAAAGCATGTGTGTGTGTGTGTGTGAAACACAGAGATAAAGAGAGAGTTAAAGTCCAATTATCTACAATCCAATACCCTGTTTACTTAATATCCAGCCTTATCAAGGGTATTACTTAACATATACATAAAATTAAGTAGTAGTAGTATGGAGTATAAGAAGAACAAAAGTAGAACACCATTTTTACTGTATTATAGGACAAGGAGAAATTAACATTAGGTTACTATTTTTAGGAGTTTCTGCGGACAAGGGTAAATCCTAAGTCAGAAACGTCCATCGACACAATTTTTTATTCATCAGTATCTGAAAACCAGTGGTATACTGTTACGTTGTCAAAACAAAGCAGAATGATTTCAAGTGTATTGAAGCTATGTCTAAAATTTGATCAGTCAACATGGCGTGCAATATTCTTAAATATGTTACTAAACATGTCTTACTGTCAGCCAATGTGACTGTTTGTTCTATTTAGGGGGAATGCGAGTTTGGCTGCACTTAAAATAAAATACTTTATTATATTTTATTATTTGTATTTGTATTTTTTTATTTTATTTTTTTGCTTGAAAAATATAGCGACATAAAACCGGGTTCATGATTTATGAGACAGAAAGAGACAAAGATAGAGAGTCATTATTTTTACAACAGGAAGAAAAAAAGAGAAAGAGGAAATCTTTGAACAGTACACAGAAGGTTGAGACTGAAAATAAAACTCTTCGTGTTTTACAAGACATTTTCACAGAGTTTAACCACATGAGAGAAATTTATCAAACTTCTTTGGAGGAACCTAAGAAAAAGAGACCTACACCTAGACCTAAACCTGCCACTACCAATACGTTAGCAGTAGCAGAGACAACGACAACAGCCACCGCTACCCAAACAAGAGTAGCACCTGGCAGTGGAATAGGTTTGACGCAGCTGCAGTCGATGTTGTCAGGTCCATAAATGTTTTTCAACATCCAAGATCTTATTTACGGCCACCAAAATCTCTTAAAAACAGAGATACTATTTAATCATTGTCATTTTCTATGTGCTTTATGTTCGTGTATGTATATGTCTTCCACAAAGAAACTAAAAATTAAGAACCATCCCCTCCTTTTATAACAATATGATTATGTATAATAAGCCCCCCCCCCCTCTTCCCATTGGTTTAGGGCTTATATTTATAAGCTACAATCTAAAATGTTTCTAAACTTTATTATGGAAAGCTTCGAAATACTAAAAGACACAGGGGAGAGTGATTTATCTTTATATTAAAGGTCCAACGGTGAGCATACAGCAAGCAAAGTTAAGTTGTTCCTTGTTAAGCCTTATTACTAGCAATGTTTCACTTACGACCCCAAGACAAAGATACTGTGTTCACAAACCTCCAAATTTAAGAACACACACAACATTTTAAAGTACAAAATGTTTTAAAATTAATATTTATTGCTATCTTCCAGTTAATCACTTTTAGTGACTTTGACTCTTCCTAGCGCTAACATAGATGTAAATTGACATTCAATACAGATTTGCGTATTTTATTTTTTTTTATTATTTTTTTTTTTTTCATGACGAAAAGGATCGCCCAAGAGGAACGTACAAGCACAATGTATGTGAAACAGAGGACAAAATAGTGCAGGAAAATCCAAAATTTTGCATTTAATGTGCTACACAGTTTCATTTTCCCGCCATAGGGTGTTTTATTGCAGGTATATAAACCCAAAGCGGAACATATATTGCCATAAACTATTTTATGAGAAAATAAAAAGAGTATTACACGCCATGTTGGCTGACCACATTTTTGACTTAAATTCAGATACTGAATCAGATAAAAATTGTGTTGATGAACGTTTCTTACTTACGATTTACCGTCGTCCTCAGAAACTCCTAAAACGGTAAGCTAATGTTAATTTCTCCTTGTCCTATAATACAGCAAAAATGGTGTTTTACTTTATTATTTCTTACAGTCCATACTACCACTACTACTACTACTGCAACTAATAATAATAATAATAATAATAATAATAATATTTGCTATTGTATGTTAAGTAATACTCTTGATAAGACTTGATATTAAATAAACTGGGTGCTGGATAGTAGATGACTGAGTTTTAACTCCCTCCTACTCTCTGTGTTTCACACACACACACACACACACACACACACACACACACACACACACATACACACACAAGCACACATGCTTTACTTTGGTGCTTTTCAACAACGAGAAATCAAAATTAACTTCCGCATGTTACATTTTGCCAAAACACTCTGTGTCTAGATTTTTTTTGAAATTCCAATTGTTACAAGTATATAGACCTTGAGAGTAAAAAAGTCGGGAAGTGTATATTTCACTCTAAATGTTTTTTCTTAAATTTGTATCAAATGTGATGAATGAAATTTTTACCTCACAATACGCTAGCAGAAATGTAACATATGGAATATCTGGAAAACCCCAAAAGTTATTCTAGCAGAAGATTTTAACACATATTTAAGACTCCTTTTTGACACATGCAAGCTCGTAAGCCAAACTCGTGACTAGCAGAAATGTAATATAATTTAGAGTGGAGAAAGCTTTATTATATAAATCTTTCTTTTTCTTTATGAGGGGAGGTGTTATGTATGATGTTTATATAATATTGTGAATATTTTAGGAAATTATAAATGTTTCTTCACTTTAATATTTGCTTAAATCTTTATGTTTATTAGGAAAAACATGTATAACTAGTGTCCTTGAATTAGGTTGTTTTGATCAATATGTTTTCTCAATTTGAAGGTCAAGGTTGATTTTGTTTACAGTTAGAATTCCATTAAGATGACTCATATTCTAGAACATTCTGCCATGTGACCAATCTTTATATATACCATGTTTGGTGGACATTTTTTCAGTTTTGACATTACCATCAGTCTTGTAAAGAGCTATTACAGTTGTGAAAATTCATTCCAAATTCTAAGAGAGGAATTATTTTAAATATTCATTGGATTATAACAGTGCTCATAAACTTTTGGATTTTGGATTTTTAATTGACAATTTTGGAATTTATGTGAACTTATTCAGAGATTTTGGAATACTTCATTTTGACTTCAGCACCTCAAGATTTCTAGTACATCAGGACTTTGGAGACCATTGGCACATAATAACATTCAAGGACACAGCCGTGAATTTGGAACATTCTATATTTAGGACTTGTGATTAGAACAATCATTCTTATTGGATTATTAGGATTTCAAAACACATTACTGTAAGTGACTTTTGATTTTTCATTTTAATTATCTAGTAATAAATTGCTTGTTGATTTTTACTTGATTGGTTGGTTTCACTTTCTTTCTGTTACATTTTTCTTAGACCATGGAGTCGTAACAATACACACACACACACACACACAAGATGCCGGGTGTTCTTCCAGGTAAATATGGTTCATAAATAGGTACAGTTCAATGTCTGAACTTTTGTTGGAAATATACATGACATGATACACATTAGCCTCGAGTCATAGTTTTATCATGTTAATAAATCGATTATTATATGTGTCAGCCTTCTGAAAAGTTACCTAAAATGTTTCGACATCCCTGATATATCGCATTCTACCGGGTTCAAGAAGCATCACACTCATGTGAAGGGTTTTATCATCACGTGCTGTTAACTACATTTCCATATTCTAAGTTCAAATACAGATCTGAACTTATCTGTACTGACTCGATGCTATGTCTTGTGTACATTTGCACAAAAAATGACGTTTTTGTGCACCCTTTACTTCACTTATATACAACGCAGAATACAATTCCAAAATTGAGAAAGGAAATGCAAATTAAAAAACTAAAAAGAAAAATATCAGCTCTAGTTATACTGCCATTTACATAATATCGCTCACTCTGATTGTAGGTATATCTCGGTTTGTAAGCTATATATTAAATTTGAAAACTCTCAGTCAGCTGATCTACTAACTTTTTGTCAAACATAGAAGAAGAAAAGAAAAGGACTAGGAACATTAAGTGTTCAAATGTAAAAGAAACAAGCTACTAGCATTCAGGAGGTCATTATATTATATACACTTGACGCAATATACTTTTTTATCGGTGTTGTCAATATGAAACCATCTAGATATTTTGGCACGTACAGAGACGTGGTATGGGCTGTGACTTCAACAGCACATTCAATCGATAGAAATCATAGCTCCAATCCAACAAATCATTTTCAAGTAAAAAACAATATTTTATTGACAAATTAGCCTCAGTGAAACAGTTTAGATACTTGTCAGCAATAACGTGGGAGTTTGACATTTTCGTGCAAACTGAATAAATATTCTTTTATACTTCTTCTAAACGATGCCATTTTCAGAGTACAGGTAAGTGAGCACATACTATGCACCAATTTCATTCCATATCAAATGTATCTGATACTGTACCTTAGCCACCAAGTATGATCAAATGTACTATAGAAAGATGGCAACAAGATAAACCGATCAGCAGTCGACTGGTAGCTTTTTCGATATATGTAGATACCACTATTTATAAAGCTCATTGACAGTCTTTATTAGAACAGTTTCCGTTAGAAGTTTTATAAAGATGTGATTAAGAGGGTGTAAGTTTGTAAAATTCATACCTACCGTAACACGACGTGTCAAGCGAAAAACAGGATTTTTTACTCCCAAAGTCCATGACACGGTCATGTTTCAAAAATCACGATTTTCAGTAATCTTAACCAAACAAAAATATTAAAAGGAAAACAGATAGATGTATATTTCTTGACCACCCCGATATATGCCCGTAATCTGTAGTAAGTATCAACAGTAAACAGACCTGCTCAGAGCTCATGTAAAACTATCTTCGGGGCAGTTTATACAGCTGACTATGATAGAGGCAACTATAAGGTACGGCAGTTAGAGATAACACAACCACCTTTCATAGATTACTTCATTGACTGACAATGGCCAGGATGATGTCGTGTCAAATCCTTTGAACTCTGCTGTGGGAGAGCCCATTAGGTTAACTTGCATAGGTAATGTACACTAAGTGGAACAACCCAATTTGTAAGAAGGTAGCGTGTTGAAGAACAAAAGTTATTATACATCACTGCGTTGAATACGAATGCTGAAGCCATTTTTATTAAAGATTATTGGCAGGATTGGGAGCAGCGGCAACGTTTCCCTGAAGTCGAATTTTTACTCCATATATAAATGAAAAACGTGATTATTTCGATAGTTGGAATAGTGTACAAGTGTGATTCATTTTTAAAGGCAACATGTCAACACGTAGCTGTGAAGCGCAGCAGCAAGGCGGAGCATATGATTATGTGAACATATTGCAACCATCATATTGACAATAGTCAGTCCGGACTGTATGACATCCGTTGACATAGCAAAACCACCCAGCATCGAGAAACTGCACGAATGCAAAGCTCAATCCCAAAAGTAAATAGCATGTTTAAACAGTCGTCGACAGACAATGTCACTAGAGCTGAAATACTTTTCTGCAAGTTCGTTGCTGAGCAAAATCTGCCGTTTTCAGTAGCAGATCATTTGTCAGACCTATCTAAGGAAATATTCCCTGATAGCGATATGGCTAAGAAATCTAGTTGTAAAAAGACAAAAACAACGCATATCATAAATAATGTAATTGCACCAATGTTGGACAAACAAGTAACCGAGTTATGCCAAAATAAAAATGTTCGGTCCTGATTGATGACTCTAATAACAAGGAAAATGACAAGACCGTTGCTATTTTGATCTTGGTGTAAGACCCTGCCGTGAAGAAAGCTTGTACAAAGTTTGTAGGTCTACCTGTATGTAACATTGGGACAAGCCAGAACATATTCGACATGCTGAATGGAACATTCAGATTAGTTCTCTTTATTATTATTCGTTATGTTAGTCTTGTTAAACTACCAACTTTTAACTCCCCTATGCTTTTCAGAATGAGTTTAGCCATGAAATAGATTGATTTAAAGACAATAATAAGCACATAGCACTGCAGATGCAGAAATATAATTTTCTATACTGAGAGAAAGTCAACGAGATCTTTAGGGAAGTTTGAATAACAGTACCACCCGTCTTTAATGAGTGCAAAGATGATCGCAAATGACACTGGAATTACATTCAAACCACCTACTGAACTATTAAAAGCAGCAAAGACTACATCTAATTAAGAGTACATTCCACGTTCCAATGGCTTTAAGACAGAAACTTGGTGTATTTTTTATTTAACGTATGTAAGGTTGTGACTATGTGCATGTGTGTGATGATGATATTTGACAATGCTAAGTCTACCATTTTGTGTTTTTAAGTGTACTAAATGCTTCAAAGAAAACATATGGTATTTTTTTTATTCAAATTTGAATTTCCAGTCATTTGGTATAGGCTGATATGAAAAGACAACTTATTCTCTTCTGGATGACGTCGCTTTTTGAGGGTCACACGCACTGCCCCCCCCCATCCCCTTTGAACCTCACAACACGTTTTGAGTCTCAGTCCCTCCCCCCAACACTGTCTGTGAATATGGCAGGTATGGATATTGGATCAAAATATATGCAGAGAAATAACCTCGAGCACAAAACAAATTTGACCAATTCGATGATACCTGTACACGTCACTCAGAGTCAAACTTATCAGAGATATTGCGGATATAACCGTATGTGCCACGTTTGATCAAAATCTGATCGTACATGTAAATATAGCCTCTAAAACTTTAAAGGTTTATATATATATATTATAATTTTTCATAAAAAAATTGAAAGTTTGAGTTTGGGGTTTATTTCCCTTTTTTTTATTTTTTTTTTTTTTGTAAAAGGTAGCATTTTCAAATTCTTACATTTCTCATTTATTAGCGATCTGTCCTTCCACCCAGAAGTATAGTACATATATGCATACGTATAAATATACACACATATACACATTTGCGTACATACAAATACTCATGTACGCATACCTAAAGACATACATACAAACAAGCATACACACTCACAAATACAAGCATGTGTGTACCTATACACACACACTTGTATTTATAGGCACATAAAATAATTAATTTATACAGCGAAACCTCCCTGGACCGAGCGTTGCTGGGACAATATGAGTGGTTAATATCTGGGCACTGTATCTATGTATGAACAGTCTAACAGGTGGGCAGACTCAGGGAAGCATCACTATGTATAAACATGTATACTTAACCTAATAATGCATCCAATGGAATGGCAAATAGAGATGAATTAATATTCAGAGTAAAAACTGCTTTTTGTAAGGTTAACATTTTGTATTAAAAAAATTTCCATGTGCAGTTTGTGTGTGCAGAATACTTTACAGACATAAGTTGTAATTTCAGTTCTTTATTAAAATGAGATATATTTGGTAATTCTTTATTTAATCTACAGTTATAAATATATACTTTCAGTTGTTATATAAATAAATGTATCACATTGCCAGCTTTTTTTATCTATTATACCAAGCAGAAATTTTCTTTTTGATAGGGTGCCCCGGGTGGCCGAGTGGTCTAATGCACAGATCACTTCCACATTCCACATCTCACCTCTGTTCGCGTAAGTTCTAGTTTGGGATGGACCAACGTGGGTATGTGAAAATGCTTGCCAGTAACTTCCCGTGGTCGGTGGTTCTTCCCTTGGTCTTCCCAGGTTCTTCCTCCACCAAATATACTGGCCGCCATGTATAGCCTATCAAGTGCTTAAAATGTCGTTAAACCCCACAAAAAAAAACTCTCTGTGATAGATAAACGTTGTGAATATGATTGCACCCATTCGTTGTCCGTTCTATAAACCTGGGCAAGACTGATTCTGTTTTTGGACACTCTCATAAAATATGCATTTTCATGGACACTCTCATAAAATATCTACATTAAATAAACATGAATACTATCAGTTCATTACCGATATAAAAAATTAGCTCGTATTCATTTATATATTATTTGAGGTACATAAAAAATCATGATAAAATTTTTTTAGGTGTTTTTATTTTGTACCTTGTATACAGTGTATATGATTCTATATGATCTTCTGAAATTTGTTTTCATAACACTCTCCAAGTCGCAGTAAAAACAAAACAAGCATTAAGTTGATGTTGATTTTATTTTTATTTAAATTTAATGATTGAACCTTGTTCAAGAGTGATATATCTCGTCTTGCCTAAATTATATCATATTCTTTTGCGTTCTGCACATTTTCAGGTGTATTTTAAAAATAAGCATTTGTTGCACATATACTGTAGTCTTTCAAGCTCTTAAATTAGTGACAATAACAATCTAGAAAAAAAAGCCTAATGCAAACGTAATGGTACTCTTAATGTAATGAGAGTGATATTCGTAGCTCTTTATGTTATAAGCGTATTAGCAAGCACTGCTATCTATTACAATACTAATGGTTAGTGTAATCATCAAAGCGAGTTAGAAATAATTCAACTAGCCAACAAGGAATACTGTATATCTTAAACACATGCTATTGTAAATTAACATGAAGCCATATCATATATTTCGATGCTAGAGACAAATCTGATTACGTTGAAGTATTTAAAATGTACACAATATTTATCAAGCACTTAACATGTACACATACTCAATCAAGTATTTGATTACTTTAACAATTCTACAATAATTTATATATATATATATATATATATATATATATATATATTATTGTAAATGAAGTCATGTACTTTTATAGTCACAGAGAGAGAGAGAGAGATATGCAAACATGCATTTTTGGAATGTAAATACAAGATTTGTACCGTTTACAAAAGAGGTCGATATATTCGGTATCATGTGTGATGAATCTGTAAGAATTGATTAACTTCTAAATCAAATATATTTCTACAAGATTGCAAAGTCTCCAAGAAATATTCTAGATTATCGTCTGTAAGGCAATATTCTTTTTTCAATTTCGTACAATAAATTCAAAAAATATTCGAGTGATTCCAATTTAAGCGTCCTCCACACACATCTCTTATTTATATATATATATTTGTGCCATTATTATTATTATTATTATTACAACATTTGTTTGATTTAACCCTGCTAAACCTAATATTGCATTTTGTTAAGTCAAATTAAAAATGCTTACTTTACTGCAAATCAATGTTTAAAAATCTTGACAGAAAAGTTATCTTCAGGACTATTCCTAGAAGATGTGCGAAAGGTGAATTTAGGCTAAAAACGTGTGTGTGTTTGTGTGTATGTGCATTTTGTAAGAATAAGTGAAAACCTTTTTCAATGGAAATGAGTCAGAAAGCATAATTACGCCACAGAAAATAGGTGGGACCTTTTGCTAATCACAGTTCCTTTGGCTTCTTTCAATATATTTGAAAAGGGTATTTGGATTGTATGAATCGAATGATTAAGACCCAATCTAGTTTTGTAAATCTGTATTGCTCTCGTGACTCCCTCACATTCTAAAACATTTATTATTAATACCATATATATGCTTCACTCAATCCAGTATAATAAAGCAGTCGTCTTCAACCTGAGATCTTATATAAAATAAAGACCTGTTTAAAATCAATTATTTTCTTCAGAAATATAGATGATTCCTCGACATAGATATTTGCATTGTACCCCAGCTATTCGTGTACAAAGTCTAAAGATGATTTGTATTAAGTTTGTGTAAATATTTCACATAATATGAAAATGTTTGCTGTCCAAAGAGATAATCTAATTTTCTAAGTATATTCCTGCTAAGATCTACACTAAATTTAGTAACATGTATCCAGTTGGGATAAGTAACAGTTAATAATTTAGCCAAATTTTTTGTTGCTTCTAAAGAGTCTTCTAATCATTGTTATTTTCAAGGATATGATAAAAGCTTTGGTATAAATCATTGTAAACGCATTTATTACAGTCTTCTCGCAGTAATCAACATTTGTATTTTATCAAAAGATTTATTACAAAGACATTTTTAAAACAAATTGTTTAATTTGTTGGCGAATCTCCCATGTGGGATTGTCAAACATAAAAACAGCTTTTTTATATATTTTGTTTTAAATTCTAAATTAAAGTTACAATAACACAACGATTAAGCACCCAAGCATCTAACACAATGCCAGAGGTTTAAAACTATTGATTTTAGCATACGGCTTTAGAATCAGTCTGCACAATTAATTTAACAACCTTCCATTTGTTTGCAACTTTTGGTCAAAGTGCATAAGAATGAATTTAATATTCATTAATTAAGGAAATAAAATGATATTCATGTTTGTGACTGTTAGTAATTTTCCAATAAACCTGTTTGTACCATTTAGCAACTAACAGAATATTTTAGTAGGAGTTGAACTGTTACTTTTAGTAACATTTAGTTGCATGTAGTTTGGTACACAAATATTTATGTTACTCTATTTAAATAGTTATCACCCCTAAAGTGTGTCGTTATTGTCCACACTCTACAAGGAATACGTGGAATATAACGAGTCATGTAGATAAAAAAACAAGCATCCTAACAAAATAGACACATTTAACTTACTCACATCTTAAAAGCCCACTATTAAACATTCAGAGTATAAAGGTACAAAGAACATTTAAAAATAACTAAAGCTAAACATGTTTTTGAAGAACGTTTAGTCCAAGCACATAAACAAAAACAAGCGAGGAAGCGTATAGTCATGTATTAAATGAATTAAAGCATCAAAGAGAAATATTATAGATGTTGTTTAGCAAGCAAGAAAAAAATAGATGGAAGTTTAAATCAATAAAAAAATGCAGGAGACAGAACATACAAAACTTAAGGCGAATATAAAAGAAACTCGAGCAAAGAAAAATATTCTATCCAAAAAATCTTAAAGAGGAAATAGTATCATTTTGATCAATGGCTATGTCAAATATTTTGTTCTTTGCCGCTGTAGGTTAGAGCATATATAGACTAGAAACGTTGCCAAAAGTGCAACTGTTCAAAATAGTTCCAAATGATATATCGCAAAGTTTACAACAAGACATTGAACCAACTGTTCAACATGTTATCCAACTGTTCAAAATAGTTCCAAGCGATATATCGCAAAGTTTTCAACAAGACATTGAACCAGCTGTTCGATATATCAGAAACTATTACTTACCTGAAATGTTGTAGCAGCTATAAACACATATTATAGTAATCTTTCGTTTATTTATCTTTTTATCACAGTATGGAGTATCATATTTTTTAAAAAAAGATAAACTTAAAAACAACATGATTGTTCTGGATGTACAAAGAATTATCAACAGAAGTGTTACTAGCAATATTGCATATCTTTAATAATTAAACATAAAAAGTTCTCTTTTGGAAACATTAAAGTACAATACTTATTCATGGATTGTTGGTGTACCAATTATTATAGCGTATGGAAACTTTTCGGCAGTAAAACTCCTAGCCATATCCTTTTTCATACCATGTAGGCACTTCCGTAAACATTTTAAAGTCAGAGGACAGACTCTAGAGCAATCACAATGATACGTTGTTTAAAAGATAAATTACAGTAAAATTATACTGCGAATCTCTTACTTCTACAAAAGCAACTCTAGAATAGTGGGGATTGGAGGGGGTAGTTCCAAAGGAAGGAATGCCACAAGGATGAACTAATTGCAAAATATGATTCCACAGAAACACATCCTGGTTTCAACTACTTGGTCTTTGTTATAATCTAAATATACTTTGACAAACGTGAATTGTTATGGGCGTGTTTTGTATGTCCTATAAATGGGGCATCTAGTGTTTGTCTTGTCCCTTGCGGTTGTGGGGTTGTGTATGTGAACACCTTTGGTTAAAACCGTTTCATGCATTTTTAGATCAGTAACCCTTATCTGATTCACTCATATTAGGCATATCTTCTTTTCTCAGTCATACTCCTTCCACTGGGTTCTTTCCCAGAGGCGTAGCCATTGGGTCAATAATTAAAATGTTTATATATTTTGATAAAAGGTTTTGGCTAAAGTTTATTTCCAGCACTTATATTTTGATAACCATTTACTCAGTTTATTTCATTAGTCAGGAAAGGATATCATCACATCACTTCTACCACTGTTTCTGTCCATGGGTGGGGTCATGAGGTCAAGAACATGTATTTTAGGTTGTGATTTTTTTTAACCTGTTGTTGTCTTTTTAACACCTTGGGCTCACTAACTTTTAACCTAATTCACGCCATATATTGAAATTTTATGTACCACATACACCCCTTCTATCATTATCACCCACGACCCTGGGTTCTATCTCTTGATATGACCAGGGAGTCAAGAATTATAGTGTGGAAAAAGATTGGTTAAAGTATTTGGTAGAATTTTCTTCGTCAATTCTTCTGTATTTTTGAAATATAACATCCTCACATACCATACGCCCTTTCTCACAATACCACTGCCCTGGGTGAGATCTCATGGTCAGGAATATAAATATGAGTTTTTCTGAAGACACATTGTCGTTAAAATGTTTTACATTCAGTTATTTTACGATGATCCATAATAAAATTTATGTTTGGTATATAGCACCAATACATAAAGTCCCCGTAGACTGTATTACTTTTGCCCATGTGATCCGTCCCTAAATGAGGCTATAGGGTCAAGAAATGCATGTACAGTTTCTCTAAAACTATTAGGTAACTAATTTATCTAACCGACTTCATTATGAAAATGTAATACCACACATGTACCCTCCTATCCTTGCCACTCTTACGTCTGGGTCACGTCACTGGATCGGGTCATGGGGTCAATGTGTAAAACAATTTAAAGTTATTAACGTTTTAATTTCAGTTCTTAGGTTTGAATAATACATTTATTCAGTTCATTTCAAATTTGAAATATTGTATGATTAAAAACTTTCCATTCTCTCTATCCTGCTGTCAATACATGGAACATATTTTAATAATCCAACAAATAATTTACTGAAAATTTGAGATTTTATATGACCCAATATTTCCATTCTCCCTAAACCAGAGTTACTTCTCAGGTTATATGTTTGTGTTGGACCATTGGGTTCAAGAGATATACTTTTTAGTTTTTCTTTTTTCATCACATTATTACAATAAAGTCTCATCCAATCCAATGTAGATCTTTATTTGGTAATCTAGGCCACCGGCCTAAAATACAATAACATACAAAAAGACAAAAACCTATGAACTGAAAGGCACATATACAGATTGTGTTAATTCTAAATATTGTATGTATTTGCTTGTCTATGCAGCAAATGGCTGATAAATAATGCAACTCTCTGAATAACAAAAGGATTTTGTGCTCACGTAAAACTATACAAAGTTCCTAGAGATGGATTAGTATACCAAGGTTTGCGTAAATACTTCTCTTTAAGATCTCAATCATTTTTAAAAATGAAAAATGCATGATATTCATCTTCTACAAGCGATAAATTACTTTGAGAGCAAAAATTACACAAACGTATGAAGCAGGAACACCATCATGTCTACCGGTCTGTATAAAAAGTGTATGACTAGAACACACGAAAGAGCTTTACGGACATACAGTGGTAACCTATCGTAAGACACTTCTCACCATTCAACAGTGTTTTATAATTTTGATAGTTACATTTTGAAGACTGTATGATTTTATCATACCAAATTTTACTCATGCAATCTTACACTCTTTGCGAAAATGTTGTTAAAATACACCAACAGCTCCAACATCTTGCGAGATCCATTCAAAGCCAAACCATAGCTAAATAATAGAGTTCGCACGTGTGGTACCCATGCAACTCATCCATAATCATCTGATAATATGAACATTTTTGTAACATTCTGCTGGATATCTGCTACTATTAATAGGTAACAATTTACGTCAAGAATTATAAGCAACACACAACGGACATTACCCAATGGCAAAATAGTTATTTGCATTACGTGGGACACACATATATTGTTTACCAAATCCACTTTGAACACTTTCAATTCATTCTGAATTTGTCTAACTCCAAATTTCAGAACAATAAGACACTAAAGATTTTATCATATCATCACATATTTTCAAGACATATCAAAACTAATCCATATTTCTTTTGGTAATACAAACTAGCCATTACAGAATTGATACTAGGTGCTACTATTGTTTCTTTAGCCTTTGCCCAAGATAGATTGTCTGTAAATACAAGACCCCTATATTTGTAAATTGCCTCGTTAAAAAAAATTTGCTACGTGTCCTCCATTGTGAAACACAATTACTTTTCTCTTATCCAAGTCAACCACCATTCGAGTGGTATTACAATGTTTTCGCTATATCAATGCAAAAGATCAGGGACATTTTCTGATATTAAAATACCTATACCATAATGTACTCTCAGTAACTAAATCAAATCGTTAATAAAGAAAGAAATAATAGTTGACGCACAACACATATTTGTATAAACTCCATCAAACATTCGTTTAAGCATTCGTTTGACTTTACAAGTGACCGCAAGTTAGAGTACATTGAATTTAAAATTGTCAAAATGTTTCAGATTTATGCCTTTTAAAGCAAGTCACTTCCACAATTTAATGTATTCTACCTTATCAAATGCTTTAGAAACATCAACATAAACATTGTACCACCGCCTCCATATTTTGATATATATATTTCTGTATAAAAGATTGTTATCTGTAGTGGAATATTCCCGTCTAATCCCAGCTTTGTTTGTTTCGATAATTCAGCTGCTTTTAGTACATTCATGAAAATATGTGTTAGTAACAAAGATCAAGATCTTATGCATAGCATTATTCACTGATATAACCATAAAAGTATTAGGATCGTCAAAAGAGCCTTTTTGTGTAATGGTCATATAATACCATCTTCTCATTAACTAGGTAAAATAACCAGTATTACAATCTTTGATGAACAGCGTAACTGGCAATGGTGTGATTAATGGCATAGTACAATTGAAAAAGTCAATTCATATCACATTTGGGCCCCAAGCCTTTTCGCATCTGAGTTTTAGTATACTGTGTGCAACTTCCTCTTCAGATATAGGTTCATTTAGATTATCACAATTTGCAATATTTATATCCAAAAAGAGGTTCCTCCTCAATACTATTATTAACAACTCATTCCGAGTATAACAGGTTTTTAATATAATTATACCACATTGAGTCAAATATGTTACATTTGCTAATATAAGCCATAATGTCATAAGATCTATGTGTTCTTCAAGACTTTTTTGGATTATTTCTAACCAAAACAAATAAGTTCTCCCGTTTTTTTAAAATATTTTTTCTTTACTTTATAAATATCTATGAACTAATTTTTGCACCTTTATACAACTCAGAATTCACTGAAGAATTCGTTGCCCTAAAACTATGCAATAACTTTTGTTTTTCACGTTTACTAACTTTACACTCGGTATCCCACCAAAAGGTTGAGATGATATTGTTATAAAAGAGACTATGTCAAACTTTTAAAAAATAAAACGCAGACATATCAAACAAATTCAATAACGCACGTATAGACTCGTCAATATTTTTGTCAATTAATGCACATACATTTGAATATACCATAGGAACTTTTCACTGACATTTGACAAAACCAGTGCCTTGAGTTCATGTAAAATATATTTTAATTTTTCTGAAAAAGTATCCTCTATAAAATCACTGTTCGTACTAGTTTCTGATGTATTACAAACAAAACTTAAATTGCATTTTGACAGAAAATGTACGTTTTTATTCCTGTCGTCAAAATGGAAGTATGATACCAATTAGAAAGGTGCTGAGGAAGCAACCATCTAGTTAGCAATGCTCACACGTTTATTAGTTAATCATATAAAATTGACATCAAAATCAGCATGCAACTTCCATTCAAAACGTGTGTTCCAAATGTACAGCACATATGTGCAAAGCTTGGCAGAAATTGTTATATCTCCCACAATCTTTACTTTTTCTTGGTACTGAAATCGAATTATTTTCATACAGTATACCAAATACAAAATCTAAGTTATCATCTCCAATTCTTGCATTAAAATCGCCTGTTCGAAAGAGCATTGCATCTGGAACATGGAATATGATTCTCTCTAAGTATGCTTCGAACAATGTTAGCTCATCTTTCTCTTCACTTTTGGCCATATACAGTAGACCCTTCTGGATAAATGTATACACAACATAGATATTTAATGTGTACAAATAACGCAAAAGCATATTTAAAACCATGGTTAGGCAGAAGAAATAT
The DNA here is from genome assembly GCA_029931535.1 of Margaritifera margaritifera. Taxonomy (NCBI): domain Eukaryota; kingdom Metazoa; phylum Mollusca; class Bivalvia; order Unionida; family Margaritiferidae; genus Margaritifera; species Margaritifera margaritifera. Next base: position 169,519 of record JAQPZY010000608.1, read on the forward strand.
ATTTATTTTCAAAAGCAACAAGATAGACTTGTCCAGTCACGAAATAAACAATAACGTAACGAGAAACACTGTTCATATTATTGGATCTCAGTGGTTCGATTATTTTAAAAATCTAATTCCTGAAGATGTCAAAGCCACTGCAAGCAATGATACAAAAATCAAATTGACATTAATCATAATAATTGTGAAATTTTGAATGAACCAGTTACAAAAGAAGAAATTTTTCATAGTATTAAAATCATTGCTTCAGAGAAATGTAGCGACCCTGACGGCTTAGTAATTGAGATGTACTCTGGTATATTTCCAGAGGAATGGGACAAAACCATAATTTGTCAATTATATAAGAAAGGCTAAGTTCAAGTTCCCAAGAACTACAGAGGTATTTCGTTAATAGATGCATTGTGTGCAATATTTACAAAACATTGAATACCAGACAAAGTATAAAATCTGATGAATATAATATTATATATGAGACGCAAACATGTTTTTTGCAAACGGTATTCCACAGCAGACAATATATGTATTCTACAATAAATTGTACAGAAGTATTTGCCATTGAATGGTGGTAGATTTTTAATTTATTGATTGATATTTCTAAAGATTTTGATGATATATCTTATATGAAAATGTGGGTCTCATTATCAAGAAAAAGGTTTCCATGGTAAATTTGTGTCTGTAGTTAAATCGATGTTTGAAATCCTAAAGGTTTATTAGATTATTTTATCGCGTCAAAAAGGTACGAGACAGAATTGTGTTCTTAGTTCAATTGTATTCACCTTATTCATTCATGATCTTGTTAAAGCTATCCCCGTACAATGTCCTCAATGCATCATAGAGTATATCTTTGCTATTTAGAATGACGATGATGGTGCAAACTGTGCTGAAGCAGTCCTTGTTTTCAAAGAAAAATAGTCATTTTAGATTTTTCTTTTTTTTTAAAAATTCAGGTACGATCATTAATCAGGATAAAACAATAATTCTTTTCAAGAGTGATGAAATGTTGAGAGAGAGAGAGAGATAGAGAGAGAGAGGGACTTGATTGAATGTGTCTTCTTCTATCAATATATGGGTTTAGTTTTTACCCCAGACTGATACGGAGTATAGCCAAACATACATTGACTGACAAGGTTCAGAAATTTATTGAATGATTTTTTGGCTATCAGCGTACGTTTGGCTGCTTTGTAGTTTTTATATTTTCAGACTGTTTGTTAGCATCGTTGAACCAATTTTGTGTTATGGTTCAGAAGTCTGGGGCTACGAATATTCAGAAGTAATAGAAAAAGTACAAGACAAGTTTTGTACACAGTACCTTAATCTCTCATCCTCAATAAATCATGTGTATGCAGTTCGAGAATGTAGCAGATCAGTAGTATAGTATGGCGATCAAGCCTCTAACGGGACCTACATGTTAAACAGGGTCAAAAGTTTCTGGGTATCTAACATGAGAATGGCATTCTGGACGTATATGAGAATTTAACATTAACCCGCTATTTTTGTGGGATTCTGGGGACAATGGGAATTAACATTAGGCCGCCACCCAGTTTATTTACTATCCACCATGCAGTTATCCGCTATACAACACCTTGTTATCTACTACGCATCGCCCAGTTTATTTTTATACATCACTCACTTATCTACTATCTACCATCCAGTTATCTACGATCCAGCTCCAAGTTATCTTTTATCCAGCACTTACTTATCCTACTAACCACCAACCATGTCCTAATGACAAGTCCTGTGTATATAGAAACTATAAAATGTTCCAAATGAATGGGTAATCTGGAATGTCATGATGTACCAACGATAGTGTAATCCAGATCATCCTTAAGAATATTCACAGGCATCCGAAAGTCATAAATATAAATCCAAAGGTTGATGAATACTTCCGGTAACTCCACTGGATGTTCCAATAAATAATTCTAGTCGAATTATTTATACAGCAATACACCATTACGGCATTACAGCATTACAAGATAACAACACGGCTATTTTTCCAACATCTGATGATTCCAAAGGCTGATCGTAAAACAGATGTTTTCAACTCAAAATTTAAGATGAAATGAATATAATTCGTATATTCAGGTATTTTATACATTTTGCAAATGGCACATTTCACAACAGGAAATGTGTCATATTACGACCCAGAATGCAATACTAAATGCGTTTTTCAATGGAAATTTACTCCAGGAATGACAAACAACTCTGACCTTGAACAAAAGATCAGTACCTTGTTGACATCGTTAACTAAATTTAAGTGCGACTTACTATTTGACACAATTTTAAAGTACAGTCATAGGCCAAAAGTTTAGGCACATTATAAATTCCATATACATAATTCCGTAACACTATAAAGTCCCTAATCTCCCCTGCCCTCCTTTTTAAACAAAACAAGCATTCCATTTTCACAGGGTAGAATTTAAAAGAAGTGGTATAGAAATATAATCTAAAACCATTTTTAATAAAATACCTTTTCCAGTCCCCCTCATCACCATTTGGCAAAATTTAGTGTGCTGAAGTTAATTGGATCCCTTTTTTGAAAACCACCAATCTAAACTGTGTCTGTCTGTCTGTCAATGTATGTGTGTGTGAAACACAGTGAGAGATGTCTATTTTCAATAGTGTAGCATTATGGGTTTGTCGGCACTCTAAATTTATATTTTCCTTGATAAATATATTGACATAAAAGAAAATCTAAGGGGTGTTTCATAACAGGAGTGTCTTATAAACAAAACCAACTTCTCTGTCTCCTTTACCACCCTATGATCTCTCTTATAAATAAAGTAAAAATCTCTACCTCATCTATAATGCCCCGACTCTCTTCTACTCATCTATTTTAAACAAAACCACCATCCCATTCATACAAGATAGGATGTAAAAGACGGGTATAAAAACATAATTAAAAACCTTTATCAGTAAAAAAACGCCCTATAATCCTTATTATCAATAACACTAAAATATCTCCTGCTCACTTCGATAATGTCCCTAACCTCTTCTACCCTCCTTTGTATATGCAAATACCACCCCCTTTACTATTCGCATAATCTCTATTGTATTACTAGTGCAGTGAAAGAAGAAATTAAACTAGGCCACCATGTTTCTTTTACGGCATTATATAACAAGGAAGATATAACATTAGGTTACCCTTCTGTGACTTTCGGAAGACAAGGGTAAAGTATGTGCTAGAAATGTGCATAAGTTTTAATCTTTCATAAAAGAATATAGGAATTTCAAGATGGGGGATTTTAGAAATAATAGCACATTTTGTTTCAATAATCAGTTTATTGCCAGATATAATCTATTTTTATCATAAGGACAGCTCATTGTTTCCATTAATCAGCTTCTAAAAATCAGTGTTATATTTTGAAATATTATCGAATGATCGCAGTATGATTTGGCATGTATGCCACAGAATACGCTACGTCACTCTCAGTTAGTCGAGTCTACAATAAAGCTGGCAAATGTTCATTCATCCACTTCTAAGATATGTCAGGGGCAAGTTGTTTTTATTGTATTTTTATTTTTAAATTTTTTTTTTCCAACGGACTGGCAGGTATCTTATGCCATAGCACAGAGTAAACACGTTTAACTCTGTCGCCGTCTGAAATAAAATCAGGTTGTAACTGTAACAAATAAGTATAACCAATGAAATCGCTTATAATGACGAAGTGTTTTGCTCTAGATTCAAGACCTGTAGTCAAAATATATTTCAAACAGGCGAATTTTTAATCAAGTTAAGCTTTAGTGCAATGTAACATTTTGCTCTGTGGTAGTTTTAATAAAAAGGTTAAACGAATGTTAGAATGTTTCTGGCCAAGCTAAAGGCGGATTGTACCATTTACGGTTCCAGTTTTGAAACAAAAGTTACAAAGCTTTCAATTTCACCTAATCATTTCAACTAAAATTTAGAGGGGTATCTTAAAGTGGAACAGGTCCAATTATGATTTATATGTAAATCATTCTATAGGAAGCTCAAGTTTGTGTGTGTGTGTCTGTGTGTGTCTGTGTGTGTATATATGTGTGTGTGTGTGTGTGTGTGTGTGTGTGTGTGTGTGTGTGTGTGTGTGTGTGTGTGTGAAGCAGAGATAGAGAGACGAACATAGAGTGGTATCTTAAAGCGAAACAGGTGCAATTATGATTTATATCTAAATTATTATATTGGATACTTAAGTGTGTGTGTCTGTATGTCTGTTAATATGTGTGTTTGTGAGAGAGCTAGAGAGAGAGATCGAAAATTGCGGTCTAACACTATAAGCGTGATAAGGTTATCCTTTACGAATTTCTGAACACAATGGTAAAATATGTCTTACAAATGTACATTGGTTTCAATCTTTTATAAATCCTACAGCAATTTCAAGACGGGATATTTAGACATTTTTCCAATCCTAAATTTTACAATTCTCATAGGCAGCCATATATAATATTTTTTTGGATAGGTATAGTATAGTTTTTCATAGATCAGTTTCAAAAAAATCGGTGTTATATTTTGAAACATTATGGATTGAACGCAATATGATTTGGTGTGTGTGCCATAGTATCCGTTACTTTACTATCAGGTGATCGATGTATTGTTTTTCTGTCTGTCAATGTGTGTGTGAAACACAGAGAGATGTATATTAGTAATAGTGTAGCACTCTAAACGAAGTGCCATATGAAAACGATTCTCACAAGACTGCACTTTGTCAAATCATCAGATTGTTAGTTGACAATTGTGAGTACATCCGCAGACTGAGAAAGATAAATTCCACACAGAAAAAACAGGATGAGTCCTACCAAAAGTTAACGAGTTAGATGCAGTACCCTGGGACATGAGCGATCGAGTACAATCTGACACTTCTATTATCGAAGCTATGCCTATTGTTTACCACCTTATGGAGCTCATCCATGCACTACCAAACCACAAACTCGACGACAAATGATAATCAAAAAAAGAATACACGTTTCCAGTGACTTTGCCGGACTATTGTAATTTTAAAAGTCGTTTCCAGACGTTCAAAGGAAAGTGACCTAAATATATTGAAGGACCTAGTCTACTTGGGACAAGGAGACCGAGTGCATTGTTTCAGTTTTAGTGTGAGACTTCAGGAATGGGAGCATCAAGATAAAGTTTTCCTTGAACATTCCAGTTAGTCTCCGTGCTGTCGGTACCTTCTTTAAGTGGGTGCCCAAATATGATCCTCATGTTGAATACTTTAGAAGTGGAGACAATTCGTATTTTCCTTTGGGATATAATTATGCACGGAAAAAATCGACGTTTGTGAATATATAAGTGCCACAGTTGCAGGACGAACTAAATATGAAAAGCTAATAAAAAGTTCTGCAATGAGATGGAATTGACCAGCGCTGCTGAAAACATACGAGTACTCATTAAACCTATACTTAAGGAAATGAGTGTTGGTAACTTACAATCGGTGAACCTAACCAAACAAATAAAACCCAAAAAATTGAGCAAAGAAAGTAAGAAAAGTTCTAGATGCTGATTACGAAGAAAGACTTCAAGATCAAGTCGATAAATGGTATATTTAAAAGATTTTGGTTTGGATTATGACGACGTGGAAACGATTCTGTGAGTGATAGCGCTACCTGATATAAAAAACGGCGTAAAAGATTTTCCTGATGACAAGCAATCACAACCTCAAGCAAAAAATCCCCAGCCACAATCTGAAGCAGAAAAGCCGCAGCCACAATCTGAAGCAGAAAAGCCACAACCACAACCAGAGCTAGAGCAACCGAAGCCAAACATTTCTGAAATACAACTTCCTGAGCCTGAAGCAGAGCAGCCACAAAAAGATTAAATTACAGAGGTTGTAAGAAAGACAGCTGAATCTTATTATCAAATACTAAAATACAGAAGTTATAACCTGTATGAAGACAACGTTCTTACGGCGGCTCTTGAATACGTTGGACAGTTAACGCCAGAAGACAAACTGGTTCTTGCTGCGTTTTGCAATAAAATTACAAGGAGAACACTGCGCAGTTGCAATTTTGCAGACGCACCAAATCCAGGGTGAAAGAAATGAAAAAGCAACTTAAAGACCGCTTGTTTAATATGACACCCCGCAAGGAAACTATTGATAAAACAGCAACAAATCTTTCTGATTTAATAAAAAGGAAAAGTAAATCTGAATTTTTAAATCACGTAACAGAGACATTTTACTGCATATCAGTGTGTCATCAAAAATGTCACCTAAAGCATAAATATGATCCAAAACTCTTGCAAAGCAATTGAATTATCTTAACTCAAAACCGGGTGGTGGAACTGGCATGATACGTGCTTATCATTACCCAGAAAAGAAAGTATGTGCGTGCTGCAGGATATGATCATAAAACCCTGCCAGATCCACCACAAGAAATGAAAGAAAGCTTTATAAAAAAAACAACAGTAAGCTATAGTGGATAGTTTGGATTTTTTTACTGACATCCATCAGCACCTTTTATACCAACCTCTATGGCTATTAATATTTGTATCGTGATTGTCACTTTAGCACATGCACAGTTCGGTTTGCAAAATATAATCACACATGTGCACCCATGTGTCTATTTGTGCGGGCTGTTATACAAACGATTATGATTTGCACCAACATTTGCGGGGTGATATTGAACGTAGCGTATTACAGATCCAACCTATGCATATGACTATAGTTTCCGGTTATTAAGAAGACTGATCAATATTAGACCTGGAATAATAACTGTCTGCTACATAGCGGTACTTTTATATGGCTCCGAGTGTTGGAGAGTTGTGAAGACAGACATGAGAAATGTAAATTCATTCCACAATGGCTGCCTCCGTAAAATCTGCAACATATGCTGGCCAAACAAGATCTCCAATGTGAGCCTATATGAGAAAACTGGATGTAAAAACCTTTCTCTGGAGGTCAAGATGCGCAGAATCTAATGGATCGGACACGTAATGCGGATGCCACAAGAACGGATACCTAAGTTAGCTCTCAGATAGACACCAGCGGGGTAGCGTAAGCGTGGCCGGCTAAAGACAACCTGGCGAAGGACAATGATGACGGATCTGGAAGAGATGGGACTTTCCTGGGGCGAAGCACAAGCCATTGCTCAGGACCCACCCAGATGGTGGAAGATGGTTGCAGCCTTATGTCCCAGTTGAGATGACAAGAACCCTAAAAAAAAACATAGCAGAATGGATCAATACTAGACCTGAAATAATAACTGTTTTTTACTAGTTAGCGCGCTATAATTACAAGTCACAGATGCGGGAAACGTTTTTTCCTTAATAATTAATGAGACGTCGATGCTTAGGTTAGTTTTATATGAAAATGAAAGTCAACGATGATGCAAGGTCGATGCTAATTACAAGAACGAAACACGCATACATTCTTTGAGACGTACTTTTTGTTTAAAACAACCTTTTGGCCATCTAGTCTGCCGTTTGGCAAGCTAGGGGCTCATCTGGGATTGCAAATTCAAAACGCCGTAATTAATATGGACTGCGCACATTGGTTGATTGTAATAACTTCATGTATGACGACGAAAAATAGACAGCGTGCTTATAATTTCAAAGAATACCTGTTGACGAGAACAACCGAGCGGAGATATCTCCTTTTATATTAAACAATTACCTCGGTGTATATGTAATAGTGCAAAATGTACAAATCGACACCAATAATATTTTAAAAGGGTTTCTGGATATAAACAATTGTGGCATTATTTTACCAGACCAATGGAGTGTTTTAAACCATACAGAAAACGTTAAGTCGTTGTTTCGCTAAAATACCTCATACAGATTTATCAAAGAAGCTCAAAAGATGTTGTATGATTTTTCAAATACGTATCCGGAGATTCTTAATAAATTAACCAACATGGGAATTATCTTAGAATTGCAACGACGCAGACTTGGACACCAATGCAACAAAAACCTGAAATATCATTATACGATACTGTGTAAGAAAAGTCGGTAACGTTGACTAGACCACCTAGTACAGATAGCAAAACGAGCCTATGCTATATGACAATGACGATGACATTGAAACATCAAGCGAATATTCTAGCAGTAGCAAAGATCACCAAGAACAAATATATTTGAGAAATGTTTTTGGTGTAAATGATGGAACCACCAACGGATCGTTTTCGTAATTCTGTGACAATTTTAAAAAGGGAACAGTGTAAGCGTGATATGCATTGTTATGAGTTTCGCAAAAAGAGATTCTCATGCAAAGACACAGCAACTATGGCATCAATGTAATAAAATAGTCCACGACATTTTATGCTATCGGATATCATTGTACATGCGGCGGTCATTTACGAGTTGATGTAGTATATCCGTGCACTGATGAGTATGCGGTGATTTGGACAAATGCCGAAATGAAGAAAATTATGATTGAACACAAAGATCTATTTGACTTTGATCCTCAGTTGCTGCGGCCTGGTGACTGAGTTTATGTACAACACTATGCTGGGAATTTGGAAATTACAATAATAGATGAAAATTTTGTTACAGCAAAGGGTCGTACAATCAAATACTATCAACTGAGAGGAACTACACTAACTATTGTACCCGGTGCAGAGCCCACACGCCTGAAGTTACGTATGCCATTAATGGAAAACATAGATGATTATATCTATGAAAACACAGATGATTATGCCTAGTAGAGAATACAATTTGTAAATATATAAGAAGTTCAATGGCATTAGGACGAAATCAATGCAAAGGTGTATGCCTTGGAAAACATGAACTCTGCGGCAGAACATGTCATTATGAATACTGTAAATAACGTTTGCTCGTGTTACGTGTTGGTCCGGGTGCTCGACCATGCCTCAGATGTGGTATCAGAGTAAACTTTCATAATCAGCTTTGCCGACCATGCGGATGTGTTCGCGAGTATTATCGATTACTCCGTCAAAGATCATCTTGCGCAACAGCAGCGGAACCTATTGCGGAATTACCCAACGTTAACACCTCCGACCACGTTGATGAAAACGATACGGAAGGAAATGAAATAATAGCCAGGATCAAGGCGATTGCCGTTTCCAAGCCTGGTAAAATAAAAATTCCACTTTACATAACAGATTGTCGACTGTGAACAAACTAAGGCAATTCGCGCAACAGCGTGGGGTACGAATACCAAGTCGCATGCGAAAATCTGACATACTTGCGTTATTATGACAAGTAAGTGAACCACAACGCAACAACCGCAACCGGTTACACCGTCAAGAGCAGAGTATGTTCGCGAACATGGAGTACCCGAGCTGGAGTTACACAAGCGTAAGAACAATTATGTAGATTACCGTGCGATTATTCAAACACGTACTTGTCACGGAATTGTATGGTTTATATCAATATGTATATGTGATCAAAAATGTATTCGGGTTTCGTTTCCGACTAGAGCGTTACTCGGGGGTTGTTTATTTTTTTCGGCTCTAGTTATTTTGAAATACTGAGCGCGATTCACCCCATGCTGCACGTGCAAATTGCCTGCAGTGAAAACTCACGTACCTAGCTGCTGCGCATATCTGTCACAGCTAGAGTACATATAGAGCGAATTCTCTATAAACAAATTACACTACGATGAGTCTTGTCAGAAAGCTTACCTCTTTACGGGAGCAAAACTTCAGCTGTAGAGGTATGTGAAATTTAAGATTGTATTCTTTATCACTATTCGTTTTATATGACATAATTGTTTCATATATTAGATGTTTTAGAATTTATTCTAAATTCTACAGAGAGTCAATACCTAGGTCATACAACGCCATGATATTAGAAATCCTATAAGCTGGTTCAAGTTAGCTATTTGTTGTAACTGAACAGACGGGTATTATTTAATTATACGCGGCATGCATTGAATGATTAATGTAATGTGTAACGAAGCGTAATTCATGTGCGCGCATGCGCAACATATATCAATACCAAAAGTACTAAGCGTGTCATATGTACTACACGGTTTAGTTGTTATACTTTTAGCTGTTCCATATGTATGGTTTGGTGGTGTGTGAAGTCACAGAACTCTGTGTGGTTTCGTGTGACGTGTACGCTGTGTCTGGTGACGTTGTTTCGGAAGAGTGTACTGGTTTTCTCGATGCGAGGGACCAAGGCTTCTCGATCAACGGGTCTGTGTTAATGTGAAGGCTCTCGAGGGACCCTTCAACAGACAGGGAGGGGTGGACCATGCGTGGTGGCTCCTTGACCATGGACTAGAGCGGGTGGAACCGTAGATACATCTTGGTAGTCAAACGGACGCCACGATAGTTATATTTATTGCGTGTTCCATTTGATTGTTATCTCAATATTGCTATCTGTGCAAAATTACATTCATTCCCATTTCAATATCGCTATATGTGTGATAGATTCATAATTTCATACATCCCCATTTCAATATCGTTATATGAACGACATATTCATAATTTCATACATCCCCATTTCAATATCGTTATATGAACGACAGATTCATAAATTCATATTCCAACATCGCTTGTTAAATTGATAAATTGACACGTTAACAGATTGATGGATAAATGAGTATTCTATTGATAAGTGCATAAATCACATGCTTTGGTCACCCTTGGTACTTAATAAGACCTTGTTTATATTGGGGTGTAAATCATATACTCTTATTTGTCGATTGGTGATAGGATGCTATTCACGTTTGTTTAAAATTTCATTTGTTAAATCCATCTTTGATTTTTCTCGTTGAGTTACTTGTTGTTGATAGTTCCATGTTAGGAACTTTATAATTTTCCTTATCTTTTTGTTATAATGGTGTCAGATTTGTTCATCTTTAAATTGCGTTTATAAATAAACATCTTATTAACGCAGTTGCTTTCGGTGTCTTCACTAATCCAGTCCCAACCCGGCTTCATCCTGTGACAGTACTCACCAAGCAAAAATATTATAAAACTTTAATCAAATATGCGCTCGGAAATCGTATCGACGTTACAACAGTCTGACACAACCAGTATTAAAGCGGATTGTCTTTTCCATGCACATTTGCTATGCCTCTTAATCGCAAGTCATCAGACAAGGATGGATTGAAAACCAGAATCATTTGGCTTCATTGTAATCCAATTATAATCACAAACCGCAACGACGCCAAGGATATCAATGAAACAATCGATGAAGGTACTGAAAATAGTATCCACACGTTGGAAACATGAACCAACACCGGTTCGGGATGGACTCTTGATAGATTTACGGAAATGCAACTCCATATTTCCATAAACATGCTATTTATCGGATCAAGCTAGTTGCCAACACCAGACTATGTTCTGCTGTATTCAGTGATAAATGTAAAAAAAAAAAAATACGACAATTGATGTTTTAAAGGGAGCTCTTATCCAAGTTACATCCCCCAAGCGATAATACAGATCAGAAGCGACAATATAAACAATACATGGGTGAACTTAATGTTGGTGAAATTGAATTTCCGGTGCAGGCTACCAAGACGATACTAAACAAGTTTGTAGAACTTAGCCCGGATAGCGCCATTAACGTATACGCTTGGGATAAAGTATTTTATCCACTTGTACTATCCCCACATGTCCAAGGCAATTATTGGCATGAACGGATTAATCTGCTGCTGATAAGCGGCATGAAAGTTCAGAGTCGTTATCTCGTTATGTATGGATAAAGAATTTTTCTGGGTTGCTTAACCGACACAGTAAGCACCACGGAAAAAAGTTTCCATGCGAATATTGCCTGCATTTATTTAGCTCTCAACAGCTACTTGACAATCGTGACTTTTATTGTAATGGAATCAGTGAAAAACCTCAACGTACAATTATGCCAGAACCCGGCAAAAGCATTTTGAAATTCACTGCGATGTAGCGCAAGATGAAAGGACCGTATGTGATTTAAGCTTACTTTGAATGTTTGATTGTTTCAGTGAACGCTCCTGAGGTTAGAACAAATACAAAACAAGTTGCAGAACAAATCTCATGTGGGTTTTGCTACATTATTGCAACTGCTCATCGATATTGATATGCATCTGTTTATCGAGCGTGGTATTCCCAAGGTTATGGTTGAAAACGATCTCACAACACGAGATGTATAAGGAATGTCTTCGCGAGCTACGCGAATTCGCACATGCAACCAACATGATCAGGAGTAAAAAAACATCACATGAGTGTATACCAATGCACCAAGGTGAGTTTTGTCACAGCTGAACACCAAACGATAGATTTACCACTTACGCGTTTGGACATCATGCGATTGTGAATCCGCTTACGATTGATACACTAGCGTAACATAGATCTTAGTCGGAATTCCGTATTTGCTGGAACGACTTGAAATTCTTTCGCACAAATGCTCCACTAGGAGGCTTTGTCGAATGCTCATCTACAGGGGCCAAATGATAACGTATTGGGGTCCTTGGAAAGCCAATCAGGGCCGAGATAGTAAATACATCGACTGACAATAGCGGATCAGTAGCAGGGCGTTGCCCACCTTCTAACTTCCCAGGTGCATATAGATACCGAACAAAATTGTTTCCGAGTGATTCTAACAATGGTCGATGTGAAATCATTTTGCGGGTAACGGTGACAGTCTTTGTCGAATCGCATCAGCGGGTTTTAATCCAGTCGTGCGTGTGATTTCATTATTTAATGATTGTACGACTAATGGTAGTCATCGTGTTACCCACTCGTGAGATTGTTCTACGATTCGATATATCTCTGCGATTTGAGACCGATACCTCATTAACCATTCTTGTGTGTTCTGATGTTCAAATAATCGTTCACCAAGTGTGCGGTTAAATCGTTCCACAATAGCTTGGCCACAATGCGTATTAACATGTCCAATACGAACCCGCACATGGTGTTTTGCCAACAATGCAGCAACGGATCTGAGACTGAGCTGAGATATTCTTTACCTGTATCCATTTTTATTAACCGTGGCCATGTTAACGGTCCACGTGTGTAAATACGTTTAAGCGCATCTGCGACACCAGCCGAATCTTTAGACGTCAGCGACTTCGCTTCTGTGAATCTGCTACCTGTATCTACGACTGTCAACGCGTATTTGTAAGTACCCCACGTACCCCATTATGTGGAAGAAGTAAACGATTAGCCTCCTGAACTTCGTTAGGTGTTTGCACATCAAACCAACCACGGGAAATCTTTTCAACAGCAGCTTCACCTTTCCAATAACCGCGAGGACTGTATTATATTTTGGCTAAAGGCCGCTCATAAACCATGTTTATTTATAATATATATATTTTTTATATTCACTGAGGGGTGGAACCGAGTGGACTTTGTCCACCAATGAGTGAACTTTTTCCCTCCTAGTGACCATCCAAAACAATCTTAGCCTTCGTACCACCGTTGATGCTCCATCTAGTGATTCTTTCTCCAAGTGCATGATTGAACGCGTTCAAATCATAGATGAGGTCCACATCGGCACGTTGACGCCACGGATATGGTTTGATGCTTTGTAAGCATGATCATGTCGGTAACATGCAGCATCGACACGGTTTACGTGTGCTTCCCCGGGTTTTGGTCGATTGCTAGAATCAAGTCGTATACGTCTGTCTGATTCAGCGATTGCTAATCTGGCAATGGAAAGCGGATTAGGGTTGTCCCGCAAAAGGTATTAGACGAAACAATAATGTAGAAACGGAGAAAAACGTTTGACCATGGCCCAATTCAAAGATATATCCGATCCCGCGTTTGACATGGACATGTCTGTGTTGTGAGATCGAAGCAAGCATAATTACCAATATTGCTCGTACGAGGCTAGGGATCCAAACAAGGAAGGGCCAGTAGAATTTTAGGTACATGACATATCTCGGTATTTTCTTCCGTGTGAATCATTCTTGGAAATCCAAGGAAAGCTTGTACGCAACGACAATACTGCATAGGGCGCCGGTGAAAAACTTGGATTTGTCAATAACGGCATTATGGCATTGTTTAGCAAAGCAACATATTTCATCATCGAGGGAAAGGAAATCGAAGCAATTCTTGACAAAGTCAACGTCGCTACGACAATTCTCGGACTCGCCCGTTACAGTGACGATTACGCAAGGTTTGTCAAAGACACAAGAGACCGGCGTGATCATATCAAATACACCGTTGACGCCATCCTCCACGCAGTCACCGGAGACAGTCCCAATTTCAATGGTGGATTTGCACAGCGTCGAGCCCATCTTAACGGTGAGTTTTCCTGCACACTTCCACTCTTAAACATATTTGTATTTTGTAGAGGCTTTCATAAAGTTTTGGGGGGCAAAACACGTTAAACAGAAATGGCAACGTAAACGATGCAATTCAGTGCGATGGTGTTACCGTTCTCGATGCAGGTATAGTTGTGTGCCAGGCGGAACATCTATAATTTCATTTCTCGCGATGACCACAGACTCAAAATAAGGTGAAAATCGAGGAGAATTCTCAGTTGTAAATAAATACCCAACAAGGTGTCAGTGCACCACGGCATGTTTTTATAGCATTCCAAACGGTAGACAATCTACACAACTTGCTGGAACGTTCAATGATTTTTTCAACACTGGAAGTGACTTAGGTCTCGCTAAGGTTAAACGGTCACCAAGAATCCACCGAAAACATTTTGCTCAACTTTGACAACTATCAAATCGCTCGTGTGTATCATCGACTGTTGAAATAACTGGACCGAGTCCAAAACGTTGACACGAGATTGCAGATTTACCAGCACGACGTTCGTACGTTGTACTCGATTTATTACTTTAACCTCGAGCATCTGGGCCTGTTTAAGCAGACCGTGGTGCACATGCACTGCAAATCACGTGTAGGTGGAGCCGCCATTGACCCCGAGTACAGATGTATTGCTCTAATTCTTTCCGACAAGATTATGTTGTTGTAAGATTTGAGTGGTCGAATGAGGGTTACTGACGCGCCTGTGGAAAATTGTTAAAGTCGCAACATAGTAATTGAACCTGTTACATTTGTAAATAATAATATCCTATCACGAAGTGAAAGTTGGCCCTAGCCCACAGCAGCATGTGAAAATCAAAAGCGCAATACGAAACGATTGTGGGGTCACATTGAGGCTTTCTCCGGAAAAAGTAACTGAAAAGTCCCCGTGTAGTTGACCCAAACACAACTTAATCAGTTTAATATGGCCAAACAAAGGAACACCTCGGTGACATTAAAGTTATCCAAGTCAGAGGTGGCACAAATCCAAAAGACCGGTGAAATATTTCCATTCCTTGCGGCGATTTCAGCGTTGTTAGATGCTGCGGCTCCGGCGGTTGCAAAAGCAGCTGCGTTAGCGGCTGTGGGAACTTCATCCAGAGTGGTGCTGAAAAAGATGGTCGGTGGAAAAATCTATGTAAAAAAAGGAAAAGGTCTTCAATTATCCAGGCATGGAACCCAAAGGCTCCTGAGCAGAAGTTGTCTTCCGTTCTGGTCTTGCCGTTGATGAAAGCATGCGTGCACTCAAGCTTTCACCAATAACGCAAGCGCTTATTGATTTTACATTAAACCACACTTGATAGTATACAAAATACCTATTAACATTTACGGAAACTCAACGCCCAGACGACGCGGTACTGACGTGAGTTTTGACCAGATTCTTCACAAAAGCGGATTTCACTGAGTTTACCAGCTGGGTTGTTGTTGGTGTTGACCAGGGCGAGCTTGTGATTTTCCAAGATAAAAATGGAAACCTTAAAAGGTCTAACGTGGACATTCAAGATGTTTTGTTAGGCTACGAGGTGCTGTCTCGCAAAACCTGGTCGCGATCATTAAAAACGGGAGAATCACACTCTAACGTGTCTATTGCATTTATCAAAGACTATGCTAATGGTGAGATGAAACAATACGTGAATGAACAGATCGCAAATGTGCTTTTGCCACCATGAGTAGTAACGTTCTCGAACCGAATTCGGGAATAATAATCAGTGAAACACAGGAGCAAACTGACCCACTAATCTTAGCAAATGGCCGACATGTTTTTGATCCTGCTACAAATGAGTTTGATAGACCTAAACGTCACATCTTAAACGTGCTCGGGTCCGGGAAATACTTGTTTATCATAACTGGAAATATAGGCATATTGGTCTTAGTACCACTAATATCACATATCAACTTGTTGCAGAATTTGACACATATGCGATATAAGCGCCATTAGTCGCCTCAGATGAATATCATTTTGAAGGACTCAACATTTATCCGGACAGATACTTAACTGTCATTGCAGTTTGGGTTTAAGATTAGATTTATCATTACATATAAGTGATGGATTCTGACAGCGGTGACGAGGTTGAGTAATTTATTGACGAGGTGTTGGATCGGCTGACCAGTATGCCAACATTGATAGAGATTTTGTTCCACTTGTTGACGAATATCTGCTTCAAAATGGTGTTACCAGACCCTCGTATACATTCAAATATAATCTAGGTGAGGGCAAGATAGAAATTGATCGTTAGAACCACCTGCCTGATGTACCAATACCACCTCGAAGCCAGCTTGCAATCATTGTCTTGGCACGTGAAAATACCCGATCGCTGACTGCACAACCTGGTGAAAAGACATCCAGGGATTGTTTCTACAATGAAGAAGTGTAATTCACCGATAAGGCCACCCCGGTTGCATTCCCAGTTAATTATGTTGCGCCAACATTAAAACACAGAGAAGAAAAACATCTTGACTGTTATTTAACAAGGACGCACTTGTCCGCGTAACAGTTCTTGGGCGAAAACGAGTTCAATCGTTTCAGACACCAACCAAGGACGTAATCAATGTGGTTCTTGCTGCTCAGTAAGGTCCTATTTTTTAAAGTTCTACATACTTTTATACCTTCTTTGTGGTAGAGCATCTGACTATGATGTAGTCCTGTTTTCTTTTGATGTTTTTAAATTCTTCCCCCCCCCCCCGTGTTCTTAGAAGCTCGGTTGTGATGAATCTGTTGCTAATCTGATTAATATTATTATCTGGGCTTTTGATAAAGATAGTCAGATTTCTTGAGTGATAGTTCTGTGCCATGTTGATGGGGAGGGGGGGGGGGGTATTGTTGATTGTTCCCCGCTCTTAATTTGTGTTTTTTGGACTAATTTTGTCGACTACTTTTGTTGTTGTGGTATTTGAATCTTAGACCTTATGCTTGACGTTTGCCTTTCTTCAATTTTTTAATTTGGTTACCCCTTTAATTAGTCGCATCACTTTGCCTTGCCTGACTGGACTTTCCTGTGGTCTAGGTGATTCAGGCGAGTCAGGGATTAAGAATGCCTCATTTGGTGTTTCTTGTCTTATTTTAGAGGGGCCTGCTACTTGGCTATTGTGCACCTTAGTGCTGATACGTGTTGTAGCTTTTGGTGGAGATTGTGCAGCATTTGTATTAGATTTTGTTTTGCTTTGGTTTTGTTTTTAATTGTTGCTTTATGCCGGTTGGCGTTATTGCCGTTTCTTATGGTGTGCTGTGGTTTGATTTGCCATATTTTGCTTTTCCCCAGTCACCCCCTGATTTTGAACAGTCTCAGTATATGTTTTGGAATTGGGATTGCCTTTTTCTACTACTTCCTTTATGCCATTTGCTTGGGGTGTGGTGGGTGTTTCCGGGATATTGACGACCCCCTGACCCCATTTACCCTAGTTATGATAGTAAGGGTGTCGTTTAAGTTTAAGTTGGTGGCCCAAATATTTCCATTGGGTCCTACTACAATTGTTACTACATGTGTAGGTGGGGTAGTTATTTTATTCTTAGACCTATTTAATTGGTTGCAAAGGTCTCTTTTCCTTTGTGTCATTTGTGTATTTTCCATTTTAAATCCTAGGAGCAGATTTTAGGCAGAAATGTTCTACATTATTAGTGAATATTTTGCTTCTGAACAATGGTTGTTTTTAAATAGGGAATGATATTGGTAAACAAAAATAAATTTTAAAAGGTTAGGCCTATAGTAGAGGCTAACAAGTCCAATTATAGGATCATTGAAGCGATTGTAAGGATTCAGTCTTGGTTTACCTGTATATATCCAGGCACCAGTGCTCAAGTTGCAGAAAATCCTGCAGTGATCTCCGCAGGATAGAGTATATGGAGGGATTCCGCCCAGGTGTAGCTAGTATGGTTCCTAGCACCTGTTTACAAGCGTGACTGAAAATTTCACAAAGCACTCGATCCAATTTGTAAGACAAAAGGATACATTTGGCGCCAGCATTTAGAACAAGGGGCTGCTATAAGTGTTAATGTGTTGGTAACAAAATTACATAATATGGTAACCGCTGTTCAGAGTGCCAATTAGTTCAGTTAGAATTGGTGTTAAGGGATAGATATAGTTAGTGTATACAGTATGTTCCAACTTTGCCAACAGAGCAGGAAACTTACCCGTAGGTTTCAATTGTACAGTTTTCCTAACTTACTCTATGCTTTTAGAGATTCTCCAGTTTCCAGTCAATCTATACGGCCAAAACTATCAGTTGAAGTGGTTCGATGTATCAGACGTAGGTGACTGGCTGGCGGGCGTCGATGACTTAGAGGGTGGTCGCACAAGCTTGTTTGGATTGCAATGTAGGCAAATTCCCACTTCTCCACAGCTATGACGCGACTGATGAACAGCACTTTATATGCTTGAAGCACGGACGCGATGGAAAACATCCCTCAAATTCGGGACGCGGACATAATAGAAAACATGACCAAGATCTTAATGAGAGAAATAGGAAAGGGCATGTGCCTAGACTAAGAATGAGAGAGAGAAATGTGAAAGGGCACGTGTATACCAATTTTGTTTTCGTTAAATAAACAAGATAATGATATTTTGTTCCAAAAATCACATGTTTAATAATAAGAAGAAGCTTCTCTAGCACAAACACAAACAAACACTTTTAAACATGAACACATTTACATGGTTGACAACGTTGCGGATTCAAACTTGACTTCCACTGATCTAAGGCACTTTCATTGGGCCATCGATGTACACTACGTTAATCAGCTAAAGACAAGAGATAGCCATAATGTTCAAAAAACAATATATTATATCATTGTTTCTTGAGTACTCCCGATCAAAACAAGTCACTAAATGTTCTAAGAAAAATCCAAGATTGCGTTGATGAAGAAAATACGCACAATATTGTCCACACACTATGAAATCTGATCCTTGTAATCTCACATTATTGAATCGAGTGGTGACAACATTTCTTCTTATACAGTTAATGATGCTATCTTCCAAAAGGGGTAATCCATAGGAATCAAAATACCCCACACTGTGATCGTTGGGAAAGTAGACAGCTATCCAATGGGTTCCTGGTCGATGACTGCCGTCTGTGTTGATGACATAGGCTTGAATGTCTTTAGGTTTTCGACGAGGAAATTAATCTTTAGGACACACCACAGGATTCCAAGAAGCGCTGTACGAACTGAGAGCTAATAGGAAATGAAGTTCCCAGGTATCCATTGTGATTTTGCTTTTTTTTTTTTTTTTTTACAGATAATGATAAATAATCAATTCACACCTGACTTTTACCTTCGAAATGTCTGTCAAGTAAGTCGATGGCAAAATACAAAATTTCCTATATATCAACACAGGTCTACAGAAAATTATCTAGAAAAAAATATGGCTTACCTGAGAGATATCAGTAATTGTAGTCGAAAAACCAGTATAATTGTGAACAAAAGCAACCCTGACCTCGAATTTTAAGTAAACAATTTGTTTACAGAATATAACTAAGGAAAACGTTAAATACGTAGGACAAAATTGAAATATGTTGTTACGACTCTATGGTCTAAGAAAAATGTAACAGAAAGAAAGTGAAACCAACAAATCAAGTAAAAATCAACAAGCAATTTATTTCTAGATAATTAAGATGAAAAATCAAAAGGACACTTACAATAATGTGTATTAATATCCAAATAATCCAATAAGAATTAGTGTTCTAATCACTAGTCCTAAATATAGAATGTTCCGAATTCGCGGCTCTATCCTTGAATGTTATGATGTGCCAATGGTCTTCAGAGTCCTGATGTACTAGTAGTCTTTAATGTGCTGATGTCAAAATGAAGTACTCCAAAATATCTCTGAATAAGTTCACATAAATTCCAAAATCATCAATTAAAAATCCAAAATCCAAAAGTCTATGAGCACTGTTATAATCCAATGAATATTTAAAATATTTCCTCTCTCAGAATTTTGAATGACTTTCCACAACTGTAATAGCTCTTTATAAGACTGATAGTAATGTCGATACTGAAAAACTGTCCACTAAACATGGTATATATAAAGATTGGTCACATGACAGAATGTTCTAGAATATGTGTCATCTTAATGGAATTTTATTTGTGTGGACATAACTTTTTACACATAACTCTAATGAAATTCCAGTTTTATCTGTAAACAAAATCAACCTTGACCTCAAATTGAGAAAACATTGTTTATCAAAACTATGCTTGAACTCAAATCTGAAGTAAACAACCTAATTCAAGGACACTAGTTAAACATGTTTTTCTCATAAACAACATTAAGATTTAAGCAAATATTAAAGTCAAGAAACATTTATAATTTCCTAAAATATCTATAATATTATATAAGCATAATACATAACAATGTAAACATTTTCCATAACACCCACCCTCATAAACAAAAAGAAAAATTTATGCAATAAACCTTTCTTTAAAATATGCATCTGACACTATAATGAGCACATTTACATAGGAAGATGTCTTATGAATGCAACTCAGCTTAATTACACAAAATGCAATATTGTACTTCTATACACGAGAGAGTGCATCTGAGATCAAATTGTCTTTTTCCCTGATGTGTCGAATGTCAATGTTATATTTCTCCAGTGCTAAACTCCATCTCAACAATCTCCGATTTTTATCTTTCATTTTCTTCATGAAAGTAAAGGGCTTTGTGATCACTGAATACAATAACCGGAGAAAGAGCCAAGGTAACATACACTTCAAAATGTTGTAAAGCCAATATAATTCTCAATTGTGGAATAATTTTTTCTGGTGCTTGTTTAGTTTTTTAGAAAAATAGCACACTGAATGATCCATACCATTTTTGTCTTCTTGAATAAATACTGCACTAACACCTACATCACTTGCATTAACATTCATTTTAAACAGTTGGCTGAAATTTGGTGCAGAGAGAACTGGTGCATTCTCAAGTATGGACTTTAGTTTATCAAAGAATATTTAATACTGGTCAGACGAATGAAACATGGATTTCTTACTCAACAAATTTGTCGATAATTCGGCAATTATGGAAAAATTTGAACAAAATCTCCGATAATATCAATCCATACCTAAACAAAATCGCACTAGTTGCTTTTTACAAACATGCACATGGAATTCAGATATAGCCTTCATCTTAGCTTCTACAGGTTTAACTTTACCTTGTCCCACAATATGTCCAAAATGTGACACAAGCATGGCAAAACTCACATTTGCTTAAATTAATCGTCAGATTTGCATTACTGAGTCGATCGAAGAATTTCTGAATAGTGTCCAAGTGATCTTCCTATGTGTCGCTGTGGATAATGATGACATCCATGTACGCGTCACCATCATCTAAACCAGATGTTATCGTGTTTATAAGACGCTGGAATGTTGCCGGAGATTTTGTCATACCAAAAGGCATCACCTTATATTGATGAAGCCCCTCTGGAGATACAAATGCTGAAATTTCTTTTGCACTTTCCGTAAGTGGAATTTTCCAGAATCCTTTTAAAATGTCAAACTTGGTGACATATTTCGCATTTCCAATTTTATCAATGCAATCATCTATTCTTGGCGTTGGGAATGAAACCGTTCGGTGACACTATTGGCTTTTCTATAGTCAGTACATATGCGGAATGTAGTATCTGGCTTAGGCACAAGAATACATGGTGAACCCCAGTTACTTTTACTTGGTTCTATAAAATCATTCTCCAGTAAATATTGAATTTCTTTCTTCAAATATTCCTGTTTGAGAGGATTCATCCTGTAAGGATGCTGTTTCACAGGTGTAGAATCTACAGTGTAAACGTCATGATAGATTGTATTTGTTCGTGTAGGAATCAGGAAACAAGTGCTCATACTCGTGTAATAGCTGTTTTGTTTCATTTCTTTTCTGTTGTTGTAGATGTGAAAGTTTCTGGTCCAGATTGTTCAATATTTCTGAATTCCGAAGTTTGGTTAAACCAGAATCTCTACAATCAGATTGTATTCCGTCGTTGGCATCTTCACTGTGTGGAACAGGTACAACCAGATTGATTGAATAATTAACTGGGCTATCTCTGTCAAAATACTCCTCTAACATATTTATGTGACAAAGTTCTTTCTGTTTCCGCCTCTCAGGAGTACTAATGATATAATTTGAGTCATTTACTTTCTTTTCACCTGTAAAAGGACCATGACATTTAGCCCGAAGAGGATTTTGAGGTATAAACAAGAGAGCCAGAACTTTCTCACCCGGCTTAAAACTCCATTCCTGTTTTTCTGTCATACTATAATTTCATATTTGACTGAGTAGAGTGAAGATTAGTTCTTGGTACCTCATAAGCCTTTATCTGCTTATATTTGAAATCTGAGACATAATCAAGAAGATTAATCTTCGAATCTTCATTTGAAAGTTTTCATTTCAGTACTTTCAATGGTCCATGGACAGTATGTCCAAAAACAAAATTTCAAAGGGACTAAAACCCAACGAATCTTGAACTGATTCCCTAACAGCAAACAACAACAAATGAACACTCTCATCCCAATCCTTTCCTGTATCAAAGCAATATGACCGAGTCATATTTTTTAAAGTTTGATGAAATCTTTCTAAAGCTCCTTGACTTTCAAGATGATAGACAGATGATTTAATCTGTTGGATGCCTAATTCATACATAATTTGTTGGAAAATTCGAGACATCCAATTTGATCCTTGATCAGACTGGACAGATTTGGGAAGGCCAACAAGTGTAAATAAAATCTTTACCAAAGCTTTTACAATGGTTTTAGTTTTAATATTTCTCAAAGAAATTGCCTCTGGCAATCTTGTAGATGCACATATTATGGTCAACAAGTATTGGTTGCCTGACTTGCTCTTCGGTAAGGAACCGACACAGTCTATCATTATTCTGCTAAATGGTTCGTCAAATGCATGAATAGATTGCAGATGAGCCTTGGGTATCTTCTAATTGGGTTTCCTACCATTTGAAAAGTGAGACAAGATCGATCACTTTTTAAGTTTCGGCCAATACAAATTGTTCAAGATCTTGTGATAAGTCTTATTGACTCCTAAATAACTAGATAATGGATCTTCATGAGCTAGAATAAGAATTTCCTGTTGATATGACCTCGGAACGACAATTTTATAGCTCACTGACGACTCGTCACGAGCGGGTACCTCAAGTGATCTCCATTTTCTCATAAGGACTTCATTTTTTACAAAGTAACACACTGGAACTTGTGAGGCTTCAGTTTCACTAATAGCCATCTGAAACAAAGAGGAGATCTCAGGATTTTGTTCCTGTAAGACAATGAGTGATTGTCTTACGTCACCCTGATTAGAATAGAGAGAATGAGTTGCAAAAAGAGGTTCACTGTGATCAATATCTTCTCATTGATCAATATCAGGAGAAAAAGTGTCCTTATCAAAAGACTGACCAATAAATGTGTCAGCTAAAGGAATAATTTCCTGATCAAAATCATTCTCAAGAACTCGTTTTGCCATAGCTCTGGTATCTGCACAAGCAGGATACAAATCAAGGATTTCAATCTCAATAGGATCAACTCTTTGATCCAAACAAGGCTTGTCAGTTACAAGTGGATTAACCACGACCTTATCTCCAGCTGGATCATTGCCTAGTAATAAATGGATGCCTAAGGTACTGCCCCAACAGTCACAGGTCCGAAAGTCTCGTGCCAAATTGACACAATAGAGAGGAACATTTACAAAGACGCACTCTATTCCCTGAATAAGTATACTTTCACTAAAATAAGACTTCTCAGACAAAAGCAAAGTATCTGATAACAAAAGACTCTGAGAAGTTCCTGTGTCCTTTAATATTTTAATAGGGACAGATTTAGCAGAATCACCAAAAAGTGATATAGAATCTTCTCACATGAATGGTTCATAAGTCTCCAAAATAGAATCAGACTGGGGTTTGTTTGACTCAATGAATGTGTTGCTTTCAATACAAGACCGTGACCTTGGCCTCTTTGAAATAAGAGCATTTGGAATATCTCTATCTATATTATGTTGCTTATATTTCAACCTGATGCATTCTGGAATGACCAACCATTTCTGTTTACGATAATTGCACGTAGGAAGAGATAAGAATTTCTGATCAGTCTTATCAGATGTTCGATTTCTAACAGTTGTGTTGTTTTGAAATTTAGAAGTACTCATTTGAGACTGAGATGTTTTGGGTTTTTTTTTTTTTTGTTTTTTTGTTTTTTTTTTACCAGAAAACAGCTGAGAGGAAGACTTATTAACAACGAGCTGTCTGAGGTTATCGTAATCTTGATCAGCCTTCTTGGCTGAGCACCACCTAACAAATAGTTGTTCTTTTTCCCTTGCAAATTCGACATGAGTTTGTCACGATACTTTGAGGTGGACGATCAAACAAAGCGATTTGTGTTCGATGAAACGTTTGACAAATTCGGTTTTGCCTGAACCACTCGGTCCAGCAACGAACATGTTAAAGGGATGGCGAAAATACAAAGCCTCCTAATTTTGACGATCTAACTTTTGTTACGACTCTAGGTCTTCAAATAATGTAACAGAAAAAATGAAACCAACAATGTATGTCAAATCAAGAAACATTTTATTTCTCTGTGATTAAAATGAAAATTCAAAAGACACTTACAATTTGTGAATTAAATTCCAAATAATCCTAAATGTCCTAAACACAAGTCAGAAATTATAGAATGTTCCGAACGAATGAATGTTCCAAATGAATGGGTAGTCTTGAATGTCCTGATGTACCACAACAATAATTGTGAATGGCATGATGTACCACAACAATTGAATGTCATGATGTACCAGAACAATAGTCGTGAATGTCATGATATACCACAACGATACAATCCATAATATCTTTGAGAATGACCCTAAATATCCAAAAGTCATAGGTTTAATTCCAAAGGTACATGAGCACTTTATGGTAATTCCAATGAATATTCAAGTAAATAATTCCATTAGAATTATGTCTACAGCACTACAGCATTACATCATTACAGTATTACGGCGTTACGGCAACTAAAACTCAAATCATAAATGATTCCAAACATTCTTGACAAACTCTCTGTAAATGTGTTCTCGCAGCTCCAAAGGCAGATTCTGAATGTACTCTTCTCAACTAGTCATACCCAGCAATGTCTATCTTTTTGAGGAAATAGTGTTACGGAATCATACCTTTTTTTCCTTTTTATAATGATTTAATTTATTAGTTTATGATCTCTGTTCCTAGTCTAAACTAAGGTTACCATATGAGTATACATACGACGACCTTTCGATCGATAAATGGTCACATGACTAAAATGCGCGCGAAAGGAATCGACCTACTTCGTGTAAATTTAGAAATTAACATTGCACGGTCACATTCCAATACAACAATAACATGATGTTTACTGTTTAAGATTTTAGTACGTGGGACCTTTGGCAAAATGACGCATAACCTAATTCCTGATTGGTTCGTAGAGAGTAATGTTATGGTGAAATACTTTGTTATTCAAGTCGGAGAAAGGGTTTTTCCTTTCGATTCTGCGCACTTACGATATATATATATATAGAGAATAATCCTCTGATTAGGATTCTAGCAGTTACTTGAGAGATGAGAGGTCATATTGAGATTTATTGTCAGTTCAGTGTGGGAATTACTTTGAAGATTCATTATTAATACAATACATTTAGAAGTCAGTATTGTCTTCATTTGAAATAAAATAAAGTTCCGTGGAATTATCGGGAACATTTCTAATACTTGTGTGATTCCAGACTTACAAGGATTATATGGATTTACTTGAAACTTATCAACACATTAGCACATTAAAGGCTATTTCATTCGGAATACTACATCCGGATTATTTTGATTAACTTCAGGAAGTGAACTTTAAAACAATTTAGGACTTTTTAGGATATTCTATGCTGTAAGTTATTTTTAATTATTTCACTTTGATTGTTTGTTGTACTATTTTAATTCTTTTAATACTTTAGAAAATTAAAGATTTGCATTTTAATCTTGAAAGCTTGTTTGTGTCTTTTATCTTGTTACATTACCCATAGAGTCGTAACAATAGTTATACTTTCTACACAGGGTATCTACTGGTACATAGTGGAACCGAATTTGTTTAGTCACTAACTCACACACCACACGTCTTGAAGTAACACTTCTTGTACACGATTGTCGTAATCCTCTAACTCCTCTGGGAGAATTTTGTATTGTATTCCAACCTTGTACGTAGAGCGCGTGACATCAACATCCTTCTGAGTTATGAGGAAATGATCAATGTCTCACTCTTTAAACACTATCAAAAGAATCAATCCTCTTATAGCATTCAGGTACCAATGGTTAAAACGTCTATGTCGTCAAGGATGCAATTGTTCTTTGCGTGTCAATTGAATCTTGACAAGCTCTTTGTAAATGCGTTCTCTTAGCTCAAGAGGCAAAAACTACGAATGTTTTCTTCTAAAGTATTCGACATATTACATCTTTCGAAGGAAGGTAGTGACAGCAGGGACAATCTTGCATGCTCCAGATATGCTGAGTCCTTATACTCCCATTCGTGAAGTGTCACACCACAGCTGAAACACTGTACTTTATCTCCTTATCCCAAGTAGATAAATCCTGCACTGGCCAAAGCTGAGGAAGTAGATCCTCCCAGATATTTAGGCCATTTATCTTTGAACGTCTGGAATCGACTTTCAAAGTCACAATAACCAGGCAAAGTCACAGGCAACGTGTATTCTTCATTGTTGGTACATCTCGTTGTGCTAGTAGTGGTATCCCCAGTGATTTGGCAGTGATTTGGATGACATCAGTAGGTAGGTACACACTTAGCATCACATTTACCAGTAAAGCAGAAAGGGCGGCGTGTTGCATCGCTTTCACTAGTTTAGCTGTAAGGCATCGCTTTTGATGGTCCCAGAGGAGTGGCAAGGTCGTGCTGCATCACTAATGTTGCACGGTAAGGCATCAGTCTCATCACAAGGCACCGCATCGCACTCGAGTTCATGATCGAACTTCGAGTCCACAGTAGGCCCCTCACTCGGTGGTTGTGTCGAATTCGTTAGGATCGGTGCCAGTGCACTGGCCTCAACATTGAACTTGAAGTCCACAGTGAGTTCCTCACTCGGTTGCTGTGTGGAATTATTCATCTTCTTTCATGGTCAACGTTTGTATTCACAATGAATTGTTGGTCTTGGAACTTGCCCATTTTTTATACTGGAGCTCAGCGTGTCCGAACGGTAAAGTCTTCTGGTGTGAAAGTCGCACTCGTTTCTGGTATACAGTTTGATAGACTTTTTCTAAAAGTCGAATGACGATTTGGTGATTTGGCAAACGTATAATTTTGTGAGGATCTAATGTTTTCACGCAAAAGTCTTGATTTTGTTCGGACTGTAAAGCTTCTTTCAAGACATCAAAGTTTACCATTGGACTCAATCGATACTTCAATCCTTAACTTTGCATTTGGTATGAATTTCCCTTGTCGGTCTCTGTATTGGTATCAGTAATTTTTAGGGCCGCCGCTAGCAAAACTGACGACATTGTCTTCTGGGTGCTCGTCGGTCCATGCACCTAAATGGTCACCTTCGATTTCTGGGCGTTTGCTATCTCGACGATGCATGTACATACAACTGTTGGTGTTAAAGTACAGGACTAGATCTCCTAAAAAGTTCCAAGACGGAATACTGCAATGATGACATTTCCAAACGCGTCGAGGAGTGCAAACTCTGTCGCTTTTTCGTAATTCACAAAAATCAAACAAAAGTGCTATTTGTCAGTCAGTGAAAGAAAAATGGACTTGGTGATGTGTTATGAAATTTTCATCGTAAATTCAAAAAAGCATATACCATAAAGAAAATGTAAGTGTCTCTTTGTCTTGAGTTTTTACAATATGGACTCACACACACACTCATACAAGAAAATATATTTTTGTAATGGGATTAAAGGAGTAGTATCTCTTTTCTAAGAAATGTGGGTGGCCCTGAAAAGGACCGTTGGATGTTTTTGACAAACTCATGGAGTCAACACGATGAGCTTTAACAGTATCAATCTATTTCTACGGCCAAGTCCTATTCCTCCTGTTTTTGTTATTGTTGCTGCTTTGGTGGTAGTGGTAGTAGTAGTCACTGCTGCTGGTATCTCAGGGATAGTGAGAGTGGATGAATTAATGGGCTCAGAAAGCTTAGCCCATGAAGGTCTCTTTCTCTCGAGTTGAGTTCAAGAAGTCTGTTACATTTGTATCAGATACTTTAACTCGGCTAAAATGTCTTGTAGCACACATAGCAACATTTTGTTTTCACTCCCTTCCATCTGTCCTCCACACTTCAAAGTTGTCATCTTCTCTTCTTCTCCATCATCTTTTATCTTCTTCTTCTTCTTTTTCTTCTTCTTCTTTTTCTTCTTTTTCTTTCCTCTTCTTCTTATTGTTGTTGGAGAAATGCTTCGTCTGCTTCTCTCTGACGCTGTAAACAAGACTCAAGTTCTTTCTGCTCCCTCTTTCTAAAATCATCCGCCAAGGGTAATGATGTAGAAGGTAATGAAGGTGTTACTACTGCCTTCGCAGGCAGAAATTCTTGAGAAGACGTCTGAAAATCCATGAAATCCAAAATAAAGTGATCCTCTCATGGAAGTTTGTTAGTTACCGCTGCATTCGTCGTCGTCGTACTATCACTCCGAGTGTACGAGGTCTCCGTAGCAGGCGCACTCCAATACATAGTATTCGTGCTTTCAGTCATACTCAAACTATGCCGCATTGGTAAACCGCACGAACGCTGTTGCACTTATACACTGAACGTTACGTCGCGATTGGAAAGAGAAATCATGCCTTTTCAAGCGCGCGTTTGGATTGGTGGACCATTTCAATCCATTTCGATTCAATCTTTGGCTATATATACCATAGTTTTGTTACATTGTTTCACCTGTTCTCAAGACAAGATCTATACTACAGTAAAATCATCATCCATTGTATCTGACCTGCTCTTCAACCCGGACTACCCCATGTATGTGAAAGCATCATGTGCTATCACCAAGATTACGGCCAAAGCCATTTGTAAAGAAGAATTTATGTGGAGAGACTGAAGGTCTTACTCTACCGACCTGAAGTGCGAAGCAGTTTCAGGAAAAGAAGACCAGTGAAGAGGTGTCACGTATTTTAACTGACTTTGGTTAACAACCCCAGATGTCATTTTATGAGCCACCCACACCTTTTGAAAAGAGATACTACTCAAATTGCCATTGGTGTTTTATGTATGTATGTATTATAATAAACTGTAAGTATGGCGTCTGTTCCTAGAAATTGGCTAATTGCTCGGGCTGGGAAATATTTTCTCAACACCGACTTCACATAGTCAAACAACTAATCAATAAAATCTAACGAACCTATAAATGGAGACGCAAATATAAATGGAACATACCCAAATTTATTACAATATTTTGTGACATCAAATTATGATAATCGTGTCAAATGGTACTGTTTTCAAACTAATGATGCTTTTACTAGATTCTTTAAAATTCACTGTTGTTATTACAGCAGATGAAATTCAGCAACATATAAGCCTCAGTAGAATGTATATACCTCTTACGTTTATAATATAAAAATGTGAACTGATTAATGCATGAGTATGCATCAGTATAATCTTGAACTATGTTTTAAGTACGAACAAAATTATTTTTTGATTCCTATTGATTTTAAAACTTTGTGTGGGGGACATTTATGCGTAGGCATCTGCGATGAAAAAAACAATTTAATGTGGAAAATGGTCACAGAGTATTGCTACCTTTTGTGGTCTGTTCAGATTTAGCACAGAGATCGTACATTTATACTATACATAGATAGTGATTTTATTATATATGACTTGTTTTCAAACAAAACAGATTACCAAAGACATTTGCCTATCAGTCTATTCATTAATATATGTGGAACATAGACAATCATATATATTTATATTCAAGGCAAGGTCCAAAAACCAGGCAATAGCTAGAGGGGTGTAAGTTGCATATGTTACTCAAGGACTGATTCGTGGAGTAGGTCGAAATCAGTTACCTTACCATTTCAAACAAGGTGTTAACAACAAAAGTGCTATTTGTCAGTCATGTCATAGAGTAATAAGAGATGCATTAGTCTACAGTGACAGGTGATCTATAATGTGTCAAGTAGCATTTATTTTTTAATGTCTAACAGCTAATAAGATCAACTGGCTCAAAAAGAAATAAATGCAAGCTGGAGACAAGGGTAAGCTACTACCTTTTAATATGAGCCTTGACATTTTACCTACATTTTTTACCGCGCTTCTTGTATAAAACGTAAAATATATGTAACACTGCTCGTCCAAGGGTTCGTGTGCGTGTGTGTAATGATAAACAGTTATTATGCCGTTAATATAAACAGATAAAATGTCAAGATATTGTATCGATATTTAGAGCTACACAAGGGCTTCAGACTTTTCTATCTACATCCTGGAGAGAGCTTAGAGTACAGTCGGTTGATATGTGTGACCTAAGAGAAATAAAAAGCCGGGAAAGAATTGGGCCACGCTGAGGCGTGATAAATATTTAGTCTTTTCTTGTCATCCAAAATGACTATAAAAAACCCGGTTCTTTAAGGTGGCAGGGGACAGTTTCGTAAATTGGCCTCTGTCAAATTTCTTAACTTAAAGCTATGATGTGACTTTTTGAGCTATTATTGTATAATAATTAAAGATATGGATATATTTGTGAATTAGTTGTTTCGGGCTTGTGTGGTTCTTCAAATTGATGTGAGGCATGTACACCTCCCATGGTCAGTTCACAGTATGTAGACAGTGAAATACCAATAGTCGGCTAGGAAGCAGAGCTAGCCACCCATAGTAGAAAACATGAGGATTCAAGGCAAGAAGAATATCTCAAAAACGGCTTGGATGGCAACTATTTTGAATTGCATCAAGCTGTTTAGTACACAATGTTTTGTGGAAAAATCACCTAGGAAAAGGGCTTGTGTTTGCGCTGTGAGCATCACTTGGTGTCAAAAATGACCTTCGGACGTGAAAAATGCAGGTATAAATTTGGGGTTGGGGTGCATAAACTTCTTCTGCTATGAACTGCCATTGACATGTAAGGTCAAGTAAATACTATTTTTATGGACCTTTTTGACCTCACTTGTGTATTTTATTTTGTATGATTTTTTATATTAGGCTAGTGGATGCGGCATTAAATTTGTGCATAAAAATTGTCCTTTGCACCCTTGAGTGTCGGCCTAAAATAAACTCCAGGAACTCACACCGTTATTCTGCTGGCAAATAATCGCGAATTGTTAGCAGGGACTTTTAGCCGTTGGATATAGAATATCACAGCAGAGTCGTAATTGCTCGTCCATCATGTTATTCTGGGTTCAGCCCGTGGCTCCGACGAATCCAAGACTATGTGGTACCTAATTCATTGTTGAAGTTTGATCAAAGTGTTCAGATTTTCTCCACTTCAAAGACCGCCTTTTGCATGCACATAGAGAGTATATGTTATATTTAAGGGGTGGACCTCTATTTCTGTAATTTCAGAGTCGCTTCAACTGAAAGAATGATGTACAAACCATATGATGAGAGTAGCAGATAGTAGCGTATCATACTTTAGTTAGCAGAGCGTCGCTTCGGGTCAAAAAATATTGAACATAAAATATAAGCCGCTCAATCTTTCTTCTGGAATTCAACTGTACAATTTAAAAAGACAGAATAAAATGAATTCTGCAGAAAATTTATCAAATATATCCTCTCTACTTTTTTCTTAATCGCGCATAAATACATGCAATTTGTTACCAATATCCGTAATTTCCAAAGAGCCAATGAGGAAATGGCAGCAAGTTGCCTGGAAACCGGGCACGTATTGACCCCTTGCATGTATAATCATCATTCGCAAAGCCTCTATTAGAATAAACAAATAAGTTTCCACAAAATCTAAATCCATGATGCACAATTATGAATCTGATTAACCGCAAAAAGCTATATTATGATTGTTTAATTCGCGTACTCATATTTCTGGATGTCGAAAATTTGGAAGTAACACCGACCACGGAAACGAATGTATAATAATCGCTTCTAACTAGTCTTTGTGCTGCATTTTGTATATGTATATATATATATATATATATATATATATATATATATATATATATATATATATATATATATATATATATATATATATATATTCAATGAATAATATACAAACTTAACATACAACACATACAAAGAGAGATAGAGAGAGAGAGAGAGAGAGAGAGAGAGAGAGAGAGAAAGAGAGAGAGGGTGTGTATTGGCCTCACAAATGCAGAAAGTGACAAACATGTTCATTACGGAAGAGCAAAAGATGAGCGAAGATCTTGTCAGTACTACCAACCCAATAAAGGATGTTCTCTAGCAAAAAAAATACAGAAAACAAAAAAACACAAAAGCACAAAATAAATCACCGGCTCCCTGATAATATGTCAAAGAGGCCGGATAATATTTATACCAGATGATTAAATGCATGTCTGATGACAGCATATATAAAATTGAGAGAGAGACAGAGACAGAGAGACTGCAAGCTCGTTAAATAACCAACGCTAGAGACACGTTTTGAATGAAAACCCCGCGCTGAGCTTCCACATATCTGCTTTATCAATTGTATCCATACTAAATTCCTTCTATAAAAAACACTTATTGTCTCAATAATTGTAAACACAAGCTTCAACTTATTTTGTCGCTTATTAGTACCAAACAGTGGCACACTGGAGTTAAAAATGACACTTTTGGGTAAAAGGGAATGTAAATGATAAATGTGTACAGAGGTTTAACATTAGTATGGCAATATGGAGTCAAGGGAAATGTTAATGTTAAAAATGTTGAATATGGCAGTCTTTGACAAAGGAGAATGTTAATGTTAAACACATCCATACGTTTAACATTACTATGGCTATCTGGGATCAACGGGAAAAGTTCTGTTAAAAAATTTAAAACAAACTGACACTGAATAACCTACACACAGATATAATAAACCTAAACTAAACCCAAATCTACTCACCAGCACATATACCTACACAGTAACACCCCAACTACTGACTAAAACAGTACAGACCAGCATTTACACCTACTAACAGCGGTGTAAGGTTAGGATGTAAATTAAAGAGAGAGAAGGTACAGTAAGGAAGCGTAACATTGAATAATATTTTTCGCACTAACACCTACTCCAAATAGTACTGAAAGGGGAGAAAAGAGCAGTAATGTTCACACAAACATACTATTATAAGTGTATATTATCACACATGAAAATGACAGAAAAGTGGAGATGGGGTTTATGTTTGGAATGGAAAATGAAAACAAAAAGACAGACAAATAAACATAATGCATAAACACACAGAGTTTTTGGAATAGTTTTGAATAGTATATATGTATCTGAATAATATGGGGGGCTCAAAAAGGGCCGTTGGGGGTCATCATGGATCTGTAATGTTATAAATATCCATGACAACTACACAGTCGAGGCCGGGCTCGCTAGCATTTTTCTGTGCTTCATCGACCGATGGAGACAGAGAGACTACAATTTTGGATATTGTCCTCCAACTCCCTATTCTTGGGGAACAGGGGCTGTTCTGGCTATTGTTGCTGCTTTTAATGTTGCTCTTTCCACGCTTCTTCCTCCATTTTGAGCAGTCTTTGCTACACATTCTCCCATCTTTCTGATCTCTGTCTCAGTCCCTGCTCCTACTATATTTTATCGGTTTCTCCTTGCAATACATCTCTTATCAATTACTTCACTGCACTAAAGGTGATCATTTCTCTTTTCATGTGACTTCTGTATGGCTAGACCTGTAACTCTTCCACCGGCTCAGGCAGTATCCTACTCTTTCCAGGTACACCAACGCCTCACTCAACTTTCCAATCCTAACTGAGTGGCTTATTACAATTTATTTGTAGCGAGTCAACGATTAATATCAAGATTCAACGAACAATCGACAGCGAGGACTGTAATAGCATTCAAAATATTTTTTTCCAAAAATCACAAAGTAACCAACACCAATTTTCATAACCAACATTATTTTCAAATAAGCCCGGCTCAATGAATCATGAACAAATAAATGAAGAGTGATGATTAAGGCAGTTGATCCTGTTTATGTACAACATACTCTCAAAACTACAAATTCTAAAATGTAAAGTATAAATTTTTTTACAAGGTTGACAACGTTTGGTATTAAGGTTTCAAACTGAGTCAAGTGAGATGTCAAATAATTATTCTAGGCAAACTTAGGTTCAAAGAGTCTGGAATACAGTGTCTCTCTGTCTCAGGTTACTTCTATCTTGGACACAGTGAATTGATGGAAGTAAAAAGGGTTTTGATAAATAGTTCATTGAGGGCAGCCTTACTGACGATGCCAATGAGCAAATGTTTAGGGAGCTAACCCTGGAAGACATTATCTTCGATCTTGGATCGGAGTCTGGAGATAATGGTGAAGGTTTTGACTTCCACTCGTTGTATGGGATACTTGGCTGTATTTCTGGTCATAGCTTGACTGATGAAATTTCGTACTTTAGGTTGTACACATTGTCTGACTTCTTCGATGTTGGTTTTGTACTCGTTAGCATGAATCATCAAATGCAACACGATACTAATTTCACTTAATCTCAGATGTACATCCACGCCATTGAACAAATACTTCTCCACGTGTCCAAGTGTAAATGATCCATCATTTTGAAATATGCCTTTGAATGATTTTCTTTTGTTGGTGGTTAAATCTTATGAGGGTCATTATCCTCTCTCAACTATGTGTCATTAAATGCACCCATTGTGTCAGGTTTGCACACCACAGACGCATCAAAGTGTGTTCTTAGCTCCTTTTCCGTAAGTCAGGAGATTCTTGTTAACGGTAAGTATCCATACTGCTACTGACAAGTTGCTGTTCAAGTACAAATCCACTCCACTGAATAATGAAACATTAAATCGTTGACGGGAGCCAGTCTGGCAACAATGCCTTGATTGGTATTGTCAGTTTTTTAAAATTTCATTTTCAGATATAAGTAACTGTTAGTCAGGTCAATTGTAATCTTCAGTTTGTTCTTGGATCTCAAACTCGATGGGAGCTGCTGTCGACAGAGACGACACGGGATAGAAGTCTACATAAATGGATTCTTGCATTGTCATCATCGTAGGTGGTATAGCAAACCGATCGAGTTCTGTCATGGAACATCCGCAAGAATCTCGATGCATCATTTTTAGTAATCGGAAATGTCCAAATCTCTGACGGTTCTTCTCATCGTACTCTTTTTTATTCTCAACTCTGTGAGGTTAGAATGGTTTTCGACGTTACTTTCTGCCTTGTTCTTGCCGTGGCATGAAGAGTAAATGAACTGTTTCGACAGGATTGTGAAATGAATATATAGGTGTGTCTCGGGATCTGAAGAGTCTTTTCCTGTCTGGATCAACACATTTTTCCCTGCATGCAGTTATGTTTGTTTTGGACATTCTATGAGGATGAGTGCGTTTTGTAGAAATTCTTTTCCTTAGGTCAAGGCAGCATCTTTTTTAAGCATGCAATCCTTGAGTCGCCATAGTTTCAAGATGTGCGGCACTGTATGAAAGACCGATTTCAACATATTTCCCAAACCATGTACTCGTTGTGGAGATACTCCTCGGTACACGGGATACATCAATTACAACTCACTGAAGAATATTTTTTAAAAAATGTAGTTTCGCTGTGACTTTTCCTTTGGGCAAAAGAATATTTTGTCCAAGATCTCCTTTATACTAATATTAACACCATCATCAGACGATTTAATGGCAGGAAAATAATGTGGAATGCTCAAATTCTTGGTGAACGTACTACGTGTTTCCTCCTTCTTGGTCATCGGCGCTGGAAGTAGCAGAATCCACATATATAGGAATGACATTCAACAACGGATTCCCACCGTGCTGTACTTCCCAGGTTAGAGTCAAATTGTGTCCTTCGTTGAATTTAATAGCTATCGACAATACTTGAAGAATCAATTGTTTTCGTTGATGTCTATAGTTGAAATGAGGTCTGTGTTTCCACCAAGAACAGCAAACACTTGGAGATGTCATGGATAGCATTTTGCTGTCGGAATGATCCATTTTTAGATGTTGAGAATGTGAATGATTCTCGATCAGCCCAATTCGGTGAATTTTGTCGAGTGCATTGCCAATCTGTTCGTTGAAACAACTTAAATAGTACTGGCGAGATGTCAAATATCAAATAAAATCATTAATGAATTCTCATGTCATAGATATTAAATTGGAAATTGGTTTGCGCTTGCATTGTCACGGAATTGTGTATGATTTATATCAATATGTATATGTGATCGAAAATGTACTCGGGTTTCGTTGCCGCGTACAGCGTTACCCGAGGGTGGTTTATTTTTTCGGCTCTAATTATTTCGAAATACTGAGCGCGATTCACCCATGCTGCATGTGCAAATTGCTTGCAGTGAAAACCCAAGTACCTAGCTGCGCATATTTGTCACAGCTAGGGTACATATAGAGCAAGTTCTCTATAAACAAATTACAATAGGACGAGTCTTGTCAGAAAGCTTACCTCTTTACGGGAGCAATCTTCAGCTGTAGATGTATGTGAAATTTAAGATTGCATTCTTTATTACTATTCGTTTTATATGACAGAATTGTTTCATATATTAGATGTTTTAGAATTTTTTCTAAATTCTACAGAAAGTCAATACCTAGGTCATACAACGCCATGCTATTAGAAATACTAGGTCTGGTTCGAGTTAGCCATTTGTTATAACTGAACAGACATAATTATACACTACATGCATTGAATGATTAATGTAATGTGTAACGAAACGAATTCATGTGCGCGCATGCGCACCATATATCAATGCATAAGTACTTAACCGTGCCATATGTGCTACACGGTTCAGTTGTTATACTTTTAGCTGCTTTGTGTATGGTTTGGTGATGGGGAGTCACAGAACTCTGTGTGGTTTCTTGTGATGTGTACGCTGTGTCTGGTGACGTCGGTTCGGAAAAGAGTACTGGTGTTCTCGATGTGAGGGACCAAGGCTTCGCGACCATCGGGTCTGTGTTGAATGAGAAGGCTCTCGAGGGATCCTTCAACAGACTGGGAGGGGTGGACCATGCGTGGTGACTCCTTGACCATTGACTAGAGCGGGTGGAACCGGAAATACATCTTGGTCGTCAACTGGGCGCCACGATAGTTATATATATTAAGTGTTCCATGTTATTATTATTTTCACTATTGCTATATGAGCAAAATTTCATGCATTCCCATTTCAATATCTCTATATGAGTGATAGATTCATAATTTCATGCATTCCCATGTTCAATATCGCTATATGAGTGATACATTCATAAATACGTGCATCCACATGTCAAATATCGCTAACTGAGTGATATGTTGATAAGGGTATAATTCATGCGTCCATCTTGTGGATAAATTGTTATGATGCATTATTTGTAGATCATATAATTCTATTTGTTGATTGGTGATAGGACGTTATTCACGTTTGTTTAGATTCCATTCGTTAAATTCATCTTTGAATTTTCTCGTTGAGTTACTTGTTGTTGATAGTTCCATGTTAGGAACTATATAATTTTCCTTATCTTTTTGTTATAATGGTGTCAGATTCGTTCATCTTTAAATTGCGTTTATAAATAAACATCTTATTAACGCAGTTGCTTTCGGTGTCTTCACTAATCCAATCCCAACCCGGCTTCATCCTGTGACATGCATTTTGTTTTTCGCAAAAGCCTGGATCATTTTGTCCAATGTTCTTATACTTGTTCTTTCAGCATTTCTACCAGGAAATGTTTGTTTTTTTTCCCGCCTATACTCAAACCTTCAGTGGGATAAAAGATTTCCATCTCACCCACTTACCAATTAGCTTCTTGATCCGATTTGTAAGGCTTGAGGTAATTGTTCTATGAAACTTCACAATGTGTTGTTGGAAAACATAGCCACGAGATTGTCACTACGTAATGTCAACAAAAATTTGTTATTTATAATCCGATGGTTATGTGAAAGGAGAAGAATGATTTTCCAACGGTTGCTGTTACTGGAGTGGTTGCGACTGACGTTGACGTGGCTGGCAACCGTTGTTGTTGCAACTGTGGGTATAATTCAGTGAGAGATTGGGAAGAAGCAAAACAATATGATTGCTGATTAAAATTGTCCACAGTTGTTTATCTCCTTGTTGCAAACTCACGTTTCCAATAGCTGCTTCAATAACACAATACCCAACAAAGAACTGACAGAAAAATACAATTTAATTTGTAAGAATATGTTTTCCACACCACACCCACTGTTGTTGTTGCTGTTTTTGTTTTTGTAGTTCTTGGGGAGATGAACTCGGAGAAGGGGATGCAGTGTTTAACGGCATGTTCGTGACTTCTACTTCTTATAGTCGATGACTTCTGAAGCTGCAATCCAAAAATCGAAATTGGGGTATATCCTTTTAAGCGGACTAACATACTTGATGCGACGTTTTCCCACTATACGTGGTCTATGATTGAGAATATTTTCGATATCGTACATGTCTTCGTCTTTCTTAGTGACTCGTTGTAACTCGAGCAAGTAAAAAGTTGCGTTAAACACTTCTCCGTTCGTATATTCCAATGTATGGACATGAGGGTGATGTGCACGCACATGTTCTGTGACACGAACAATTATTTCTTCCAGTTTGGTAAATATCCTTTGTCAAAAGTGCGTTTTGTGTTTCTAATGTGAACCCAGTCTCTTATGTCTAACAATTTTTTTTATATCTTGAAAGATGCCTCTAACGTTCCAAATAATCGACCAAAGACGGCTACTTCGTTTTGAGGCAAAACTACTTTATGAACACATCCGAGACTGCGATGGTAAGACTGATTGCAAGCTTTCACTAGACGTGGTACCACCTCCATGTACTGAAGAGTATGCTGATATGTAACACCTCATGATACGTTGGAGTGAACAAACCAAAAAAGTGATTTGTGTTCAATCAAACGTTTGACAAATTCGATTTCGCCTGAACCACTCGTACCAGCAATCAACATGCTAAAGGGATTGCGTAGATACAGTGCTCTCAAACTCTCTGACTTTTTGTAATTACGTTGAGAACAGAGCACACAGCCATAACTCTCTAGTTCTTTTTGAAGACCTGAGAATACAGCAGACGACACAAAACATTTTACACAGAAAAAACGTGTTTTAAAACCAAATTCGTGTAACAACAAAGTGTGAACGTTTCAGTTTTTTCTTTCATGGAAATCAGTCACACACGCCTTTGACATAGTCAGCGGGCTCTTGTTTCCAAATGTCGAATTCAAATCTCTTCAATCACTTACGCCCTTCCTGTGGTAAATCTGTTGGTGTACATCACTAGCCACACTCACTTCTTGGTAAGTATGAAAGGAAGATAAATGTGACAAATCTCTTCTTCACACAATCGTCGATTCGGAGTCATCACAAATCATATAACTTTTAACAGAATGAGTTTCTCGTGCACCAAGTTTTAGTGGTCATGTCTTTTATGAAATGATCGTAAATTTTCCAAAGGGAATCTGCAGGTAAACGAAATCAGAGAAATTCAGTCATTAACAAACATACACACAAACGACACGTTCTCCTAAATTTATGTGGAATTAGTTCATCTAAAAGCACTTGGGAATCCTCTAAGTTTTGAATCGTTTATTTACTTCCTCCCACGGAATTCGGTACACTACTGATTTCGGAAGTGGTGGCATGGTCAAGTTTATAATGTGTTCTCGGTTTATCAAAATATGACAATAGAGCCTCAGTTAGTTCTTCTAAACTTGCCATCCATATTAATGTCTTTTTGATGGAGTAGTGAACGAGATAGCAAAGGGAGGACACCGTTAAAACCGTATCCAAGAAAATGAGTCATTAACTTACACACGACACATCGTAAAATAGTCCCATCTTAAGACAATACTTCTTGTAAAAGCACTTTGTAATCATGTACGTTTTGAAGTATTTCATTGACTTCTTCCCATGGAATTCGGACCATCGCTGCAATACTGTATGTTGAAGTCATGACATCTAAAGTCCTAGAAGTTGTCCTTTCTTTTCTCGATACTGATACTCCGTACCTTTTAGGTCTGCAACTAGTAAAGTTCAGAATAGTCTCTTCGGGATGTTTGTCGGTCCACGCTTCTGAACGTTCGTCTTCGATGTGAGAGTGTTAACATCCAGGTCAATCGATGTACATGAAACTATCAGTGTCAAAGTAAGGGAGCAGTTTCCTAAAGGTTCCAACACCATGTACAATTTTGAACTGGCATGGACTGTGACGTAAGCGGCAATGATGGTATTGTCAGACTCGTAGGGAGAAACAAGCTCCATTACCTCTTCATAATTCAGACAGATTAAATATTCATATATGATTTCGATGTGTTTGATCAGTTTTCTTTTCGTCGATGAGCTGAAAGTAATTGGCTTGCATCCACCAATTATTCAGTCTTAGGCAACATCTGACGTTGAGCGAGTTTCTCCACAAACAACTCGGCAGACTTTACCAAACGATTGTTTTCCTTCAATCCATTCTACGTATCCCAAGTCGATGAATGAATGTTTTTTTGTTGTTGTTGTTGTTTTTGTTTTGTTTGTTTGTTTTTTTTTTTCTTTGTTTGTTTTTTTTTCTTCTGTGTGACACCGCTCGCTTGTTGTTCATTTGAGAAAGTAGTTGATGTAGCCTGAAAACAATTTCTCAATTTAAGTTATTGTCCTGTTGATATTCTTATATAGTAGGAAAGTGCCAAATTTCGTAAACTTTTAACGATTGGTATTTACGATCAAGAGTATGAATCAATTTTACACTCACTTACATTCAAGTCAAGGTGCGTTCTTAGTCATCATGACGACAGGTTGGGCTGATTGCACGTTTCAGCACACCGTTCGACAGAAGTGAAACATCAGGTTTCCGTGGCAATGATAATGCTACACGGGATGGTATAAGTTCGTCGGTGAAAGAACTTTACATTTCAGCAAACATTTGTACTGGCGAATGTGTTCTACATCGATATGTTCTGTCAACATTTTGGGGTACAACGAACACACATCGATATATTTAATATAAATAGATAAATAACGTTCCGTTTTGAACCAGTCTAATTCCATTTCAATATATGTCTGAAAATCAATTCAATATCACTGTATGAATGAAAATCAATTATACCCCCATCATCCTTCTTGATGAACCATATATCAATCATACTTGTTTATAAATTTCATACATTAATCTTATTGTGTCGATAGATCCACATGTCATGCATACAGGTGTATAATTCTATACAATAATCATACTTGGTGAATATTCCAAATTCCATACATGGATCATGCCCGTTCATATACGGGATAAAGTGTGTTATTCGTTGAAATGCTTTGATAGGTTCCACTTAGGAACGATATCATTTTCTTCTATACATTGTTGAACTTTTTGAGCTTGATTTTGTTATATCCACTGTTGAACTTTATGCGCAAAGTAAGGTATCAGATTCATACCTTGTTCATATGCATTATAAATAAACATCTCATTCACATAATTGTGTTTAGCTTTTTCGCTAGATTAAATCCCACCCGGCATCAATCCTGTTACACCAGGTTCAGAAACAAAAGTAAAGGTACCTGTTATCATTGTCAATAAAAAGGACATTATTCTTCGGAGTGTCCAGAACGTCCAAAGAAAGTGAAAAAGAAAAAAGGGACTCTCTTTCAGAAGCTAAATAAGCAGGAGAAAAATATAAGACATTGAAAAGGATTGTGGAAGAAAAGAAAAAGAAGGACATGTCAGAAGCTTAAAAATAAGAAGCAAGACATTCGTAAGATGAAAGAAATTAACCTTTTTATTTGTTTGAAATTTCATGCTGATTCTTATTCACGAGAATATACCACAAACGTAAGTGTATCCATGTCTTGATTGATTTTTCATTATTATTCATAGCACATAAACACATACACGCAAATTTTTTCTAGAATGTTTCTTTTTTGCAATGATTGGTACTTTCTCTTTTCCTTTTCTTGTTTTTGGACAAAAGTCTGTTCTTTTTTCTGGCACTGTAAAAAGTTTAATACCTCTTTCTTATGATTATTTTTAAATCGTTATATAATGGCAGTGATGGCAGTAATACAGCAGAAGTTAGTGGCTGCAACAATTCCTGCGATGATAAGAAATCACAAAAAGCCAAATCCAAATTAAAATCTAAGTCAATTCTCTGGAATAATGCTAGCCAAAACAGTAGTATCAGTAGCATTGCCATCCGAGTATAAGTATCCACTGCAGGTGCACCCCAACACAAAGTCTTGGTCTTCATTTTAGACTTGAATTCTGTACTTGCACTTTTCTATACTTGTGAATCGTAAAAACACTATAGGGTATATATATTGAAAGTGACATCGCACAGCCTCCAACGTCCTGATTGGTAGATAGAGAACACGCCATGGATAAATTATGTCACAAGCTTTCTTATTGGTGAAACCTCAAAATCAGTTTCAATCTGTAGTTAGACTATACACAGAGATGCGTTCACCTATTGTGTTGTCCGTTTTCAAGACAAGTCAAGATGCGGACCAACGTCGAGTCATATACTGTCATTTACAGCATGCTGTTTCATCCCGACTATCTCATGTATGTCAAGTCAACGTAGGCAATCACAAGGATCACTGATACTGCTATATAGACAAGAAGAGCCTGTGTGCAAAGACAGGGGTGTTTGAAGAGAATATTAGCGTAAAGACCTGCAGTGCGAAGAAGCTTGCGACGAAATACACTGAAGCGGTGTATTAACAATATTTCCTTAACAAACGAACGGCCTTTTTCAGGATTACCCATATACCTCAGAAACAGAGATACTACTCGAAATATTGTCACAAACTGTTTTATGTGTTATGTTTGTTTCTCCGTGTCTTTTCTTTTATCTTCCATACCTTCTGACCTTTAAACCACTGTTAGTAGGTGTGAATGCTGGTCTGTAGGTGCGAGTTTGGTCAGTAAGTGTCGGTTTTATAGGTGCTGGTGAGTGGGTTTAGATGTTGGTCAGTAGGTGGCGGTGCTAGTCAGTAGGTGTGGGTGCTGATCAGTCTATCTGTATGTAGGTCAATCAGTGTCAGTGTTTTTCACATTACCTTTAACATTAACATTACCCATTAACCAGAGACTGACATACTAATGTCAAACCTATGGATATTTTTTACCATTAGCATTCCCCTTTACCATAGACTGCCATACAATCGACATTTTAATGTATTCAATTCCGCGCGAATAATTGACAGATCGTGACCTTGCCAGATGCAAAATTGTTAAAATATACATGTTGAAATAAATCTTGGACTAGAAGAATGTGAAATGTCATTGATCTCTCTCTCTCTCTCTCTCTCTGTTTTATTTTCTTTCACAGCAGTATTAGTATACACAGTACTTCTGAAACACACATGAGTTTCGATTTCCTGCTACGGTTCTTTCATTCTTGCTATATATACACAAATGCGTATTTAGTTTAGTTTTTAATTTATTTTACCCACTGTTCTCTGCAAAAGTTTGAAAGGTTGCGCTAATGAGTGTGGCTATATAATTTGTACAGTTCGTGTGGGTACAAACGAAAGACAATTCAAAAGGGCTTATCGAATGAAATTACTAGAAATTATGAGAAAAAAGCATATTTATTTTAATGTTGTACAATATGTTCTAACATCGATATAAAATGTATAACGTTTAGGACAGTCTGTCGTGTACATTTCTTTTCTTACGCAAGGTAATCTAACTAATGTTGCGTGAGAAAAAAACCCCGGCCTTTCTCTTTATTATTTACGGAAAAATTACTTGACTAATGGAGTTTCAGTTGGTGGCGGCATCATATGCAGCTCAATTCAGCGTTGCGTATTAAATATCTATTCTCTTAATGGGTTATTTGATCACCATACTAGAATATAGTGTAACAGGCTCGATACGGTGTAGTTTTACTCTAAAGAGACCGATAACGGGTGGAATATTGACCCTACATTAGTCGGTTGTGCAAGAAAGCAATCGTGCTTGAAACAGAAAGTTTTGTGAAGAGTTTTGTACATGTATATTGTATTTTTGGAGTGGACCTTCAAATGTTGTATTTGGAGTGGACCTTCAAATGTTGTATACTAGGTGGTTTCATCACTGCACGCAATACCTGGAAATAGCTAGGCTGCCTTGAACTGTATGATGGTGAAAATATGATCTGTAAAATGGTTTAAAATAGTATTTATTACAATCCCTTTACGTATTTGAAAAATTAAAAACAATTTAGAAACATTTTAATAGTGTACCTATAGCTTTAGTTAAGATCAACTATACTAAATTGGTTTTAGTGAGCATAATCTACAAGTACAAGCAATACATATACTATTAAACGGATAC
Organism: Margaritifera margaritifera; assembly: GCA_029931535.1. NCBI lineage: Eukaryota > Metazoa > Mollusca > Bivalvia > Unionida > Margaritiferidae > Margaritifera > Margaritifera margaritifera. The sequence goes on from JAQPZY010000608.1 coordinate 213,948, forward strand.
ATTTTATCTTGAGCACTGTTGACATATCTACATCAGATATAGGCCCATACAATAGAAACCCACACCGCTATAACTCTATACTACCCCCTCCCCACCGGGCCGAATTTTACCTCCACTTATGCCACTTTTGATAACAGCAATACTAAGAATGTCACATTCTTTAAGATACAAATAACCAAATCCAAACTTATAAAATGGTTTCCAATTTAAATTCAATCCCATCCAACTAATTAAATCGTTATTTATGGTGAAAAACACCTCAAACATTGAACACCTACTCACACACTCTAACATAGGAAAAAAACGGATGTCTTCCTTACTTTGCTTTAGTGTCTTTACGATGGTTTTCAGTGACTGTTATATCTACAGAACCTATATTAACAGTGTAACGAGAGGGGAAACAAAGTCTAACTGTTGCGGTCTAGACTCAAATCCGGTTAGTCTGTCTCGCAGTCGAGCGACATACTACTAGTCAAAAAGGTCCAGACCGCCACAGTAAGACTTTGTCTCCCCTCACATTACATTTGGAGGCTCGTGAGAATCTCAGTAGCTTGTGGCCTGGTTGGGAATGGGTGTCACGGAAGTGTATAAACCCCTTTTATTAAATACATGTACTCGGGTTTCGTTTTTCATTGTAACAACGATACCCGAGGATGATTTATGTATATTGTACAATATTTCGAAACAGTGAGTTCGGTTCACCCCATGCCGCACGTGCGAAGTGCTTTCGATGGGAAAAACGAATGCGTCAAGCATACGGACGATGTAGAGCTGCATCGTCTGTGTATAAATGTCTCACCGTAAGACTAAATCTTTGCATTACGGAACGTCTTGTCAGTGAGCAGTCTACTTAAGGATTTGCACGTCTTCAGCTGTAGAGGTACGTAAATTATTTATTAATTTATGGTGTATATTTTCTATGTAGCTTCGGCTTGCGTAGTACAATGCAAATATGTTCTATTCTTGTTTGTTCTTAATAAGAGCTTTATATTAGCAATATAAAGTGGCATTTTTAGGAAACGTTTAGTACCATAAGATTCTTATCGGACACGTGTAGGTTCACGTGTAACGTGTTCACGGCTTTTGTTGAAAACAATGATTTGATACCATTGAACAAGTCAAATTTAAATAAAGGACTGAATTATACGTTCGAGCCATGCAGATCAACTCTTGACTATATAATTGTTAACAGAAGAATGCTAGATAGGGTCGTTGATTGTGAGGTTTTTACAAATCACGATACGTGCATAGCCTCAGACCATCATGTTGTATGCAGCACCCTTACGTTTGCAGCAGCAAGGTATTGTAACTCTCATGTTCCTATATTTCCATCTCCATCTTGGTCTAAATGCGGAGATGAGAAACTAATAGCTTACCAACTGGAAGTAGATAGACTATTAAAGGCAGATTGTGAATCGACCCCCCAATCACCCCAATCACCCCAAGAAATAGAAAACATTAATAGTAAATTAATTTCTGTAATGAGGGATGTAGCTTTTCAGGTCGTACCGTCGAAAAAGTTTAATCCTCACACAAAACCTTATTGGTCGCCTTAAGTTAAGAAAGCTCATAGCAAAGCTCGTTACTTTCGGGGAAAGTGGATAGAAAATGGAAGGCCACGAGGGCTTGCCCATGAATCTTACAAGCAATATAAAACTGCTAAAAGGGAATTTAGAAATGCCCTAGAATATGCGATACAGGCTCATGAAGAAGATATTTTTAAAGACTTAGATGAAGCAGCCGAATTAGACGTGAGGCTTTTTTGGAAGTTGTACAACAGACAACGTGACAAGAGCAAATATTCCAAATGTTGTTTTGAATTAAAATATGACGGTGAATTAGCGACTGCGCCGGATGAAATATCTCGACTGTTTGCTAAATATTTTACTAAATTGTACACTCAATCTAGAGACATATTTGTAAATCATGAACTAACGGATTGATGAACCTATCTTTAGAGTAAAATTTAGCTTTCAAGAAATAGCCTCTGTCATAAAACAGCTCAAACTTAGGAAAGCCCCGGGCATTGATGGTATTCAAAATGAGCATTTACGCTACGGGGGAGGAAGACTGACAGAATTCATTACAATGCTTTTCAACGGGGTAATAGAAAAGTGTTACATACCGTGTGACTGGAAAGTAGGGTTAATTGTGCCCATATTTAAAGGAGGAGGGAAATCTAAAACGGACCCTGACAATTACAGAGCTATTTCCCTGCTGCCTGTATTATATAAACTATTTGAAAAGTGCTTATTCAATAGATTAACTGCATGGTGTAATAGCACTATATATAATTTCCCTAATACTGAACAACAGGGGTTTCAAAAGGGACTGAGTAGTATAACAGCATCTTTCAATCTACACGAAGCTGTTTTTTCCACTTTAGAACTAGGATCAAGAGTGTTTGCTGCTTTCTTAGATATTAAAAAGGCGTTTGACACTGTGAATCACGACGGACTTTTTCTAAAACTCAGAAATCTGGGCATTCAAGGAAAAATTTTACATGTATTAAAGGAATCATACACAAATATTCAAAGCATTGTCCTGATGAACGAGTCAAAATCCGAACCTTTTCCAATAGAACGGGGTATTCGACAGGGAGGTGTTTTATCAACATTTTTATATCTTGTTTATATTAATAACCTTTTACAAAAATTACATCAGTCAAAATTAGGGCTACTTTTTGGGTCAACTCCGTCTGGAAATCCAGCATTAGCCGATGATATAAGTCTGCTCGCCAACACACCAATCCATTTGCAAAAAATGCTTGATATATGTAACAGATACTCACTAACATGGAACTTCACCTTCAACGTTAGTAAAAGCTGTGTAATAGTTTTTAATCAGAATAAGCAAACAACATGTGAGAAGTTTAACTGGAAAATAGGCAATCATACTATACCTATTTTAAGTGAAACCGAGCATGTTGGAATTCCTGTGTGTTCCAATATGAAATGCTTGACTAAAGTAGACAGATCTTGTACTAAAGGCAGAAAATCATTTTATTCTCTTGTAGGGGTTGACACAAATGAAGCTAGACCCAATCCTCTTACCTACGTCAGCTTGTACCAAAAAATTGTGATACCATCAGCCCTTTATGGTTGTGAAGTTTGGTCGAATATCAGACTCAAAGACTTGAGAAAGCTCGATGTATTTCAGCATCATTGTACCAAAATTCTGCAAGGATTTCCTCAAAACACGCGGTCAGGAATGAGCGAAAGTTTACTGGGGATAAAGAGAATTATATCAGAAATTGATAAAAGGAAACTGAACTTTCTTGGTAAATTATGCCATCTTCCAGAAAATGTAACAACTAAAAGAATATTTTTATTCAGACTATATCTATATCTTTCTAGAAAAGATGTTACAGAACAAAAAGGCTTTATTCCAGATATATGTAGCATTTTGCAGAAATATAATATTTATGAATTTATTGAAATTTTTGTCAGAGACAAAATATTTCAGGAAGAATACAGTGGAAACAAATTATAAAACATGCTACTCACAAATATGAAAACGAGCGCTTTACAAACTTGTGCCATACTGACATTTCCTACAAAAGATTCAAAAATGTTCATACTTCTATAAAACCCTCAATTCTATGGCAAACTCCAAAAACAACAAGAGAGTTACAGTTAATTACATCCCTTGCAAATGTTCTGATAACTGTTCCAAATAATACTATGCAAGTTTGTAAACACTGCACTTACTCTTACACAGATGTGATAATCCATGCATTTATTTCCTGTCAGAGCACTGTGCGACAACGAGACATATTTTGGACACATATTATAAATAACTTTGACATTCGTCTTGGCGTGTACCTTCATAATATATCAGATGAAGAATTTATTCAACATCTCCTTGGTAGAGAATTTCCCAACGGTATCGGCCTAGACGAGCCTGAAATACTGAGAAATTTTATAATGTCTGCCTCAGTATTCTCTGCAACTGTAATTCATGGATTCTTTTCATGGTAATAAGATCGATTTTCAGATTATCAAGATTTGGAATTATGTGATCGTTGAAATCTTGATAATCATGTCTTCATGCATGCTTTTATATATATATATATATATATATATATATATATATATATATATGTGTATATATATATATATATATATATATACACATATATATATATATATATATATATATAGATATATATATATATATATACATATATATATATATATATATATATATATATATATTACATATACAATATTATTTTCTGTAAAATAATGATGATGTGTACAATAATTAAGCATTGAAGGATTGCGCAAGAGTGCACCATACTTTTGATAAGTATAGTGTCCTCATATAAGAATCCTCATAGGGAAAATTCACAGATTTCTCTCATGTATACCTCTGTTAATTGTATATAACTAATTCAATTAATTTCAATATTGTTTCATTGTTTTCTTTTTCATTGGTATGCATCCTTATCTCTGAAAAGAGGAAATAAAGATTGATGATGATGAGGTGATCGGGCGTTGCTGACCCATTGTTGGGCGTGATCGCTTGATTGACCAGTGCGACTGGCAGCCAAGTATGCTAGTGACGGAGTGGTTTTGAGTCACTCCATATATGTAATCTTTTAGCCGTGGGCTAATTTTGGGGTTTTTGTGATACCCGGTGGTTGGGAGTGTACAAATATTTTGCATGATATCTATCCCATTTGTTTGCACCACATTTTATTATTTGAATAAAGTGCCTCATGTTTCATTATTTGAGGGTATACATTTTTGCTATATGAGTAAAATACATCATTTTTGCTATCTGAGTAAAACACATCATTCTTTTCGTCGTCTGAGATTACTGTGAATCATTAGCCTTTACCCGTGCACTGTGTATTTATTTATTTGTATTCATATTTGGGTTACATTATTAGGTTCGTGCGGATTATGTTAATTTGTCCAATATTTGGACCCTATACACGCACGTATTAATCGTAACCCTTCTTCCCATTCAAGTCATTCATCAATAAACATTGCATTTTTATCACCATCAACAGTGTTCTCTTATAAATCCGAAATCCAACCCGGTTATCTTGTTACAATGGGTTTAGAACGCACTGAGAGATATAGCTGGAAGACATTCAAGTATGGACCATTTAGCCTAATCGAATGTGCGATCGACTGAGCGAGAGACGAACCTGATTCGATTCTTGACCGTGACAGTAGGACTTTGACTTCCATCCCGTTACAATAACAACGGACTAATGATATATTGCCATTTTTAGCATGTTGAAATATGTGCATTTATTATCTCTCTTGTTTAATTTACGCTATGACAGACGTTGGCTGATCATGACTTGTATTCATAATTGATCATTTTAATGTTTTTTGTCGTTGTTGTTGTTGTTGTTGCTGTTGTTCTTGTTGTTTGTTTCTTTTGGGTCTTTTGGGGGATTTTAAAACAAAATATTTTAACTTGAGGTAGATTTATGGCAACAAAACCGATTGCTTTTAAAATATAATTGCCTTTTCTTCTTTTGAAATGCATTTAATAGATTTTACTTACACAGATGACTGGCTAATGCTTCAGTGTTAGAAGTGTGATTTTCGTTAACTTCTACCGCAGGTGATGGCATTACTGGGCAACCAGAATAAACTGACCACTAAATGACCCACAATTTTTCTACATGTAATAAAGTTATGACGTTGCAAATCTGCACATTTTATTAAGATTTTAAAAAAACAGCATTGTAGTCGGTGAATTACATTTTACAACTGTCATCTTTCATCAAATAAAAGAAATAATTTAATTAGGAAAATATAAAAAAATTATAACTTGTGCACAGCTGGCTTAAATAACTGAATCAAAGAGAGTGCCACCTCCTGACACAGAAGCAAAACAGCACTGATATATATATATATATATATATATATATATATATATATATATATATATATATATATATATATATATATATATATATATGTACGAGCACTGTGTGGTTCTCAAATTCAGCACAGTTCCACAAATGAAGCTACCTCGTTAATAAGGCAACTACTGTTGAGTGCTTTGAATGATGTTGATGGACTTTATCAATATTTTGCATTACTTTGAAGTATTGAAACAGTTATAATACCCCTTTGTGACGACATATGACTGGAGATTATCGTGCTAATGGGAACACATGATTTTCCTTATGTAGTATAAAATGAAAAGTTATAACTTTAATGTTATCTTATTCTTACAAAGCGTTTACTTTTTCTTTTTTTTATTCTTAATATATGGTATGATTTGTACAGATAACTTGTTTGATTACAATTTTACAGATGATTTGGCTGATGGTCATTTACATGTATCGTTTCTTCTTAACGCTCCATTACAGGAATGTATGCATATATGTATACATACATGCCTGTTTATATTTGTATATATATATGTGCAGAAGGTGTATGCACGATTTTTTTTCCTCCTCCTTGGAAATATATGCACAATTTTAATACATTTTGTACACACGATTCTATTCTAGCAAAATGATGCCGTTTTTAATTTCGTCGGGATAATTCTGAGAACCGCTCTGCGTTTTGAATTGAGTTGTATCGTTAAATAAGCCACCTATTTGCCTGACCGCAGTTTTATCAATTAGATCAGTTTACTGTTGTATCATTTATTTTTCGTAGGTCCCAATTTTCGTGGTTTTGTAAAAAAAAAATACAGTTTTGCATGTCATAATTTGCATATTTGTAGATATTTAATTTTGTGGAGTAACCTCTACAAATAACCGAAATAAATAATACAAAAGAACAAAATCATGCCGACAACAAACGGTGGTCGCTTGAATGGTTAACATAATATTACCACCTGTATGAGCACAAATCAAACACCTGTCAAGATCAATCACTTATATTCAACATCAAAGGGAGCTGACGCGGCCAAAAACACTAAGTTAATAGGTTATTAAAGTACATATGTATGATCTGTTTCTTAAAACACTGTCCATAAAGTTGCACCATGAATTACTTTCTGCCAATCATGGCGTTAACACAGTGGCTTAAGAGTAATAAAATTCACCTTAGATCCCCGTCGGTTCGGATAATGTCATCATTCCACGTGTAAACCAAACACGTGACCAGCTGCCTCTTGCTCAATGTAATTAGCAAGCAGTGTCAACGTTTGATGTGTTCCGAACACATCAAAGTGCGAAAATGCTAACTAAATTAAAAAGCAACGAACCTGCCTCTTGTACGAATAAACTTAACCACTGGACTTGACTTTAAACTTTATCAATCAAGCCAATTCATAGTGAATGGACAATTGAGGCTCAAGCGAAAATGTGTGAAAGATCGGACCTAATTATCCGTGGCTTATTTACCTGACAAACATATGTACCAGCAGACTTGATTGACACAATGTCGATTCAGTGACTTTCTCCACAAGTCAGCGAAGTGTGAGCTTCAATACTATGCAGTAATTAGTGTATATACCTAGTGTTTCATTAGTAATTTTGTTCGTTGGGATGAAGCATGCATAGATAAACTGAGATATGCTTTCATGAGAATTTAAATTTGTCGACAACAGTTTCAATTGAATGAGGAATGGAGTTGAATAAGTATTAAATCGAATTTTCATATACTAGTATCGTTTGTTATTCTTTCTTTCATTTTCAGTAATACTAGTGTTTTCTCGTTTCTCTCTATCCTTATGTCACAACATACCTATTTAAGGCAGTGAATGGAAATTACAGCTACCGGATACCGTATATATACGTGTGCACTTAAACAATATAAAATGCATTATAATTCTTCTTTTGAAAAGGGTTAAAATAAAACAAACGCATGTAAAGCTAATTTGTATTACCAGGTTACAGAAATTACGCTGATTTATCAAATAGCTTTGTTAGTCTCTAGGAATGAAACACAGTAAATAAATGGGGGGTTGCTTCTTTGTCATTTGTGGCTAATTTTGGTTGGGTCTTTAAATTCGTGGTTTGGTGCAAAAACGAAATCTACAAAAATTGGTACCCCACGAAAAGTTTTGATACTACAGTATATAGTTTGATGTCAATTTGGAGGAAGTGTGCTAAAAAGTGATGTTTATCATCATACCGACGATTTTACTTTGTGCATCTTTAGAGCGTGCGTATGTTCATTTTGCAAAGTGCATGCTGCGTTTTAGAAATCAATGAAATCATGCAGGTTATGCATGGTCAACCCTTCAGTTTATTTGTCGACCATGGGGATACAAACGTAAATAATTAAATGCATGCGATAAGATTGCTTGGTATTAATCACTTTGCTTGCTTTTTAATTGTAACTCTACTCTGTCTAATGCGTCATGTAAAAGTAAAAGCCTGTCCATTCATATTTAGATAGGCGCACATGCGCTAGATTCGATTCTTTTCACTGATGTGGTTGTCGCTAGAATATGTGCGTTGTGGTGGTTACCAGTTATCACTTAGGACTAAGAAGATAGGTCGCTTAATATTTTTTATTATTTTTTTTTAATTGTTTTATCTTAGTTGTCGTCATTGTCAATGTTTGAGAACAAAATTTCAAACAATAACTATTGGCGTTTTATCTGATCATTATTAGGCTTTAATATATACACATCGGTTCAAACATTGAAAGATAACATTTTTATATGGGATTTTCACATAAGGTAGGGTGGGGATTTAATAACTATGTTATACAAATTTCTATACGGAAATCCTTGGTCACGTCATAATTTGACAGTAATTAGTGGTGCAAATATTTATATTACATTACATGATATGACAAACTATTGCACACAATCAGACTCTTGCAGGTGAGCGAAATTAAAACATTCTTTGACCAACTTCAGCTCTTTAAGTTACTTATGAAAACAGATGATACCCAACGTGCCGTTACCATATGAAAGAAGAAAAAGTCAGTAATGCAGTATTTGATCCCCTTTGTGTTGGAATGATGGACTTTCAATGTGAACTGACCAGAGAGCAACGTGATGAAACTTCCCGACTTGTTTCAAAATGAAAAATGAGGATGGTTTAATGCAACACTAATGTTACCGAAAGTTTCATTCCGATACCAACTGTGGAGGTGTATATACGCCATGCTAAGAAACTGAACCATTTTCACGTGGGCTGCACAAGGAAACTAATGAGGATAAGATAGCAGTTACTGAGGTTCTCACAAGGGCAGGCATTTCAAGCATCCATACTCTGCTGATGAAATCCTGGCGGAGTCTCATCCATACTGGAGCTACAGACTTGAAACGGAGGAGAACTGCAAAGGCAGTGCAGAAGCGCGAGCAACATAAATCTCAGAACTGCAGCACGTCCTCTGTTGATCAAGCAAACCCAAACGGCATTTCCTGTCAAGTGTGCCACAGACAGTTCAGAGTACAAAACTGGCCTGATCAGCCACTCACGTACTCACATAAACCAAACCAGTTAGTGATGTCATGGTCATCTTCGAACTCGAAGGACGAACAACATAGCCAACCAACAAACCAAACTTACTCCGTTTATAGAAGACGCAACACCGTAAAAGCACCTGTTGCTATAGGTACCATTGGAGCTGTGATAATCTATTCATGTGATGGAATGAGTAAGTAAGTGAGAGGGACACAATTGAAGTATTATTACTTCTGGATGAATTTCTTCTGAATGTTATCGTTCTACCAGATTGACCATTAACTATGGAGGAAACGTTTGCTTTCTGAAGAGCGAAATTTGTGGCTACTTCTTTTACAAAAGAACAAAAACAAAAGCCAGTGAAAGACATTGGGGAGTCATGATTTATGTTGCAGACCATAGCCTATGTTGAACGTGTAATCGAAACACTTCCATTGTTACATTTCCATTTATCTAGCACTGGTAATAAACCTTCTTGGAAAGGTGCAAATGTTGCCCTTTTCATATTCTCGTATGCTACATTAATGACTGTTACCTCAAAGTTTTTATATCAATCGGCTACATTGGCAACTCAAAGACTTTAATAAAGATTGGTTTCTCCTCAGGATTGCCCATGAACCAATGTTTTGCATTCATATCTATTTAAATTAAGCATGCATATATCCTACAGCATTTGACGAGCCAATCAGATTATACAAAGCCCATGTAAGACAATGGTTAATGATATTTTACCTTGTGCTTTAGCTAGTGTTACACATTTGGATGAAAATTATTCCCCCAAATGTTAGCATTTATCATTTGTACATGATCCATTAAAGCTTATGTTGCATAAGGCTTGGATGAGAGCTGTTCTTCAAGGCTATTATGCTGTTTCAAGAACATTAGTACATCACTAATGTTAGATACTTCTTCAGTAAACATTTGATTCCATGGATAAGGTAAGGCGGAACATGGCCTTTTATTGAACTTGAGTCCTTTGCATGTTTCTACATGAAACAGAAGGCTAACAACGTGAAAACATACCTCTTCTAACTGAATAAAAGGATTGGACTGTTATTTTACAAGATACAGTCATTTGATTCACACTCACTACTCCTTTGTCGTGCCTTACGTGGTACATAAGCCTTCGACGAGAGAGCTGCTGACGGTCTGAAGCGATGCGGAAGATGGTGTTCCACTTCAGACTACATTCCTTTATATTTATCGCCGAAGTCCTTCTCCATGTCTCTTTGGGACAACCACTCTTTTGTCAACCGTCCGGGATTTAGCGGACAGATGTGCTGGGCAGTGCATCTGATGACATTCAGCATACATGTCCCAGACATCGACATCTTCTTTTCTTCTCAATCCGTACAAGAGATGCTGATTCTGTCCTTTGATGAATCTTCATTTTTTTACCCTCTTAAACCAAAACATGTCGAGAATCTTCCTCAGGCACTTGTTTTGGAAAGTTTAAATTTTTGTGCTACCCTTGATGTTAATTTCCAGCATTCTGAGCCGTACAGCCCCACTCAGAGGACATTACTTCGGTAAATCCTCAGCTTGATGTTAACTCCGAGTTGTTTGGACTTCCCTGTGTATTTCAGCATATTGAAGGCTTGATTGGCTTTCCTGATTCTGGTTGCTGCTTCTCTATCTGAGTCTCCATCTGTAGACACTTTGCTTCCGAGGAATTTGAATTCATCCACATCCTCACTGATCTGTTATTCGCAGTGATAGGAACGGTGGTTTTATAGTTTTTGTCTCATTAGTTTGGTTCTTGTCGTTTGCTTTCAGTCCTATCTTTATGGTTGTCTCGCCGAGTCCAACTGTCTTTTCTTGCATATCTATATGTCGACTTAAAAGCAGACCAATGTCGTCGGCGCAGTCGAGGTCTTCCAGGGAATCACCTGATTCCTCTTTTGCTGCCCACTTGTCTCTTTCATCAGCCAGTCGATGGCAAGGGTAAAGAGGCAAGGTGCAAGGATGAATGCATTATTTCAGGCCTGTGTTGACGTTGAAGCAATCTGTGAGATGGTTGTCGCAGATAACTTTACACTTGAAGTCCTGTGCAGACGTTTGATCATGTTTACAATCTTCACACTGAACTTGAGTATTTTGCAGACGAAGTCACAGTGAAGGTTGTCCAAAAACTGTATCAGTCTACGAAGATGATGTAGGCGGCACTGTTCTATTCATTTTACTTACCAAATCTGGTAAATGCGGGATTTTTATTTCCTGAAAACCAACTTGTTTCTTTCTCATGAGATTGTCAGCTTCGATGGAGACCCTCTTGAAAATGATTCTGCTGAAGACCTTACTGACGAGGGATAGCAGGATTATGCTTCTTCAGTTGTTACAGTCATCAAGGTCACCCTTTTTTGGTAACTTGACAATGATTCCAATTGTTCACTCCTCGGGGGTTTTTGTCGCTCCCCTATATCTTTTGGAATATTTCTCTGAGGATCTTTGGAATTTCTGGGCAGATGCCGTCCTCACCAGAAGCTTTCCCATTTTTCGAGGGCTTTGATGGCTTCTCTGACTTCAGTCTCGTTGATGTACTCATTATTGATGTAAACGCCATCTTCGGCTTCTGGGATCAAAGTTGTAATAGGTGAGTCTGGTCTGTTTCAGTTCCTTTCAAATCTGTTACTCCCATCTTGCGTTGATCTCCCTCTCATCCCCATCTACACTCTTCAGAGGTAAGTTCTGACCTGTCTCGTAATCTCCTTGAAGCGGCTTTAAAACCTTCTACAGAGTCTTTATGTTCTGTTTTTTTCCTGCTTGCTCTGCTTCTGCAGAGAGCTGTCCAATGTATTACCACTTGCTACTTATTGCTGTTTTTCCCTTATCTGTCCTTGTCAAAGTACTCTTGGGATATCATGTCTTTCAGCCTGGGTGGATGTGCCTGTAGTAGGCGTTATTTAATGTTTTCTTTCTTCAATAGCAGTCAATGTTGGCTCTCAAATTCAACCCTCTTTGCGTGCTTTTTTGTAACCGAGATCTTTCTCTCCAGTTTTTTCATGACTGTGTTGAAAGAATTGATATGCTGAACTTGTTCTTGAGAGTAAAGTTGAACTTTTGTCGCACATGGGATCTTCTAGCTGAGCAAAGTTAACCAAATTTATTTTCCACAAGACTGGCCTTTCTTAGCTTGAGGGCCAGCTTGGCTACGAGCAAACTGTGGTCATTGCCTACATTGACTTGTACGTCTTGCAAAAAATGTTTCTACCTGCCGTTGATCAGCGCATCGTCTATCCGGCTTTCTGTCTCGTCATCTGATGGCTTCCATGTAATTATGTGGATTTACTTATGCTGGTAATTAGTCCCTCCTATAACAAGGTCACTGTCTTCGCAAAGGTCACTTTCACCGGTGTCTTTTATTGTATCTCTCCTTGAACCGTTCTCTGTCTGTTTTCCTGGAGCCGCTTCGTGCGTTGAAATCTCCAACTATTAGTAGTAGGTCATGTATTGGTGTTGCTTCAGCAGATGGGTGTAGGCTGTGGTAGAAAAAGGTATTTTCCTCATCTTCGGCGTCTTCTTTTGATGTATAGTAGGTGATGCTTGACATCTTGGCGAAGTTTGAGTTGAATCTGGCATACGCCAGTCATTTATTGATGGATTTCTGTTGTAGACGTGTCGTTCAGTTGTTTCTTGATGACCAGGGCTATAACTTCTCGATGTTGCTCGTCTTGCCTGCCTGACCGTAGTATGGTGTCTCCTGTGGCCCATGTTCTTTTTCCTGCTCCTATCCATCTCGCCTCTGTGATATATGGCAGACTCTACTTGTACTGGTACATTTACCGTAGAACCTGTGCTGGTTTCCTAGAATGATACAATTCCTCACATTCCAGAACCCAACGCGGATGGTAATTTTGGGTGTCAGGAGATCTGCTACCGGGATAGAGGTTTTCTTGCGGGTTTGATCTCCATCCGTCATAGCGCCAGTTTTCTAGTCTGCTTTACTTCTTCCTCTCGTTGCAGTGTTTTTTCTTGATTTCGTTTCCATATCTATATAGTTTTACTGGTTTAGGGTGCTAGCCTGAAGCCAAGCCCTCCTTCTTTCTCCGGGCTTGGCACTAGCATATTACGCTCAGTGATTGCTCCCAGGCGGAATTATGCAGCAAAGCATCATCATTAAATATGTTTCACTCTAATCTTTTTTTTTCGCAAACCTGTTATTTGTTATTGCATATCTAAATGTGTATGAACAAACCTTCACATAATCGGATCCTCTCTCTCTCTCTCTCTCTCTCTCTCTCTCTTTCTCTCTCTCTCTCTCTCTCTCTCTCTCTCTCTCTCTCTCTCTCTCTCTCTCTCTCTCTCTCTCTCTCACATTCAGCAAACTTTTGTAAGAGTGTCTTCCACGAAGAATATGTTTTGACTCAGTTGTTGGCAAATTTCACATGCATTTATTGTTAATAGTGGCATTAGTAATCATATGAAAACTAATGAAGTGTTTATCTTGTCAGTTGTCGTGCTGATAAATGGGTCGTAGACTTACGGAATAATAGACACTGTAGTAATTTATTCTTGAACTGTCGATTCGCACAGCGTGGCTGTGATTCAAGATGGCAAAATATACATTTGTTGATTAATCAGTCCTAAAACAAACAAATAAACGTCTCTCTCTGGCCTTTATATATATATATATATATATATATATATATATATATATATATATATAGATATATAGATAGATATAGATACAGATATATATGTCCTAAACAAACAAATAAATGTCTCTATCTCTGCCTTTATATATATATATATATTTTCCCCCTGATATTGAGTATTGAGATCCAATCCCACCCGACACCTCTACCCCAATTGCTACCACCACCCCACCACCAAAAATCCCTCCGTTCGACCCTGAAACATTCGTGCCAAAGGATATCATACGCATTTACATACCTTCCGTTTACAACAAACTCTTATCACTACTGGAGATAATACTAACATCATCTAGAAATATGTGCATACATATCTTTCAAAATGTCTGAAATACCGAAATTATGTTTTATGTTGCAGAATCTCATGGAGAAACAGTCAGTTTGTCAGAAATGTTGCAACATCATAACCTGTCATACTTTAAAGTTGGTAACAAAACACGATAAGGATATAGCTAATTACTTCTGATCGGGCAAGCGTAATTATTAGTTAAATAAGTCCTTTCAAAACTCTTTAAATGACCCACAAAAGCATGGCATTTAAGCAAAAATGTGATTCTCTTTTTTAAATCTATCTCAAGATTAGATTATTCAAATCTTATTGCTGTACAATGTACTGTGCTCCTCTGTGGACAAACTTTAGTGAATGTATGAAAAGAAAACTAGTTATTCGCTATAATAATTGTCTTCGTTTACTACTAAGCCTTCCAAGATGGAATAGTGCCTCTACCATGTTTGTAAACTATAATGTATTTAGTTTTGAAGAATTAATGAGAAAGTATGTGTTTTCAATGATGACACGAATATCAAATAATAAAAAGTGTATCTTGAAATCGTTGTGGAACTATGATATTCATTTAAGTCCTCAGATTATAGATAGATGGAACAAATTACTTTTTAAATATCTTACATGATTTTATTCCTAACAATGACAGACACATTCTGTAGTTGTAGATGGGTCTGTATATTTCCACATAAGACACCTATGCACTTCTACGTCTTAAAATACTTCTATATTTTATATTTTATTTTATTGTATATTTTAATTTAGATGTATGGACCATGCGGTCTGAAATAAAGAATTCTTATCTTATCTTATCTCTACGTAACCAGATTTTAGTGACAGATAATTCTGCAAACTGAACTAATGTATTTTCAAAGTAAAATTACTAAAACAATTAAAATAAAAGAGCAATATCCTAACTGTGTTTGATAGATTGGATGCCAACTCTGAACTAATATCTAACAGTTACTGGTTATTTTGTAAGCAGTGTGAGCTGCGAATTTGCTTCCGCCTCTGTAGAGCTGATTAATTTCAAACTTCTGTGCCAACCACTTGAAATATCTGGCTGTGAGATTTAAATAACATCTTCTATAACTTTCCGATCCCAGGTTAAAACCTATTGAATCGTATTAAAAATTATATTAATTGGTCTACATTGAACTGCTGAAAATCTAAGCAAAGATTGTGTTATGTGATAACTTATTGACAATATTCAATATTAACAAAGAAGGGTTCATTGCTTTATAACAAAGAGTTTATGTAATCTATACAAATAGAGATATTGTGTTAACGACGTAATGGACTAGTAAGGACACAACTTTTGACTGCCATTTATAGATACTTACAAGAACTCGCAAATATCACTTTAACGTACCAGTTCGAAGTTCGAAGTAATTATCTGGCAGATGGACACTTATTACTATCATCCTCATGCCTTGATATTTATAGGCACTGTCGAGTGTATGAAAATAGAAGGCCTGCACAGTTCTTGTCATCCCACATTGACATAAGATTCTAATATAGGTCATTTATTCTTCCAGATGCAAACAGTGTTTTGAGCCTATTCTATATGTAGCAATCTTGTTATCAAAAAAACAAACTATGCTGAGGTACCCAATCGTGCCTAGCAGCCTACATCCACCGAAATGCTTGGCATCCACTAGGAGACCGTCCATTATCAGACCGGAATCTGGTCATGGCTAATGTCGAAACGCAGTTTGTCTCTCAGTAGGCAAAGAACTATTCTCATTACAACTCTAAACAACATGGATTTAGAGAAATGAAGATGAATACATACATACATACATACATACATACATACATACATACATACATACATACATACATACATACATACATACATACATACATACATACATACATACATACATACATACATACATACATACATACATACATACATGCATGCATGCATACAACATACATACTGCATGCATACATACATACATACATACATACATACATACATACATACATACATACATACATACATACATACATACATACATACATACATACATACATACATACATATATACATACATGCATACATGCATATATGTGGGCATAATACTTACTTTAGCCAACTTGTAGCAGAAGCAAAAGTGAGTAAATCGATTTGAGGCATTTTTTATCAGCAATCATATTTGATCATCTTGCTAGACACAATAAATATAAAACGATTTTAAAAACCTAATAAACAAACAGTGGCTGGCATAATATAGCCCAAAACAGAGATAACCCTGCCCAGAATTCATGCCTGAATACTAGCTAGCCCAAGTAGTTAACAAATCTCTCTCTCCCTGTCTCTCTCTCTCTCTCTCTGTCTCTCTCTGTCTCTCTCTCTCTCTCTCTCTCCTCTTAAAAGCATTAAGTATTATATGTAAAACAGAACTGCACAAAATCAAACCTGGCGGCTGATTAGATCGAAAGAAAGATAAATATATAAACGTATATATAAAGAAGCTGAGAGATAAAATGCAAATCCAGAAAGAACTGGACATGTGTTTCTGAAATGCGTATCCCCCCACCCCCCGCAGACTTTGGCAAAAAACTGTCAACGACCAATGAGTAAAAACAAAATTGAACAACTGCCATAACGGCTAAAAAATAGTTTTAAGTCGGAAACTGGGAAAATTTATTAGGAAAATGGAATGGTCCTAGAATAATAACAATAACAACAATAACAATAATAATAATAACAACAACAATAATAATAAGATAATACCTTTGGTTTAGACTCTACCACTCTTACAACTTTGAAATAATACTTCAATCAGATCCATAACCATGCACAGTTTTGTAAATTCAACGTTTTTTATCTGGTGTTTATTGTTTGCCTTTTTTGTTTCTGTTTCTAAATTTGACAAAGACTCAGTGAGAGTCTAAAACGCCTAGGCTATTTAAACAATTCGTCTTGCACTGCATCTCAACAGTTGTAACAATTTTATATATATATATATATATATGTATATATATATATATATATATATATATATATATATATATATATATATATATATATATATATATATATGTGTGTATCACCTTCCACACATATACTCACATTTAGCACATATATACTCACATACACACATACATACATCTTCATAGGTACAAAACCTACTAGAAGATCGCTAAGGAGACACAATGGGAGCATCCAAGAGATGTAGAACTATGTGTAACATTCCAGACGTCCACAGGACACCCAAATGCACACACACTCACACACATTAGAGTAAAACAAGCATAAGAGGTACATGTAGGTTTGGGAGATGGAAAAGTAGTGGGGTTATCCAAGTTTTGTAAAGCGCCTTCTTAAAAGAAGAAATTGTTGGTTTTTGTTTAATATCATTGGGGATGGTATTTCACAACTGTCTATTTTCAGTAGTTTGTGGCTAAATCCTGCTAACAGAATTTACGTGAGAAACGTTTCAATCCAGAAACTTCGAAAATTAATTAAATAAAGTGTAAAATTTGTTGACTGGCTGGAAAATACACACAAACATGCCTACCAATTTAATTTGTCCAAAATCAGCCGTTTTGCGCAATCGTGCTCAAAGGAAGCTTCACTTGACTGACGCAACGACGTAGAGACGTAGGGACGGACATGACCAAACCAAGATGCTCTCGCTGCACTAGCAGTTTGGGCCTAAAAACAGAAACAGAGACATAGAGAGAGGCTCTGTGTGTGAGCGTGTGTTTGTGCTTGCGTGTAAGAATCAACATATAGAGTAACAATTGAAAATTGATCGACAACTTCAACCGTTATCTAATAAGGTTGTTGAGACGTAATAAGCGCGGAACTTTTATGCTCTACTTAAAAGTAACATAATTTACCTGTCAAAATGAGATATCGCTCCGCTTATCTCATATGCGTGTGCGTTATTTACGTTTGTTTATTTCATCATGAAAGTTTGTATTCTTTTGGGTTCGAGTAATTGTGGTTGAACAACAAATTTTCACAAGATCCAGGTCAATAGCGTTGGAGATATTGGAATGTAACGTTACTCTATTTTCTTAACCAAAAACCACTGAAGCATAGGACCGCCCAACCTTAAGAAGGTTCCTTAGTTAGTGTCGGTAATAAATGACAACGTTTCGTTCGTTTACAGTTTACTCTTGAGCGGAGGGCGAACATGTCAAATCAATTTTACAAAGCCAGAAAAGGAATAAAACATAAATTGAAAAATCAAGCCAAGAAAGGTTGTTAGACATAGGGGAAGAAACATGCATACATTATTTATTTATACATTCTTTATTTAGAAAAAGAAGCGAGGAACAAGCTAAAGTATTACAACCTCTTCAAGAAAAGTAAATAGTATAAGCAAGTATATCGACTACTTAGAACCACAAACACGTCGAAAGCTTAATACTTTGTATGGAAAGACCATCAACTGAATGTTTCTCTAAGTTTCAGAGAAATAACAACCTCGTTTATACCAAACAAGTAGCTTAGTAAGAAAGCAATGATCTCTGCTTACTTCCATATATATTTCATATTCGAACTCTGCTTGTAATTATGCATGCTGCTATATCAAAGAATGACACATGTACATTTTCGAGCTTGATTATAACTTTCAGAGCTTATAAATGTAAGATAAGCACATTTTACACATTTTCCAGATAATGTGTAAACAGCAGACTAGCACGGTCCCTAGGTTTTCTAAAAATGTTCAGTTTTTATGACAGCTGTCTCATTTACAACCCACAGTAGAGAACAGGACTGAAAGCTGAATAGATCGCAAAAGCAAAGAGGTTTATCTTATTCTTCTCTGTAAAGTTGAGGAAAAAAATACCTCTATGGATCAAACATTTATATGGTTAAAGGCAGTGTCAGAATCTGCTTAAAAAGACGTCAAGTTGACGTTTTGCAAATAAATTGTGATTGTTTTATAACATTTTTTCGTTGCTTGCTTCGTATTCTGCCGTGTTTACTTGTGCGCTTTGTGTTTTGACAGTGGATTGGATACCATCTTGTAAAAAGCGTTTCTCGCAGTTCGAGGGCCCGAGGAAGGTTCCTGTTAGCGCATTATTTTGAACAATACATTGATACTGTACGACATGATTTACGTTAAATAAACATGCTTATCGTACGTTTATAAACTTTGAAAGTCAAGATCAAACATGAATGTGTTCATGTGTGTCTTCCACAATATAGCAGTATGCATCATTTCCGATAGAATTTAAACATAAAATTCTTCCAGAAATATGGAAAAATTACTGCTTTTTAATGATGTATACTTATTTGCTATAAAGAAGGTTGATATCTGAATAAAGGTTCAAGAAATATTCGCTTACTTACCTTTTCATGGTAAGTATTGAGTTCTGATATGTTTGCTGGGGTACCATCTGTGTTGTACGTACACTTGTACCTAACTTTAACAAATTTAGTTGGATTTTTTTTATAAAATTATTTGTCAGATAAAAGGGCAGATAAAACTTTGTAAACGATATGTATTGAACCAACATTTATTATGCTGATCAAGATTACACACAAAAATATGTTTCCATTTCCTAATGTATATTTAAAGTATTTACAAAGGCATAAAAAGTGATAACTTGAGTATAGTCTACATACAAGCGGTTATTAATTTAGTCAGCAATAGTTATAATATGTTATACATAGATTTAAGACATATACATATATACTACAGCTTAAAGGTTCACTCTTGCACTGTGCATCAGTAAACCTTGCTTCCATGTATAGGCCGTTGAAAGGGTTAATCTCGGCGATCACACTATATTTACATACTGGATGAGTTCAAAATGAAAAGAAACAAAAACTACACAATCATACTATGAACACTTCTAGTCTTATTTGGTTTATGAACATAATGTACATGTATATAAATGACAAATTTATTTGTTATTTTCACATTTTAACAAATCAAGACAGTCAACAAAAATGAACGTTTACAAAAATAGCTAACAATACGCTTATTTGATATAGGTAAGGGAAAATCAGTAGAAAGATTTTTAAAAAATGGTACTCTAATTATTCAATTAATTACTTGTCCCACTAGTTCAAATATACGATGGACATTTGGAACGTTCTGAGTGTATCAGTGTGTATTTTTCCATTAAAGGCTATCTAAAAATGTGCAAATCTTCTCCAAAGTTATACAATTGCTTCATGTGAGTATAACAAATCCTGACTTTGTTGTTATATTTGCATACTACTACTAAAAGGCATTGAAGTAAATAGTCAAACTGACAGGCATACGTTTAAAAGCAGCTTTCGATATATTAAAGTACAAATTTTAGCTCAGAAACGTTTGCGCCAAGTGGGTGACGCGTATTGTCTTATCGGTTAAAACGGACTAAGTGAGAAAAATAAGTGCCCAAAAGACATTTAATGAAATAGTAACTGGCAATGAAACGTGGATTCAGTGACAATTGATCATATAATTAGCTATCTAATTAGGTTGGAATGTATCTGTACTGTCTATTCAGCATAATCTCTCAGGTACTGTGGTCTGCGATGGTCTCGCTATGGTGTATGGGTAGATTCTGGTTTTTCCTTCATTACATCTATTTTGGATCTATCCAATTGTATTGGGTCAATGCCTTCTACAATTATCTTCCTTCTATGTTGCTGGGTCCCTTTAGGGACAATCTCTTGGCTAGCCATTGAAACAATTACGTTCTCCAATTGTTTTGGTCTGTCTCTGCATTTTACATATTTTGTTGCTCTTTCTCTTGACTTTTCACAACTGCATTCACAAGTTTGAACTGACTTGCATCGCGGCATACCTCGCCTCCATCTATAATTCTTCTGGCTGCAACTATTGATCCATTAATTCTATATATAATATAGAATGCTAGTTCATATCCATTTGTCCATTTATTTATTTTAGCCTGTATAACACTTTGTATCCAAGTACAAAACTATTTCTTGGTATGCTTCTTTTCTGCATTCTGTTTTAACTTTTCTTTGTATTTTCTGACCTTTTCATTAATTTAGCTGTGGTTATATTTCTCTTAGTTGTCTTGGTGTTGGTAATTTAATTTAGTTCTGGTTCGTTTAATCAGCATTTCTGAGTATGGTGCAACTCCGTTTGCAGAGTGTTGAACTGTTTAGACCTTGCAAATGGAATTCTGCTTTGGCTTGTTAAGAAACTGTATGCAATGTTCTGTCCCTCCATTTGCTCTTGGGTGTAGTGGAGTGATGCGATGGTGTATGAATCCTTCTTCTTTGATAATTGTCTAAAGTCAATAGAGTTAAATGGTGGTCCACTGCTGCTTTCCAGTTGTCTTGGAATACCACAGGTAGCGAAGATTTTTTATTTATCTTCTATTTTGTTTGCTTATAATCTGTAGTACGGATGGTTTCCACTTGGAAATAACTTGTTCTCTTTTCAAATGCAACTAGATTATAATGTCCATCTGGGTGTGGTCCTGCAAAATTTACTGTTATAATGTCCCATTGCTTGTCCAGTATCGTACTTCTTTTTATTGGTTTCTCTGTCAATGCCCGTTTGTCCTCACTTGGCATTCGAAATACTGGTTAATGATTTAGTATACCATTTTGTTAATTGATGCTACCCTTTTCTCTGAGCATTTGTTTGGTTACAGTCATTCTTAAGTGTCTAAAGCTGGGTGCTTTAACTTTTGGGAATGACGATATGTTTTAATCATGTAGAAGGTACAATGTCACGATCGGTCTTATGTAGTTCACAGTTACCTACGATGATATTCTCATTTAGGTGTTGGATCTGACTTCACTCTCTGCCTCCTCCTTGATTCTGTCAAGTACGATGGCATGTTCTGCTATTACAGCAGAATTTATATTAATATATTTATCTAAGAAATCCTTTGTTATTGGTAATTGCATCAGAATAAGTTAGGCGATGAATAGACGTGAATGTGTTTTCCGTCTGTTAATTATGGTCTTGAAACAGGGGATCTGCACTTACCATATACGTGCAAACATTCTAAGTATAGTGAGGGACTAACACTTGTTCTGTGCCTCTTGCGGTCCGCACAAATACGTTTAAAAATCCCAGCTTGTTTCAAAAGTGTCTCTGCTTTTCTCCCTCGTTGGGACAGGCGCGAGTTTTGTTCATCCATCATCGCTTCCAATCTGGTGTAACTGTTTTGTCTGCTTGAGTTCTAGCGACAACAATGGCATGCGCTAAACACGCTTTCTTGGTCATAGTTGGTTCTGACTATACTTCTTTCGAGAATGGGGAGTTGATTCAATGATAAACTTTGCGACAACAATGTTCACTGTCTTATGGATCTGAACATGAGTCACATACACAATCGTTTTTCATCGGCGATACCGAATTCATCGTTAGATTGTTGCACGTGTTGAATTTTGCCAGTGATCTTGGAAGCCATTAATTCCGGAAAGCTGCTAATTTGCTCCATGCGGGAGATTTCAAACTGCCAGGAGTGATGGGCAGTCGCAAACTATCTGGATCTCCAGCTTGGCATTGCCGTTTCAACTCTAATAATACAAAATCAAACAAGTCCGTAACGAACGTGTCATATTTCTCTGCGGCAACTTCTGACTTATAATCGTTAAATGTGACCGTTTAGATCTTTTTTGGAAGTCACCGTATTACTAGATTGAATATGGATCTAATCTTCGGGGCTACAGAGGAACTTTCACTCCTGGACGATCTTGATTCTCAGTGGTGGTGATTGTAGTGGTGGTAGTGGTGACAGTGATGGTGATACATTAAAACCAACTATCTCGTCATCAAAATCACTTGGATGTACTTGTTCTAACGCTGCCCTCCTCTTGGGAGTGTTTCATACAACGTTGTCGACGTCGCCGTCGCTTAACCATCTGGTGTTTCTACAGAGTGTTGTGGTCGTTTCATTATGACAATCGCTCATGGTATACACTTTTATTAGGTTGTTCTAACGCTATATATGAAGACCTGATGTAAGAAGGTTACATCATTCGCTGCAAGTTAATTTGTAAGAACGAGTATTTGTTGCAAGATTGTGGTATTTGTGTTTGCAAGTACGAGTGATTGTCATCCTATAATACGCCTTCTCCCTCTCTCTCTCTCTCTCTCTCTCTCTCTCTCTCTCTCTCTCTCTCTCTCTCTCTCTCTCTCTCTCTCTCTCTTGACGCTGGTGTGGACATGTCGATGTTGATTTTTAAGAGTTGAAAGGCACATACATTCACATGTCGTGGAAAGTATAACTTGTAAACTTGTTTGATAAAAATGTATCAACAATGTACGAGCAGACACGATTATTAGTGAATTTTAGTCTGAATGTTGTCGTTCGTTAGGTTTGTTTGTCTGTCTATATTTCCATTCGTAACCGCGCTACAATTTTTATTAGTTTGCGGATATTTATATGTTTGGAAGTGAGCGACGTTCTTCCCTTTTGACCAAGCTAGGAATACAATTATTCTTTTTTTTACAAGTACAGACTCTCTTCTTCTAAATTATACTAATCTTGAAAAAATAAAAAGAAAGAAAATAACAAAACAATGAACTTTTGTTTTGCAATTTCAAAAAAAGTGTAATTTTTCTTTAATATGAAAAGTACATACACATCACGTCGAATTTATACCTTGTAACCTTGTTGTGACAAAAATTGAACTAAAATGCATGAGCAGAAAAGTACATTCTATGCGTTGCTAAAAAAAATTCTGTATATTCACATTATGGAAACTTGAAAGATATTGCTCTACAAAACAAACAATAGCATTATTGTTCGTTCGTTACCCTTGAAAGATTTATAACATTTATTTGCAAGTGTTTTTAAGGAATTCGTAAACGTTTTGAAGACCAATGAACATTGGGTTATTTTTGTTGTCTGTTTTAAATTTTGACGACCAGTAGACTCGGAAATTTTATTTATTTAATATAGTACTATGTGTGGCCTCGGGCTTTTTCCTTAACATAACATAAAACTAGAGTAGTCTCACGTAAAGATCTTACCAAAATTAACCTAGAGTCCACGTACGTTAGATGAAAGTAAAGTCGAATTAAAGCGATTTTAAAACGTGTTTTGGTGTAATTTCTAATTTTTCTAACAAATAGTGAGGACAATGACCTGAATGTCTTACAAAATAGTACATAAAACAAAGGACATATTTGATGAAAATCCATTTCAAATTGTGATTTGATGAAATTTTCTGAACAAGTGATTAAACAATCGGTAAATAAAATAGTTAACTGGTCTCAGGAGTGCAAATACCCTACTACTTTTACATCTGTCATAAATAGTGGTTTATAGAAAATGTAAACATATACTCTGATACTATAAATATTTCCTCTTGTATCGGTTGCGTTGCTAAGTGGAAATAATACAGCTACTAATGATGCTATTTATTGCTTGTACATAGAATACATGTGAAAAAAGATTAACAAGTACTGTATCTGTGTATTGAAGAGAAGAAAAATAACGTTGCATTCGTCAGAATTTATTTATCATAACATTTTCCTGTTTATAGTATATATCGTTTCTTGAGGAGCGTCATAGTTAATTGCTATTATGCCCTAACTTTCTCTGTGCTGCCTGTGGACGGAGAAATCTATTGATGTTCGACCTATCGCTGGATTTAAGCTGATAGATCCATCTCGATGTATCGCTTGATAAGGTTGCGTCCTCCTACAATGCAGTCCATGATAACTAGGCCTACGGTCCGCAGATATCATATACAATAACTCCAGTATAGGTCACTTAACACTGTGCTGAAGAAAATATTATTTTGCTGCAATCAAGCAATGTAGCTAATAAAATAGATTAATGTAAAAGTACTTTGTGTTCTCAATTACAAATGCTCTAATTTGTCCCTAAATAGTTCAGGACATCAAGTTATCATAAGCATGTGAAATCTGAATGTTTAAATACCATGGAAAAGCTACCGTTTCCTAGATTTAAAACCAATGCACTGTTGTCGTTATCGCACATGAAATTCAGCAACATAGCTACCGTAGAATGTATATACCTCATGCCTTTATAATGTAAAAAATGTGAAATGCTTAATGCTATGAATATGCATAAAGATGATCTTGAATCTTGTTGTTAAGTACGAAAAAAATTATCGTTTGGTTCATATTTATTTTAAAAGCTGCGGGGGAAACTTATGTGTGCATTATTTTGACAAAATAAACAATTGAATACAGAAATGGTCAAACATTTCGTCTATCCTTTGTGGTCTGCTCAGACTTACTAGAGAAATTATTCATGTTAAACTATACACTGAGTCATTTGATTAAATATTACTTTAATCAGACAAAACAATTTCGCAAAGATAGTCATGCCTCAATTCATCTATCAATCGATTCAATTAAATATTTGTAACGTTTATTGCAGAGGTTCAAAACCGGTCAGTTGCTAGAAAAGGCTAGGTAGCGCATATTACTCATGGACTGTGATTCGTCGAGTAGGTGGAAATAAAATACCAACAGTTTTGAACAAGGTGCTAGTAACAAAAACCCTATCGGTCGATTATATGATGTTATATGATGTGTGAATGGAAGGATTATTGGAGACGCACTATTCACTACATTATATAGAAGAAGACCCTCTATAGCCAATTAAAAGTAACATGTCATCTATCAGGTGTCAAGACTACCACTGTGTCGGGTAGTTTTCAATGCCTAACAGCTAATCGGATTTCCTGAGGGATCAACCTACCTCGACAACACATAAATGCGGAATAAAGACAAGGGTACCCGATCGCTTTTAAAGTTGACGTCAGCCTTTTACCTACCGTTTTCACCACACTTCTTGTAGAAAACGTTAAAGTTATGTAACACTGCCCGTCCAAGAGAGCATGAAAATATGTCGGCACAGGCAAGTGTGTGAAATTTCGGAGCCGGTCTTGGATAGCAAATATCAAAGTATGCAACGTGTAGTTTGATAATGACTTGTCTCTTCTGATACTATACCCATCGCAGTTCAGTTTACGAATGAATGTTACAAACTGATGTAATGATTTTCCTTAATATTGGCCATTTGTTACATTGTTTTCGCCTCCACAGATCGTTTATATATGCGTGTGTTTTGCTCATGCAGATATATGTGAGCATCACCTGAATCATGGTTTACGTTGTTATTGCGTATACTGCAAAGTGTTTGCATATCTGGGCTGACTGGTTGACTTAATATGGATTCTCTTGGTAATTGTAATGTATAATCCGCTCGTGTTTATTCTAGGGGGGGGGAGGGGGGGAGCGTGTTAAGAAATTATAGTGCAGGAAATAAGTTAGGAACATGACTGAAATGAAATGAAAATATACTGTTAACAAAGAAATATATATTTGGATACACTTGTAGCTATTCTTGAGAGGACAACAAAAATGATTTCTTAACCTGAGTGTGTGGACGATGTGGACATTGATAGAGAGTCTCAATATTGCTTTGATGATGCTAAAGACATGTTAGTTAATGAAGTTGAGGACAATATCAATTCAAGACCTGATTTAAATTCACAAAATGTGACTCAGCTGGAGAATCCGAAGGAAACTGAGAAGAAAAATGAAAATGTCACTGATGCTGTTATTGAGAATGATAATGATGCCGAAGGTGATGCACTATTTTTTTCGCAGAAGTCGCAGGCAGAACAAGAGTCTGATGTAGGAGAAATCAATGCAGGCATTTATGAGCGAATCAGAGCCAAGTTTGGTTTTCTCAATAAAGAGCCTTCAAATGAAAAATTAAGTCAACACTTGATGTCAACGGTCTCAAACATACTCGGCAAGCTCTGTTTGATCTGGCAAAAAGGAAAAGATATGATTGCCCTGATGGTCGATTAGTGGAACGTTTATCTCGATCTAATAGTGTTCCAGTTGCAGATAAGTTGTCAGAAGATATTTATACTATATATCATTTCATTGAAGAAGAGAACAATTACATGACTTGAAAGCCTTCATGTCTAAATGGGCCATGAAGCGTAAAAATCAACCTTGATCATCCCAACGTTTGACTTCTCAGCGCAGTGACATCATACCGCAAAGTCCGAAATCTTTACTCAATGATGATGCTTTCAAAAATACAGATGAAAACGCTGATAGAATGAGCATAATATTCGTGCAACTAGCGGCAATGAATGAACAGTTTGAAGAAGTTGGAAAACCAGATAGTTGAAATTGTCAAACAAAGAGAGAATGAAATTCAGAGAATGATGACAGATTTAATTGAGAAAACCAAGACACTCCAAGAAGCTAAAGTTCAGATAGAGCAACTTAAAGTAAAAGAGGAACAACTAATGAGGGATAACCGGGGAACGTATATCCAGATGTCATCTATGGCAACCCGGGAAAATGAGATAAAGGGAATCACTACACATGTACATCAACATCTGGATGTGATCCTCAAAAGGATAAACTGTATTGCGGGAAAGATAGACACAATTTGTACCAGACACAAGCGTTTATACAATCAAGCTAACGGAGAAAGTGGAAGAATCTAAGACTTGCAACTGAAAGGAAATCATGAATTATCAACATGCAAGGAGAATAGATACGATCCATCTCCTACTATTGATCAAGAAAATGTATTATCTCTTCCTAAAGAGATACACAAAGAGCCTTCTACAGCTCTTACAGCAGATTCGTCTAGAAATGGGCCACCTATAATTTTATTGAAGGATTCCCGACGCTTTCACGGAAGGATGTGATTAATACACCAGCAAATGTGAGCCATAAACGGCAAACAGAAGTCTCAACTAAAAAAGCAAGAGAGAGCAAAGGAAATGAAATTCACCAAAACATTTTAAGAAGTGAAGAAAGAACTAATAATAAAATTAATGAAAATAGAACGAATAAAGCACTGAATGTGCTCATCGACTCACCAGAAGATCAAAGAATGCTTCCAAACGACGAGGAGAAACGCAGAAAGAAAGATGCAATGTACAGGCATATTGAGACTATAATTACTAGACCCAATCAAAAGTATCACGAATCAGATGTTTTTGAATCGGTCGTAAGAAACAAAATAAGACGCATTTTTCTGTCAAATGTCAAATCAAGAAAGGATCTAGATGTTGTAAAAACAGCTATTACAAGCCGTTGCAAGGAGGAGGGTGTGAAGGTTACATTCGTCCGCCTTATAAAAGAACGATCCCACTGGGATGGATCAAATGTATATACATTTCGACTAAATGTACTGGAAAAACATTTTGAATTCATGATGAACAAACCATCATTTTGGAGTGCTGGAATAAAATGTATGGAATGGATATCAAACCAAAAGTGGAGAGAGGACTACCCATCAGATGAAACGTATGATAAATTTAACACGTAGTGCCAATGAATATCGGTATAGGACTCGTAATTGGGTCATCATTGTAACTATGCTCACTATCTCAACATGGAATGCACGTGGTGTAATGCATATCACGCAGAAGTTCATTGAATTGTTACCCGACACTGATATGTTTGTTATTACTGAACACTGGCTTTGTACAGAGAATATAACTTATTTAGATAAATTACATGTCGATTTTAAAGTAGTAGCGCTTCCTACTGAACGCATACCAAAATGATATAGAGGTAGTGGCGGGGTTGCCTTATGTTATCGATCATCACTATGCAGACTAAGCACCATACAAACTGACGATAAATATGAACAATCTTGTGATAATGTTTTTGATGTGTATGATAAATGTTCTGTTGAAAATATATGCATAATCATAGGAGACATGAATGCAGATCTTCTGTGTACAAATCTATCCAGAAGCGACCTGACTCTAAGGAACAGAATAGAACAGAGAACCATCATTCTTACCTCAGTGATAAAACCCCATGAACATTACATCACGTATAGATCAAAAGACATGTCACGGACGTCTACACTAGGTTATATTTTGATACCTGATCAAATCAGAGGTGATCTAAAAAGACACATAGTGAACAACAGAATTGATTTTTCAATTTCAGATCACCGACCAATTACAACAGCACTTCTTCTGAAAAATATGTTGAAAGAAAATATGAAGACACGTGGTTTTCAAAGAATTAAATGGTACTTGGCGAATCCATTAGAAGTGAGCATGTATGAAACTGATGTTGATGCATTTTTGAATTTCACATTTGCGTGTAAATCAGTAGAAGATATTGAGAAGTATAATGAACTGAAAACTAAAAGTGTAATAACTGCTTCAGAAAGATGTATTCCAAAGTCTGAATTCAGATCACATTTGAAACCATATTGGAAGAAAAATAGCCTTGATAAGCTACATAAAGAAATGAGAAAAGAGCGTGGAGAATGGATCAAAGCAGGAAAAGTTAGAGGCCCAGACAGTAACAGCAACAGAAAAAAAACAAGGACGCAAAACGATAAGCCATAAAGAAACACAGGCTAGAGAAAAAAAGTATATAAAGAGTGCTTATTTGAAGAAATAGAAAAGAGTGCAGAACTGGGAATAGACGAATTTCTACTAAGTCATACGGGAAAGTAGGAAATATAAATTAGATTATGGTAATATTGTATTTCGTGGAATAGAATCAAATGATCCTAACGAATGTGTCATTTTATGGAAACTGTATTTTTCTGAATTAAGTGATACAACAGATGAGGAATATATTGACTGTGAGAACGTCAAAGCAAATTCGAGATTGATAACATAAAATGTGATACTCTCCAAGAGGAGGATGTATTACAGAATATAAAGTCTCTAGAAATTAAAAAATCACGCGGCATTGACACTGTGTCCAATCAGCATTTAAAGCATGACGGAAAGTATCTAATGAGTCATCTGACTGCATTTTTTAATTATATGATTTAGTTTGAAAATTTACCTAATGCAGATAGATGTGGGATGATTCTAACGATATTCAGACAAAATGGTAAAGATAAAGTGGATCCGGTGAATTATCGTGGTATAACATTTACATCTTGTCTGGGAAAATTGTTTAAAAAAATATTGTTGACCAGAATTCAAAACTATCTAGACAAAATAAACTTTCCTCATCCTTATCAGTATGGATTTCGTAAGAAGCTATTTCTGCTGCATTTACCTTTCAAGAATATATAACGTACTATATAAATAATAACTCTAATGTGTATGTTGGATAACGAAAAGGCATTCAATAGACTGTGGCATTGTGGACTATTGAAAAATTTAAAATATCTGGGAATTAATGCAAACATTTGGTTAATAATCGCCTATTCATACACACAGTCAAGTGGTTGTATATCGTTTAGATGACATATATCGAACACATTGCCGTTACGAAGAGGAGTTGGTCAAGGGTGTGCAATGTCCGCTTTTCTTTTTCTCGTGTACATAAATGATCTATTGAATGAATCAATAATGGGTCAGATGAACATACCTGGCGTACTTTTAGCAGACGATACTACTCTCTAAGTTCTACTCTGAATGGATTACAGATACTCGTAAATACAGCTTATCAGTATGCACAGAAGTGGAAATTGAAATATAATCCTAGCAAGAGTAATTGGATAAAAGTCAGTGGAAACAAGGAAGTGTAGTCGTCAAATAGAATTACTTTGGGATTACGGGATATTCCTAGAACAAAAAAGTGAAATATGCGGGAGTTACTTTTTCCCAGTCAATGAAAATTAATGATCGTGTAGACAATTTTTGTGATAAAGCTAAACGTGTAATAAACTCACTATACTCAATTGGATTAAATGCAAATGGAATGAACCCTGTACTTTCTGGGAAAGTCTGGGAAAGAGTTATATTGCCGTCTGCATTATATGGCTCAGAACACTGGTTCAATATGACATATCAGGGCATTGAAACAGTGGAGAAAATACAACGATATTTCGCCCAGAGAGTACAAGGTTTCCCTCAAAGATCGCCGATAGGATCCACTACAGCACGCTTGAGAATGATTTCAGTGGAAGCTCTCATAGATAAGCAAAAACTTATCTATTTTTAGGTCGTATTTGTAGAACATCGACAAATTTAACTGCTTAAAATATTTTCCTCTGGACTGTTGGCAATTTGATTTTTGACCCCAAACATAGTTATAATTATTTTATATATAATATATGTTCTGTGATCAAAAAGTATGATTTAGAAGATTATCTCAACAACTTTATTGTCACTTGAAGATTTGTAGACATATTAACATGGACAAACTTAATTGGGAAAGGTGTCACAGGATGAAGCCGGGTTGGGACTGGATTAGTGAAGACACCGAAAGCAACTGCGTTAATAAGATGTTTATTTATAAACGCAATTTAAAGATTAACAAATCTGACACCATTATAACAAAAAGATAAGGAAAATTATAAAGTTCCCAACATGGAACTATCAACAACAAGTAACTCAACGAGAAAAATCAAAGATGAATTTAACGAATGGAATTTTAAACATACGTGAATAACATCCTATTACCAATCAACAAATAAGAGTATATGATCTACACCCTAATGTAAACAAGGTCTTATTAAGTACCAAGGGTGACCAAAGCATGTGATTTATACACTTATCAATATGATACTCATTTATTCATCAATCTATTAACTCATCAAGCGATATTGGAATATGTATGAATTTATGGATCTGTCGTTCATATAACGATATTGAAATGGGAATGCATGAAATTATGAATCTGTCGCACATATAGCGATATTGAAATGTGAATACATGTAATTTTGCACAGATAGCAATATTGAAAATAACAATAAAATGGAACACGTAATATGTATAACTATCGTGGCGCCCGTAAAAAGACCATGATGTATCTCCGGTTCCACCCGCTCTAGTCAATGGTCAAGGAGCCACCACGCATGGTCCACCCCTCCCAGTCTGTTGAAGGATCCCTCGAGAGCCTTCACATTTAACACAGACCCGCTGGTCGAGAAGCCTTGGTCCCTCGCATCGAGAAAACCAGTACACTCTTCCGAACCAACGTCACCAGACACAGGTTATACGTCACAAGAAACCACACAGTTCTGCGACTCCACAACACCAAACCATATATAAGGCACAAAGCGCTACACAAGGCACCACACAAAGGCACCACACAAGGCAGCACACAAGGCACCACACAAGGCAGCACACAAGGCAGCACACAAGGCACCACACAAAGGCAGCACACAAAGGCACCACACAAAGGCAGCACACAAGGCACCACACAAGGCAGCACACAAGGCAGCTAAAAGTATAACAACTAAACCGTGTAGCACATATGACACGGTTAGTACTTTTGCATTGATATATGTTGCGCATGCGCGCACATGAATTACATCTCGTTACACATTACATTAATCATTCAAAGCATGCTGCGTATAATTAAATAAAATCCGTCTGTTCAGTTACAACAAATAGATAACTTGTACCAGACTATAGTATTTCTAATATCATGGCGTTGTATGACCTAGGTATTGACTTTCTGTAGAATTTAGAATAAATTCTAAAACATCTAATATATGAAACAATTATGTCATATAAAACGAATAGTGATAAAGAATACTATCTTAAATTTTACATACCTCTACAGCTGAAGATTTGCTCCTGTAAAGAGGTAAGCTTTCTGACAAGACTCGTCGTAGTGTAATTTGTTTATAGAGAATTTTCTCTATATGTACCCTAGCTGTGACAAAACTGCGCAGCAGCTAGGTACTTAAATTTTCACTGCAGGCAATTTGCACGTGCAGCATTGGGTGAATCGCGCTCAGTATTTCAAATAACTAGAGCCAAAAAAATAAACAACCCTCGAGTAACGCTCTAGTCGGAAACGAAACCCGAATACATTTTTGATCACATATACATATTGATATAAATCATACAATTCTGTGACAAAAAGAATACAGGTATTCGAGGAGAGAAAACATGAAATGAGTATCGGAAATCCATGTGAGGGATTCGGTTGAGTTTTAAAATTCATCCAGGATTAAAAATGCACCATTTATGGAAACTTGCCTATATTGACTCAAGCAGAAAAATGGAGTATGCGACATTAATTCGTATTGGAGGAATGAAAGCAAGATCTGGACTGTGTCCCC
The DNA here is from genome assembly GCA_029931535.1 of Margaritifera margaritifera. Taxonomy (NCBI): domain Eukaryota; kingdom Metazoa; phylum Mollusca; class Bivalvia; order Unionida; family Margaritiferidae; genus Margaritifera; species Margaritifera margaritifera. The sequence continues at coordinate 247,165 of JAQPZY010000608.1, forward strand.
TATGTGGGAAAACAAGTGATGGCCATATTTTACACATTTCAATGAATTATCCCTTAACCTTGGACGACACAAACAATTTGATGGAGAATCTTTTTACATATATGCCTCGAGATATTTACTGTGAATTTTGTGATCAGTTAGATAATAATATATTGATTATGCTACTTGGTGGTTTAAATGATATTTCAGAACAATTGGAACTCGAGTCATGGATAAATGTGATAAGACCACCTACTAAGTAAGGTAAAAGATATTATATATTCGAGTGATTAGAGAACGTACACAGAATTTAATGCAAGAAATAATTATATCGAACTGCAAAGTGAGTAGTATATTAACTATTTTTGATGTGTAGTATTGTAAAAGTATAATACAAATATATCTGGTGGATATTAAATGATTTAACAGAAAACATTATCTCAGCTGATAGAAACTCAAAGCGAGTGACTTTAAATAATTCCTTGCACAATACACGTATTTCAAATGTAATATTTGAAAGCATATGTAATTGCAAGTGTCGGGATTAATTTATTTATAATTTTGCTCACTCTTGACGTATAAATAATTCATAGGGCTTCATAAGTTTTTAATTGCATATTTTCTTCCCTTTATGTATTGCATTGCATTTTTTAAAATTATCTCAAACTCTTCAGAAGATGGATAAATAAAAGAATATCAATCAATCTCTCTCTCTCTCTCTCTCTCTCTCTCTCTCTCTCTCTCTCTCTCTCTCTCTCTCTCTCTCTCTCTCTCTCTCTCTCTCATCTAAATGTTTGACCGATCGAAAAGTCATCTTTATATTTTAGAGGTTTTCAGGTCCAGTTAGTTTTATTTTGTTGTTATCAGTGTTGCTGTTGTTTTATTTTCGTTTACAGCACTTCTTCTTTAGACAGTACTTCTGAAGTACATCTAATCTACGCTTTTTGCAATAACATAGCTCTCATAGTCGCTGTAAACAAACACACATTAATTTTTGTTGGTGTATTTTACTCACGATTCTCTGCAAATATGCGAAAAGTAGTACCAGTGATAAAGACACTTAGAGCAGATTGGCCAATCAGATTGCCGGTTATTATAGTGAAATATAATTATTATAAATTGCTATAATTTATTCTAAAAACGAAATAAAATTGACAAAGTTTAAGATAGTCTCACGTTACATTTCGTTGCTCGCTCAAAGCAGTATAATAAAAGTTACGTAAGAAAAAGACCATCCTTTTTCTTGAAAACTCGAAATAAAAAAGAATTCGAGTAATTGAGTTCAGTTGATGGCAGTCTCATATGGTGCAAAGTTTTGCATTTGTCATCTTTTCCATGAATGTGTTATCTAATCACCATATGGAGGTATAGTGCGACAGGCCCAATCAGGTTTCTATATCTAGTTGACTCGAAATGCATTGATAACGGGTGGATTGATGATCCCGTTATCAAACCAGGCGGGCCCTACATTAGCCGGTTATAGAAGGAAGAAATCGTAGTACAGACAGGAAGGTTTCTAAATAGTCGTGAATATTCTAGTCTTTGAGTGGAAATTCAAATGGTGGATGAATTGTGATTTCTTCACGACAAGCAATAACTGGAAATAGCCAAGGATGTTTTGAATTGTATTGTGGGACACCTTTCATGAACAAGGTCAGTAAATTTTGAAACTGACATTTATTAGAATAACTCCACGCATTTTTATTGAACACTTTAAAACTGTAGCCATGGCTAAAGTTCAGAACCAATGTACTAAATTGGTTTTACGGACCATAGTTTATAATTACATATAATCAATATGCTATTGAACGGACGAAGTTTCTACATTGAATATCAAATCATGTATCTTTAAGCATTGTTAACAGATCCACACCAGATATAGGCCTATGCAATAGAAACCCATTCAGATACAGTTATTGTTTAAGAACTAAACCGCCCTAAGGGGCTGAATGTTTCCTTCAGTTATGCCACTTTTCATCAATCCAGTACTAAGACAGACACATTACTCCGCATAAAGATTAGCAAATCCAAACCTATCAAATAGTTATCTATTCCAATACAACCCATGTGGTAAACACGACCATTAAACGCCCACTCACGCTCTGTAACATAGTCCAGCAGAAAATACACCGATTATTCTCCCTACCTTGCTTGAGCGTCTTTACAGTAAGTTTCAGTTGTTTTGTAATTCATGCCACCTTGTCACTGTGCATAAAATGGAAATATGTGTATTTATTATCTCCCCTGTTTAGTTTACTCAGTCGTTGGCCGATTGTGACATATTCATTATTGATAACTTTAAATGATTCCAAAACAAATATTCTGACTTGTATCATATTTTTGGCAACAAAAACAACTGCCTTGCAATAACTATTTATCTTTGGAATAATCTGTAGATAGGTTTTACTTACAGGTGACTGGCTACTGCTTCCGTGTCAAAATTCTGATGGTGATTACCAGGCAAACACATACATTGATCACTATATGACCAACTTTTTGTCAACACGTAATTAGTATATACAACGTTATAACGTATCTAATTCTAAACAATCAGAGCTGCAAATGTTATTAAGATGAAGAGAACCAGTATTGCAGCCAGTAAATTATATTTTCCAGCCGACATCTTTTATCAGATAAGATAAATAATGTCAGTAGAAATATATATTAAGATGCGAACTTGTATAGATGACATAAAATAATTGAATCAAAGAGAGTGCCACTTACTGACATAGATACACATCTACTTTTACAAACACTGTGTTTGTCAAATTTATCACAGTTCCAATAATGAAATTATCTCGTTAATATGACCATTAATACTTTGTAGTTCTGCGGGCATTGTTGGCGGACTTAATCAATATTTTGTATTATTTTCAGGTATTTAAACAATCGGAACACATCATTTTTTCTTATGCTAAATAATTTGTTTCAAATAGTGTTTACGTCGAACAGTATTTTAACCCACATCGTGTAATTGCAAAAACAAATGTAAATTGGAAACAAAAAGCTGCACAATCACTGGGCCCTTGACTTCAGTTCGTCATTTATGGATTCCATTTCTGCGATGAAAATTCCAATTATTGCGATTCTTCTTGGTAATGGTTGAGCAGTTTAGTTTATGGTATAATTTTCTAATTTATTTGGTTAAGTTGTATCTTGGAAATACTATCATATACTACTACTCTTTCTATCGTGCTAATTGTACATTGTTTGAATTTGCTAAATACAGAAGTTATGTTTTCACGTAAGTTCAGGGTCTAATGATCCATTGGCCATCTGAACGGTGATTATATATATATATATATATATATATATATATATATATATATATATATATATATATATATATATATATAATATATTTACTTTTGATTTGAATTTTGTTTGATTCACAGCCACAACTTGTTTTGCTTTTGGTCGTACTTTGATTGATCGTGTTTCTCTTCTTGAATCACGAACTTATACTTTCATGACATGTGACATGTTACTTACCTTTCTTTCTTCTTGAAACACATTCCATGGATTGTTATTGATTTATTCGTTTTCTAGCTACATGTAGCTGACAAGCTCACTACCTCCATTTATATTCATCCATCCGTCTATCCATGCACCAATCTCTCTCTCTCTGTATATATGTATATACATATATATATATATATATATATATATATATATATATATATATATATATATATATATATATATGTATATAATATAACATAATATAATATAATATAACATAATATATAATATATTGTGCTTTATACATGATCGTAAATGTTGTACTGCATGCGACTCGACTTCCAGAACCTTGTTATAAAATTGATGCTTATCAGCAGAAATAAATGCTCCATGTATGTTGCAAGTCCGTACTTTAAGGAGAGAGAGAGAGAGAGCATAGTTATCATAACAGTGAGACTATGACTGAACAGAAGCTACATGTAAATAATAAGGAAGTAGATAATAAGGGATATAGTATACTCGTAGACAGTGATTGTAACGCCTTCAAGTTCCACTCATACTGATTTTTTTTACGAACACATACATTTAAACACCTGGTCTAATACACGTATAATGAGTTAAAGTAATACTTATCGTTCCTGCTGTGCACTACTGATCCTGCCTATCATCGTGGTCAATTTTGTAAAGCAGACAGCTGAAAGGTGTAGAATCAAGCTTTTTGTTGTAACATTAGAATTATTTTTAGGTTTGCTATGAAGTACATTATATATTCCCTCCATTTGTTCTACATTTGATTAAATCTAGTGCATTGGGTATAAGCTGTGTTACTTGTGTAACATGGATACAAACATATATATAGATATCCATTCAGCATGAGTTTAATGTTGTATTTTCTGGATGAAGTTGTGTTTGAATGATATCATTTTGATTTTTTACTGCAAGTGATCATTACGTATACGGCCGAATCATATCTGTTTGCTTAGTCGTCATATGCAAAAGCGAAGAGGCTACACTCAATAAACATGTTTTTTGTAATTGTTTTTTTTCTGCTTTTTCTGTTTAGGCTTTAATGGTGCTTTCTATTAAATACAGGTAAAATTCTTTACTGGTCAGTAGATATTCTGGGAAATATAAGATAAACATTATTAATGATTTTCTAAGGGACTATAATATCTTCAAATAAACGATGAGTAATTCAATTAGTTTAGGGATACATTGAAGATTATTTCATCTTTTCTATATTTGACGTTTAATTTTAATCACTCTGGTTTATATGAGAATTATTGTATCTCATCCTGTGTTAAGTCGTGTACAGATGCTTTTAACATTATTATTTTTAATCCGGCTGGCACTAATTATGCAAGCGCGTTTAGTGTTAAATTTAATAAAAGTCATGCAGTATTTTATGAGGTGCAATCTTAAATATTACATATGCAGTTATTTATGTTAAGATCTGTCTCTATATTCAATTTTTTCAAAAGTATTCTACCCAAGGTACTAAATAATAGCACTTTACCAAAATATCTTGCCTGCATTTTTCGTATACTGGCGAAAAACACAAATATTCCATTTGGGTACTGTTATTACTAGCATTCATTGCATAATCCTTTTACCAGCTGTAATATTCTATGTACTGCGACCTGACATGTGAACATATTCACGGAGTTTCTAACTTGCACCTCAAGATAGTCATTGCAGCTACTGCATTATGTATTAAGCTAGACAAATATGACTTAACTTTAGACGTTTTTTAATACTACGATATTATAGATTGGATTTTACAATACTTAAGATGTCTCTTGTTCTTCCTGCCGGTGTTTTCACATGGAAATAGTGTGTACAAATTATTTTTACGTTGAGTTACCAACAATAGCCATGTGGTTGCATTCTTTGACACTAGCTATTACATATCAATATTACGATGTGCATTCCAAGAAAGAGAAAAATTCTAATTTTTAGTCTCAGTTCAAATATATGCTTGCTATCTTTGGTTGTCTTATAACGTAAAATATCAAAAGGTAATAAACAGCTTACTTTAGTACTTATGTGGCGTAGAATGTCACTGGAAATAATAAGGATACTATTCTTTCGGCAATTAGCAATGAAAGAAAAGAGACATATTGTTTTATATCAATCATGTTCTCCAAAAGAGGTGCTCTTAACAACACACACACATAGACTCAAATATAAATGCAATCATAGAAAGTCGTAATTGTTCCCTAATAACAGCCAGCAGTTTTAGATATTCACGAGTCCCTTTCTAAAATTGATATCAACAAGAACAAGTGCGACAAGGACATAACTATCTATCTATATTTCGACATACCAATTTATCCTCATTTTCCAATCCACCTATATATCTGCCTGACGTGATAAGCATCTATGTATGTGCAAGTCGACCATAACCAGTATTTTCTTCATTCACTCATTGACACATTTCTATTAGTACATGCGGACATATTTGAAATAAGAAAAGGTGGGATGGCAGTGCATCTATCAGATATAAAATAAAATTACATTTTCAACAATATAGAACTATTCCGTGATTCCAGTATTGTTTAATATACATATTGTTACACGGAAGGGGGCTCACTACCGAGCGAATCAAATACCTGCGTGAGTATGGCTTGAGGACCATTGTTTCCCCTACTTCCAAGGACCTCAAGACAACAGTCGTTGTCAACTGAAGGGTTCTTAAACGCACAAATACTACAAATAATTTTCCTCTGATCACCTAATTACCACAAATCACGAAACTCTAATTTTACACTTGCACAGTTTGTCTTCTTTCACATTTGTATGACTCATCCGTAAGCCTTTTCAAACCCAATATTGGTACTTTATGCTATGCACCACAAAACACTACCCAAACAGCTAATACATGGAATTATTCCTATCTGAAGTTACTAATCACATATACATTAAAATATCCTGAGAATTCCTCATGTTAAGAAATTAGGGAGGGTCCATTTTAGGAAACTAGTCCATGCTTCCATAAAGTCTCATGAATACTGTACATTATTACGTCTGCTGCAAGAAATTGGCTAATTACTCGGTTTGAGAAATATATTCCCAACACCGACTCCCCATAATCAACAAATAGTCACCCAAATCTAACAAAGCTATAAACGAAGACGCAAATACAAATAGGACATACCCTAGGTTTATCACATTATGTATGTCTTTATGAGTATAATAAATTCCTAAAGCATAAGTATTTTACCTTAACCATGAAGGTTTTTGCATTGAACATTTCACTGTATAAAGCTTCAGATGCTATTACATAGCGTTTAATCACGGCACCAACTGCAAATGTTAAATGAGACAAAGTTAATACAAAATGTAACTAGTGTATTTATTACGATATCTACCTTTAGAGACTTTAGACGATACTGATCGTAATATCTTCATCTAGATATAGGTTGAAAACTTATATGTCCTCTGATCTCCGTGTATTTTGTGATTCAGGGTAGCATACTTCAAGATTCAGGCAGTATACATCAAATGACTGTTAAGGTGATTTTCAGCCTTTTTCCTACGTAGAATAGTAGTAAGTTGAAAGCACTCTAGAAGACCTCTGATGAAACAATAATATGCATTATTTTCATTTTAGTTTTAGCATTTAGCATTTGTATCCATTTAGCGGTCAAGAAACATCCCCTGACAACTTCCACTCTTCATGCACATAATACTCTTGTTTAATTTTCAAATCATTTCTGACTCAACACTTTTATATTTTTTATTAACAACAACGGGCCAAAATACTACACGCTTCATTTGGTTAATGTTAATCGGTGAGTGACGAAAACTCTGTATTTCTTATTGTACGGTACTTACAAAAAGCTTCAAAATGATGGAGATTATGCTGTTCAAAGTTGATCTTCCAATTAAAAAACTTGAAGTAAACGTTTATGTCATGTATAGTTTATACTCAATGGTATATGACCATTGGACGGTACAAATATGAAGAAAATTACATCATGCAGTATACTGTTGCGGAATTATATATATTTTTCCTTTTAATGAATGTATAGTTTATTAGTTTATGATCTCTGTTCTTAGTCTAAACAGCTGTCGCCTTATGAGTATACATACGGTAGCCTCGATCGATATTTCACCTATCTGCTTGTAGCTTTAATCATGTGACGTATTTTCCGCGCGAGAGAGAGTAATGAACTTTCGACCTAGTTCTTGTACTTTTAGGAGTAAACATTATATTGACTAGGAACTATAGTTTAAGGTCACATTCGAAGAATGAATCAATACAGTGTTTACTGTTTAAAACACTGGTACTCGAGCACTTTAGCAGAATCACGCATAACCTAATTCCTGATTGGTTCGGAGAGGGTTGCATTATTTTGAAATACCCTGTTTATTGAAGACGTAGTATGGGTTTTTATTTCGATTCTGCATATTAATGCTTTATATATATATATATGAAATAATCCTGTGTTTAAATATTCTTCGTAGTTACTTGTGAATAGAGAGGTCATTACGAAATTGGTTCAGTTTGTGTGTGGGATATTCGTATTTAGAGATTTATTTGTTATTAATACAGTACATTTAGGATTCAATACTGTCTTTAATCTGAATTATTATACAGCTCCGTGGAATTATCGGAAACATTTCTAAAACTTGTGAGATTCCAGATTCACAAGGATTATTTGGATATAACTTAATCGTACCAACATATTAGCACAGTGAAGGCTATTTTATTCGAAATAGTTGGATTAACTTCCGGAACAGTGAACTTTAAAACAATTTAGGACTTTTAAGGATATTCTATACTGTAAGTTATTTTTAATTCTTTCACTTTAATTGTTTGTTAAAATATTTTAATATCTTAGGAAATAAAAGATTTGTATTTTAAATCTTGAAAGCTTGTTTGAGTCTTTTCTTAGTCGTAACAATGCAAATGAAGATTAATAACATTAAAGGTATCTTTTTAGCATAAAGGTTTTCTGGATTCTTCAGATGAGTTGGTTGGTTACTGTTTTACATGTTATTTACTTGATAACCATTCACTTACCTAGTTTCTTCTTATCGCACCATTACATGTGTATGTATGTATGTATGTATGTATGTATGTATGTATGTATGTATGTATGTATGTATGTATGTATGTATGTATGTATGTATGTATGTATGTATGTATGTATGTAGAAGGTTTATGTGCACTTGTTTAAATTAACTCTTCTTCGGAACTGTATGCACAGTTTCAAATTATTTTAGACATTCTAGCAAAATGATGTTGTTCTTACTTTTCCTTCGATAATGCTGAAAATTGCTTTGCAATTTGAGTTGAGTAATATCATTAAATTAAACACATATTTTTCCTTGCCTCAATTCTGTCATTGAAACATCATCCACGTTCCGTTAGCATATGAACAAACAAGAAGTAAGTATTGCAATGATAATCGATCCCCTTTGTGTTAGCATTGTGGACCTGTTATGTGGCAAGAGAGTAATGCAACAAAACTTTCCAATGTATTTCAAAATGAAAAATCATGAAGGGTTTATGCAACATTAATTCCACAAAAGTGCCTAGCACTCCTATTGAAACTTTCTGGAAAGATGCTAATATTGCCTTTATTCATATTCTCATTCACCGCATTGTAATGTATGTTATCTCAAGATCTTAAAATTACTCGACGACATTGTCAACGCGAAGGTTTTTGTAAAGAATGGTTTGTCCTCTGTACTGCACTTGAACCATTATTCGCATACACATCTTCACTGTTAAACGTGCACAATTATAATCAAATGTTAGCATTTATAATGTGTACAAAACTAATCAATACTCCATTAAATTTGTTCTTCTAAGTTTACTCTTTAAGGCATTTCTACACTAATCATTATCTATCATCTTCCTTTTACTACATTTTTGATGAAATCCAGTGCCTTAGTCATAAGGACTATGATCTCTCTCTGTCTCTCTTTATTTGTGTATGGTGTGTGTGTATATATATATATATATATATATATATATATATATATATATATATATGTGTGTGTGTGTGTATGTGTGTGTGTGTGTGTGTGTTTATCATTATTTTGATTGATGGGGTTGCATTTTGTGTTAAATTTAGTGCAAGCCATGTGGCTTTTGATGAGGTGCAATCTTAAATATTACAGTTACATATATTTAAGTATGGATCTACCATTATATTTGAATGTTTCCAAAGTAGTGTACCTAATTTACTGCAAATTAGAACTTGACCGAAATATCGTGACTTAATTTATCATATACTTGTGAAAAACAAAAATTCCATTGGGGTAACGTTGCTCCGAGCATTATTTACGTAATCCTTTTTACCAGCTGTAATACTCTATACACTGCGATCTTACATATGAGCATATTCACGGAGTTACTAACTTGTGCCTTAATATCGTCATTGCAGCTGCTATATTATATATTAAACTTGAAAAAATTGCTTAATTTTAAAAGCGTTTTAACACTAGCATTGTATTTGTTGGATTTGATAATAATTAAGCTCTTTCTCGTTACCCCTCCCCCACCATCAACCCGATAATAAACATTATTTCGTATATTTTGTTGCTTGTGTGATTACGTGTAAAAGTCATAAAACTTGGACACATTGCCAACGTCTGGGGCGTCGTCTGTATTTCCGCCGGTCATCAGGTAGTACTCGCGCATCGTGCCATCGACATCACCATAAGTCTTTTCGGCATGCTTCTCGGCGCGCAGCCGTTCATTGAGGTACTCGAGATGCTCTTTGCGCTTGCGAGATTACTCAGCCTGCGCGGTCTGGAATATTTCCAAAGCCCTGTCATTGCGAAGTAGTTTCAGCCGGTGAATTGCGATTGCCCCGCCAATTATCATAACAAGGACGGCCATTCGGCACAATTTATTATATTAGCAGGAATCATGCCTTGTTTAATTATAGCATGCGTCCAGAAGCTCAGCCTTTGCTACGTCGTTGATGAGCTTACTGAGTCGAAACGATGGACAGCGGGAGCGGCGTGCTCGTCGCCAGTTTCCTCTTTTTTCTCAAATCGGTGTTGTTCCATCAACTTGGGAAGTTTTTTACAAGTAGCACCTCTACTTGGAATATTATATGCACTGCTACCTTATACAGGTTGCTGAGGTCAAAGCCCGCCGTCTGTCGTTATGACTGTGCCGGCATTCGCACCATTGCTGGCAACATCAGGATCTAGACTATCTTACTGACATTTATCTGATATAAGGATATCAGAGTCAGTAAAATCAATTTATAGGCTTCACATTCACTTTTAAATACGAAAACCTATTGTCAGAATGTAAAATGCCATTACCCGCTGATAAATCTTATAATCCAACAAACAATACTATAGATTTAAAGCAAGTATTTTAAATAATTTGTAAGAATTTTAATATTCCCATTTATAGTGACTGGGGATGTATTAATGGAATAAATAAATATTTCATTGATAATGGACATAAAGAATATAAAATTGTTAATTAGGGATTTCAAGAACCTCACGAGCTAATGTTTAAGCGCATATAAACTACATTGTAATTATTGAGCTGGAATAGTTGAATATTGGAGAAAAATGTCTCCTGAAAATAATATATTCATTTTCCTCATATCATGAAAAAGTGGGATATTTTTTTTCTTTTCTATAAGACAGCAATAAACTAACAGTTGAAAGAATATCTAGACTAGATCAAAGTATTGTATCTTATGTGATATGTATATTACGTGGCCAAGTACAAAATAGAACATCTATTACACTGTCTGCATCGATAGTACAAGATACTGCAAAAATGTTAATTTCAAATTTAATTTTCGTCCAACAAGAATATGATTCAGATGAAAAGTTTGAACAATATATTCCAGATTCAAAAGTTAGACTTAACAGTTCTGTTGGTGGTGATGGAATATTTACTCCTAAACTGCATGCTGATGTAAATACTGACGATACAAAGCTTTTAATACCAAAAGCTAATAAGCAGTCTGCAAAACTTAGAAATAATATAGAGTACAGAGTAACAGAAGATAATGTAATTGAGAATTATGTTGATATCAAGGAAGCAGCAGTTATTTCTTCAATTGATAAATCTTTTGTATATAACAAAATAAATAACCAAATGCTAGCTTTTCTTACGAAACAAATAAGCAAATTTATGTTTATGACTGAAAAAGCTTGTATAATTTACCTTTTTAAGTAGGAGTAGAACTGGCGATCTGTGATCAGTGGGAAAATTGAAAAAGTTATAGACAACATGTTCTTGCGAACTGTTCTTCTCTATCATTTTTGTATTCTCTTTGTTGCTGTTTCCATACCTTTGATTATAATGATAAACAACAAACTAAGTACAGCCATAAGATAAATAGCATATTCAGATCTCGCAGAAATAATGTGTCTAGCCGTTTTAGGAGCTAGCTTATTACACTCCCAATTATGCAAGGCAATTCTGATTTCGCTTTTTTTAGGTAACTCAAACAATTAGTTTGCAATATTTATTAAACCCTTCTTCCATGCCTCAAGGAACTTATGTATAGTACCTCCACCTCTAGGGCTTGCTCCACCCCAACCCCCTCCCCCTCCAACACAGCTAGGCTGCTTTGCGCCTCCTGTTAAACTTCTTAATTTGCTATGCATAAAGCAAGAATTATCGCATTCGCATATATATATATATATATATATATATATATATATATATATATATATATATATATATATATGTATATATCCGCAATAATATTAGAAATTGTTAAACCTTTTTTCCTAAACAATTGTTTTAACCTTTTACCTAATGGCAACTTTTCCCTACCTTTTGTTTAATCCTAATAATATTTACTCCAAGACTGTTCTCTTTTTTTCTTGATACATGATCAAATTTGCAAGCCCATTTACTATCAGTATTTGTAGTAGTTCTTTTGATTGTGCATTTTTCGACTAATAGTTTTCTTTTGAAATCTTCTGTTTATATCTTTTATCTCTTTTCAAACAGTTCAACGCTCAATTTCATTGATATTGATTGTTAATTTACTACATCAACAGCACTAAAATAGCCTCTTAATTCACATGCTTTCTGTGGAAAAAATAACCACACACACAAAATTTTCTAGTTGGTAATTTTCTCTTTCTAAGTCTTTTATAATTTTTTAATTTCTCTTTCAAAATCAATATTTTGCTAACAAAAGTTATCCTGTAAGTCTATTGCATCATTCAATACTTCTATTTTTATATCAGCAGGACGCAGAATGATCATTAGATTAAGAGCATGTTGCACAAGAACTGTCATTATACTTTGATTTAATGATTTCCATATATTTCCTTCCCTTATCCAAACTATGGACTTTAAAAAAATAATGTCACCATATTAAACAATAGAGTTTGGTGATAGCATGCTAGCTAGTTTGAAAATGGCATTTCTTTACTATCTAATTCGTTGAAAACTATTTGTTTTTATGATTGTTTAATTGGGGTATAATTAAATTTGAATGATCTTTTTCTTTACCTTCTAAGTCATGTGTAATACATTTTGTGTATAAATCAACTACATCTACATTTAGCATAACAGTGTACTATTTTGAAATCCATCTTCAGTTAAATTATCCTTATTATGCCCACTAATTACCAAATCTTGGTCATCTATATCAAAATGACCATCTTCATCATCAGGATGAAGTATGCAAAACGATTAATAGAAAAGGCTTTAGCGTATATGGCTAAAACAAATTTGAAAAACATACCAAACTTTTATAAATGCTAGATCAGCAAAAACTCATTGATACAGATACTAATACTTGGGGTAACACCGTTGATGAGTACATTTCTTCTAATTAATAATGTAAAAGCCTTACATGTATAGTTGAACGAAGACTATATAACAACAAATGGAATAAGACATTCTATTTGAGTGTTTATCATTTAGACCAGGATTAGTCTTATCTGTTTTGAGTGCAAGCTTAATAAAATTTAAACACATTAATTGTAAAAAGAGTGAACACAGCGAGTGAGAAGTTTCTGATTACAAAGGTAAGAAAGATATTCACATTATTCCTAAATAAACGTATACTAGAATGTTTTATAATAGCTGCACATTTTTTACGAGCAGATGGATTAACTCTTACAGTAGTTTCTCTGTCCCATAAAGTTAAATATTTTGGAGAAAAAAACGTACAAAATAAATTAAAATAAGTATGAGTTCGTAAGTCAGTGATAATAGAAATATAGTTTAATTAGGTTAGTTCTAATAACTTGTTCGTAAACTCACCGATAAGTTCAAGATAACATAACAGTTAGTCAATGTTCTGCTAACTAATTTACAAACAATCTTTGTTTATTTTCAACAAGCCCTTACATCGTATTATGTTTGCTGTAAATTAAATGGAAGTAAAAGAAAAACTAGAGAATTGAACAAATTCTAGAGATTTTAAGAACATTAGACTTACTTAAAAAAGAAGAAAGATCCACGATGAGTTGAAATTTCAAGACAACTTGGAAAACGTTCTCAAGAATTTTTAAAAATGAAGAAAGTTAAAAGAAAGCAATAAGTTAGAAACTACTTTTCAAAAACAAGAGAACAAAATAACCCGTATCTTTATATTGGCAGGATAATTGCTTTTATTAGAATAATTTATATATTTAATTCAAAAAGTTCTTTTAATATCTCTGTGAACAGATAACATTTTCCAGCAAGTTCTATAGAGAAAATCTCAACGTGAGAAGCTAGCAAGCTGATAGCTCTCAAGAAGGTAGATAAGTCTCTATTTTTAGGGTAAATTCATTATCATAAATGGTGTGAATATTTTCAGAAATTGATTGGCAGCTAGTGAGACAAAGCGTAATAATTATCACTATTTTCTTTGCAGCATTAAATTTATAGGTCACTGATGGTTACATCAAGAATATAAAGAGGTCATTTAAATTTTTCAACAGATTCATCATCAGACATAAGTTTTGAAGAGATCATAAAGTTGATTATGCTAGTTTCGTTTAAGTCAGCTTACAACTGAGTATATGATAGCACAGGGTGTACTACAAGGTACTTTCATGGCAGTTACTGTATTTGTAATAGAGTCATTGCAAGTCAAAACCGTTTTTCACATTGATTTTATTTCATACACTGGTCTTGATGGAAATTACATGCAATTACACAGAGACGAAAATACATAGATTAAGCGATTAGCATTAAAGAATGAAGATTTAAGATTAATATATTCTCACGGAACGACTGTAAAGGATTGTATTTCGCCGTTGAGTAAATGGAAATATCATTAAGAAGTCCTAGAGAGATACGTAAACTAATTGAAAGAAGCGAACAAGTTGATAGATCAAACGATAAACGGTGAAGTAATATAAACAGCAATAGTATTTACAAATTTAGGTGACCCCTTTAAAATTAACTGACGGGACTATTTCTACAAAAACGTGTTGACTCACAAATGCATAAGACTTTAGAGGATAACTATTTGACAAATATAAAAGCATAAAGAGATTTAACATTTGTAGAAAAGACAAAAGCAACTCAAGTCTCAGACCGCCAGAACCATTAACGAGAGGAAGATTTCAGATGCTCAAGATTTTTATTTAGCAGGTGATTAATTATTATATCCAGTGCTTTACACTGCTTCTTACAAACTGTTAAAGAGAAATACAAAACACACAAACAATACTTTCAACCAGTTGAACAAATAATAAATGCTGATATATCTTGCTCTTAGAGAGTAACATAGAGAAAATGTGAAGTCTCTCTGAAAAAATTACAATACTCTAGAGTCTCAATTACAACCAATTGCAACAAGCATTAAACGATGAGAATAAATATAACACTGTTAAGATTTAAAAAGTTAGATGATGGACTTGAAAGCTGGTGTGATAACGTTAGAAAATAAACTGGCTGCTAACGGGAATACTTTCTATGCAGTTACAAAAAGATAATGATTTATAGCAACAGCCAAACACCATACATGAAACAAAGACAACATATTTGTGAGTGAAACTATGGTCAGATTCATTGGAACTATATATGATTTCTCTATTGTGATAAATAGAATTGATAAATGATCAAATATTGCCCAAATTTAAAAAATGAGATTACTACTGGAATATAAAATTCCAAAACAGGATAACAAAAAACATGCCTCGTTAATATTTTAATAATTTTGCGTTTATACAAGAAAGTTATGAACAAATTAGATGAAAAGGTGAAACGATGAAAAAAAGATTTTAATAATATTGAAGAAAATTTAACGACAGAAACAAACACAAAATACTTTGGCGCGTCAAGTTAATGAATTTATCCAATTGAACCAGAATGAAAAAGGAGATATATAAACATTTAAAACCGAACTAATCAAAGAAACCTGTAATAAGGGACATTGTAATAAATACTTCAATAATGATATTAAAGAAAGATTAATCTGTAATTGATGAGAAATGCTAACAAGTTCTGAGAAGCATATACCTGGTTATGTTTTACTTTAAGATTGTAGAAATATATTAAATCTTGGTATGTAACATTTGCATTAAACCCACTATGATTCTCTCTTTCGCTAGAGTTGAAAAATGGCGACTATATAAACAAATTTGCCCATGTTTGATTTATTTGTCTGGTTACACAAAACCACAAACGATAGATGATACTCTTTGATTTGACTTTGCTCCTTCACGTTTAATGATACAAGTTACTATTCATTATCTGATATTAATATTTATGTAATTCAAATCAATAAATCAAAGTTTACATAAAATTTTTAAACATTAGATAAGAAACTAATATTGAAGAATATTTTTATTTTTCGGGTATGGTGTCATTGAAATCTTTCTTGCACATTAAAAATCCCTAAGAACCTACAGATAAACGTACCTACAAGAAAGTTTCAAGAGTAAAATATATACAAACAAAATTTTATTTGTGAAGACATCAGTAATATATTTTTGCAATCGAAAGAGCTGATCAACGGGTATAAACGTTTGCTTTCTAATCTGATATAGGATACAGTATCTAATCGATTAGCACTATATAGGAATTAAGCTCGAGTATCAAAAATTGGCACTTGCTAAATCACTTAACATTCGCATTAAGTCATTTTCTCTTTCATTATTTAATCCAACTGGTGCAAATGTTTAAAAGTTAAAACATGACAAAGCAGTTGAATTGCAAACGAAAACTAATGAGTTTTGTAAAATAAAAAAATAGCAAAATCACAGATTCCTGAATGAAACAATAAAGAGAGCTAGGTGCAGTTACTAAGAACTTGAGTAATTTCGATTGGCTTTGTTCCTTTGTTCTTCTACTAACATGATGCTGTTCTAGCCTATATTCAAGAAAACCCTAAACTTAATGTTTTTACCAGCGTTGTATATCTGATGATAGAGAGGATCTATTTAATCCCATATCTTGGTGATTTGTAATTTGAAAAAAATAAACACAACTTTTTGTACAATTATCATTTTAAATTCTTTTTAATCACACGTTTTTAAAACCTGTGAATACTTTTGTTTCACCTATGTCAATTCCCAAAGCGTTTTTCTTACCCTCCTACTCCCAAAAACAACCCTTGCACAAGAATACCATTTAATTCATATTTAAAAAGTTTGTTGGTATTTTGTTTTACCTCTCGGATACCAAATATGTTATTCTTTTTTGTAGTCAGATTATTATAAAAAGAACTTTAATATATTCTTCTTCATATATTACATTTCTCCTTAATCATTTAAAGTTTAATTTTATTACCATATTGTTATTCTTTTTCTTTGTTGTGCTTGAGTTGTTTGTTTGTTTTGTTTGTTTTTTTTTATCGTTTGTTTTTTTTGTTTTTGGGGTGGGGGGGCGGGTAAGGGATGCCTTTTGAAGTTGAAGAAGTCATACTTAAACCATTTGCTTATTCTGTTACGCACTCTAGGTCATACTAATATGTAACAAAAAGGAAATTGAAACCAATATAATATGAAGTAAAATCAACAAGCTATTTACTTCCAGACAAATAAAGTGAAAATTCAAAAAAGACCCTCAATTTGTGAGTTAAATTTCCAAATATTCCTAAATGTCCTTATCACAAAGGCCCAAAATAATTATGAATCTTTCTGAAATGAATTCTAATTAGTCTTGTAATTCTTCATGTAAACTCAAAGATGTTAAATCCAGTAATGTATTTGAATGAGGTTCACATACATCCAATAATCATGTATTAATCCAAAAGTCCAATGAGCACTTAAGTAATTCCAGTGAATATCTTAAATAAATATATTCCTTCTCCAAATTATATCTGATTTCAACAACACAACTGTAAATTCAGACTGATCTTAGAACAGGAAGTTTAAAACAAGAATGAAATTATTTACCAAAAATAAACGTCATACATAACAACGACTAGACTTTACAACCACCATGAGTTGTTTTTTTTTTTTATTGTTTTATTTTTCATAATTACTAATACCATATATTCTTATTTTTTGCTTCTTATTGCATAAGAAATATCTTTTTATCTTTAATATATTTTTTTTTCGCAGATATTCTTACGTCAGATCTTCTTCTAAGATTCTCCATTTGTTTTCCATAGACAGATTTATTCATAAATTAAAAAAAAGATCTTTCAAAATTATATTTTGCATTTGGCCTTAAACTGGTATTTAATTCAATATATGCTTTATCCATGGTTTTTGATCAAATAATATAATTCTCTGTATCTTGATTCGTTTTTAATCTTAACTGAATATACAGCTTTAAATAACGTGGTGGATAACATTGTTTATTAGCTTTTGAATACACATTATAATTTACTTACTGAGGGTTTTCTTGCTTTCTTTTTGTCTACAAATGTATTTTGCAATGGAGGTAACTCAGATAAATATGGGGTTAATCTTTCAGGTGATAGAGAAAAGTCCTTAAAATAGTCATTAAGTTGTACTATAACTTGTAAATTAACTTCTAAAATACCACCGAGCTCATTATCATCTTTCCAATGCATCATAGCTTCCTTATTGTTTTATCTGCTGCTTATCTGTCCATCTAAAGTTATTTATGGTCCATCCACATAGATTGCTTATATTTATAAAAATCAAAATTAGATTTTGGTTGTGAGTTGTGTTACGACCCTATGGCTCGAACAAACGTAACAAAAAGAAAGTGAAACCAACAATGCTTGTAAAAATCAACAAACAATTTATGTTAAATAATTAATGTGAAAATCAAAATACACTTACAGTATCGTGTATTAAAATCCAAATTAACCAACAATTCTTAGTGTCCTAATCAAAAGTCCTGTACATATAGAAACTATAAAATATTCCAAATGAATGAATGTTCCAAGTTAATGAATGTTCCAAATGAATCTTCGTAATGAACGAATGTTCCGAAAGAATGAGTCTCGTACTGAACGAATGTTTCGAATAAATGATGGTTCCGAATGAATGAGTCTGGACTGTCATGATGTTCCAATGATAATATAATCCAGATCATCTTTAAGAAATTCAGAGGCATCCGAGAAAGTCCTAAATATAACTCCAGGTAGCTCTGATGAATGGTCCAATAAATAAATCCTTTCGAATTATCTATACAGCATGGCATTGCATTACAACATGATTCCAGCTCGCCTATTTTTTCAAACGATCTGATGATTCCAAAAAGCTGATCATAAAAAAACAGTTCTTTTCAACTCAAGATCTAAAATGGAATGGAATTAATTCGTATTTCCATATCTTTTATACAACTTGCAAATGGCACATTTCACAACAGGAAACGTGTCATATTGTGACCCAGAATCCAATACCAAATACGTCTATTTCATGGAATTTTACTGAAGAAAGATCAACAACTCTGACCTTGAACAAAAGGTCAGTAAACATGTTGTTATTTAATTAATAGTACGACTAAACCCAACTTAAATATGACTCGCTATTTGACACAAAGTGAAAGTAGAGTCACAGGCCAAAAGCTGAAGCACACTATAGATTCCATATGTATAATTCCGTAACGGTTGTTATATTCTCCATTATCTATTACCTTTTCAGCACTAGAATAAACCTCATGGTTTGCATGTGCATATCAGCGTGGAATCGTTCTTATTACTCTCATATTCCTGATTTTATCATTAAAAACTTGTCGTAATATGTCAATAACTCAAATTAAACTCCAGTTATCTTCTAATTAGCATCACGTGCTACTCGATAATGTCCATGATCTCATTTGTAGTTATTTATGCATGCTGATATAAATTCTTCAAAATTAGCGAATCCTGTCAACGTAGTAATCATGAATATCTCAAAAGGTTTAAATGAAAATGTTTCAAAACATCCTTAATATGTTTGTATTTGTCTTTGTTAATTATAGGTCCAGCCAGATTGGAATATCTTTTCCAATTTTACGTAGTTTAATTTCATTAAACATTTCAAATGAATCCATATATTTATAAGGATAATGTATTTTTTTAAAAATATTTTGACTTCATATTACGACAATTCGTTTTTCTCTGCAAAGCTTTTCGTCACTAAGATTTGTTGGAAATTGCTTTAAATATTCTCCTATACAAAAGTAAACAAATCGTATTGTTCATTTTAGAAAGAAACTCTTTTCCATATTTTTCTTACCTGTCTACTACAAACGTTTAAAAAAAAATTACACATACTTTTGGTATAATAGTGACTTCTTGTTTAGCATTATTTGTCGCCAGCATCTTTATGAATAGACGTGATTCATATCCCAACAGATTACTGACAAAGAGAGTCATAAACTTTGGATATTTGTAAATATGATTACAGTTGTTATGCGCCGGTCCTCTACGTGATAATGACATCGCACTTTATATTTATTTTGTCCATCAATTATTTTATTACCAAAATATAGATCTTTTCACAAATATTAATAGAGGTATACTTTATCTTATCTTCTTTTGCAAATATAATGTCTCTGGCGTTTATTGGATTATATTGATTTATAAATGACTTTATGTGTATACAATATATTGATGCAACATTCCTCGCTGTTCACAACTCTCCATGATGCATTATGATTTTCTTGGCAATTATCTATGCTGTCAATATCA
This sequence comes from Margaritifera margaritifera, assembly GCA_029931535.1. Classification (NCBI taxonomy): domain Eukaryota; kingdom Metazoa; phylum Mollusca; class Bivalvia; order Unionida; family Margaritiferidae; genus Margaritifera; species Margaritifera margaritifera. The sequence goes on from JAQPZY010000608.1 coordinate 267,606, forward strand.
TAATTCAATACAAATATCACTTTAAATTGTTTTAATATTTTTTAAGCTTTACTACAGATCCATTTTCAGGTATTATATTGCATTGTTAACATAACATTTATGACAATATAATTTTAAGTCTAAATCATACAAATAAAAATTCTTTTTATAAAAGTATTTGTATTTCTATCATCATCTATCTGCAAAGATATTAAGTTATATAAATCAATTATCCTACAGTAATGATAATTATCGCCAATCCGTTACAGTTAGCGT